>JASEVX010000012.1:12919229-13244229 GCA_031761405.1 Serripes groenlandicus
GTCATATCAATCAGCTTTTCTTTTTCCAAAGTGTTTTTCTATACCTCTAGTAGTATTTGAATTGTGTGCAATTTTTGTTTCAAAATGTTCAATGAAGACAACCCATAAAAGATCATATCTAATTGTAAAAACAAAAGGTCTTTGCACAAATTGACTTCATGTCACTTAAAGTTCAGTATACACAATTTGCGGAAGATATAATATATATTCAAAATATTTCAAGATAGTTATCTCTTTAAACCTGTCCCAAATACGACAAATCTGCAACAGACGCTTTTGAATACATCTTGGGAAAGGAATACGCCATGGCCTAGTGGTAAGAGTTGGGGTTTTGAAACCGGGTGTCACGGGTTTGATCCCAAGTCGCAGTGTTGTGGTTATGGTAGATGCATTTGGGCAAGGTACATTTCCTAGCCTATTACTAGTTGATAACCCATGCAGGTATCATGCATAAGTGAACTGTTGCCATGACATAACTGAAATAATTTTGAAAACCTGAATAAATGAGTTTAGTTATTAAATAATTTCTACTTTTGTCACTATAATGTTTTCAAAAGTTGTCGGCTGCAGATACGTCAACATGAGTCTACAAGTGGGAAATTTGGTCAATCATTTAAATCAACTGAGTGAACTGCAGAATGTGGTGAATTTAGATTTGTTTGTGAAAATATACTTAAGAGCTTTGATTAGTGCAGGAAAACAAAGAGTACTTGCAACTAATGTAGCTCCAGATCAATTTACGCAATGTCCCCTGGGAAATCCTGATTAACATCTGTATTGATTGCCTATTTACCCTTTCCCCCTTGCAGACGCATTTTGATGCAGCACATGACTTTTTGAAACATTCTGGCAAAAGGAGGAAGTATTCATAATGACCAATTTCTCCTTTGCCACAGTGTTTTTGAATGTCGATTCTGCTGCAGAGGCATAAACAAGTGTCTATATGTTGGAAAGATTACGGTTGTACCTGCTTGAGGTCATAATTGTAAGCTTAAGATGGTCCAGCTTGAGGTGATACTTGTAAGCTTTAAATCCCCGGTAGCTCAGTCAGTAGCGACGCAGGCTGTCAATCCAGGTGTTGTGAGTTCGATTCCCGGCTCTGCCAACTTCTTCCCGACGATTGACAAAAGTCAATGCGACATTCGTCATCCACCAATGGGCTAAGTCTATGTGGAAAAGCAGCCAGTTGCTTGGAAGATTGTTGTGTAGTGTACTGGTGTTAGAAACCAGGAAATGCATGAGTAGGTGAACTGGCCGCCGTGATATAACTGAGAAATTGTTCAAAACGGCGTTAAACCCCATTCAATCATAAATCAATTAAAAGTCGTACAATCTTGAGGTCATAATTATATAAGCCTAAGATTGTACATGCTTGAGTTCATACGTGTAAGCTTAAGATCATACCAGTTGGAGGTCATACTTGTTAGCTTAAGATCATACCAGCGGGAGGTCATACTCATAAGATTAAGGTCAAACGAACTTGAGATCAAAATTGTAAGCTTAATATTGACAATTAGCTTGGGGTCTTCATACATGTAAGCTAAGTGTCATAGACACTTGAGGTCGTCATACATGTAAGCTAAAGGTCATACAAACTTAAGGTCGTATAAGTTATAGGTTAACATTTATCTTGCTGAATTCAAACCACAAATCTTCACCTGAGCAACCTTTGAAAATTCGTGCAGGCTTATGGACTAGTATATATACTAGTTATTGATTGGCGTGTGAATCACATGCCTATCATGAATCGATATTTTATGTGTAAATTAGGTTATTTCTATATTGAAAATATTTAAATGTATGTATGATATATTGCTTTTCTTTAGTATGGCTAAAAAGTCTTACTTGGTTTATAAAAGAAAAATATCTTGCAGTATAGCGATACCTGTCTTTGGACTGAGATAAATTTACATCTCTTTAACCCTTTCCCTCATATAAACGCTTTTTGATGCCTCTGCAGCAGACAGCTTTTTGAAAACATAGTGACAAAAGAGCAATTTCTTCTTTTGCCACAATGTTTTCCACTTTTAGTCATAGGATATATATCCATTCAATTATAGAGATTTTCTATTTTTTGACAAAATCTGTTCAAAGTCGTCTGCTGCAGAATTGTTGTATGAGGGAAAGGGTTAAACCTTAGATCAAGCAAGATATCAGTTTTTCCATGGGTGTGGTAGTATAATACAAACCCAGTATCACTAGTCAACATAATATTCTCTATTTCTCTAGAACATGATCAAGTGAGATAAACATTTAGCAGCACATTCATTGTAAATCAATTCTGTTTTTTTTTTCCATCGAGAAATACAGAAATTATGTATTGATCAGTATGTTTTTAACCTTTTCCCACTTGTAGATGCATGTTGATGCATTATGCAGCAGACGGCTTATAAAAACACAGTGGCAAAAGAAGAAATTGCTCACGATGAGCAGTTTCTCATTTTACCACAATACTTTCAACTTAATTCACTATTTATACTTTCATTTATCGAGATTTACATGTTTTTGCCTTGTTGTCTGCTGCAAAATTTATCTTATTTGTTGTATGTGGGAAAGGGTGAATGCAAAATATACAGAAATACATTATTGTGAAAAGACAGACCTACATCCTTTGTCAGTTAACATTTTAGTGAACATGCGATCTTATATAATAATAAACCTTTTCCTGATACTCCATTTTTAGAGACATTTGCTTTAACCCTTTCCCCGATACGACAATTCTGCAGCAGATGACTGAACATATTTTGTCAAAACATAGAAAATCTCTTTAACCCTTTCCCTCATACGACAATTCTGCAGCAGACGACTAAATCTCTTTAACCCTTTCCCTCATACGACAATTCTGCAGCAGACGACTTTGAACGTATTTTGTCAAAACATAGAAAATCTCTATAATTGAAAGGATAACCTATGACTGAAAGTGGCAAACATTGTGACAAAAGGAGAAATTGCTCGTTCTGAGCAATTTCTTCTTTTGTCACTATGTTTTCAAAAAGCCGTCTGCTGCAGAGGCGTCAGAAAGCGTCTATATGAGGGAAAGGGTTAAAAACATTGTGGCAAAAGGAAAAGTTTGATCATGATGAACAATTTCTCCCTTTGCTATAATGTGTTCACTAAATAAAAGGGTTTTTTAGAGAGAATTACATAGTTTTGCATATATATATATTTTTTCGAAGTCATCTTACTGCTGATTCGCTGTATGTGGGAAAGGGTTAAATCCACTGGGAGCTGGCAGCTAGCATCATTGACTGTATTATTTATCTTCCATTTTCTGTATCCAATTATAACCCTCCTGGGACAAATTCAGTTAGTGTTGACTTCTATGGGCATGATCAGCCAAAAAGGGTCAATTAGCAGATTAATTAGCAGTTGCATTCTTCAGTCATATAATTTCTGCAGATATTTTGTGAGAATTTGCTGGCGATTCCTACTTTAAAGGTGCTGAATTCCAGATGAGATCAAAATTTTTAAATATTGAAACTTCTGCGAACATTGCTTTTTATAAATGACAACAATTAAGTAATAAGTAGTTCGAAATTATTTTGGTAGTAAATGTTGAAAAACATGCAGTCAGTTGAAAGTCATGAACAAGTACAACATTTGGCTTACTCAGGTATGTCTACCCAGTAAAAATGAAGCATAAACTATCAATATTTAGATGTTTATGGCACTGTAAAGTGAAATTATTACTCTAATTTTATCCAGAATTATGATTCTAATATTTCAAGACATTTTTTGATAAGTTTTAAAGTTTGACTTTAATATCTATTTAACCCTTTCCCTCATATAGACGCTTTCTGACACCTTTGAAGAAGCTGACTTTTTGAAAACATTGTGGTAAGAAAAAAATTGCTCATGATAAAAATAGTAGTAATTGCTGCCCTCCTTGGCGCTAAGGAGTCTGAGGTTAGCATTAATAAAGCCTGATGTCCGGGTCGTGGAGCTGTGCACAGGTCATGGTGGAGTGCCCTTGTGCAATTAAGGCACATTTCCTAGCCTATGGTACTGGTTTGTTCACCCAGAAATCATGAATAAGTGAACTGTCACAGTGATATATATAGAAATTATGTTGAAATTGGTGTCAAACAGCTAAAAAGCAAACAAACAAACTGATATGTCAGGATAAGTGGTTGATTGATTGATTGATTGGAGTTTAACGCATTTTTAACAATTTCTCAGTTATATCACGGCGGCCAGTTCACCTACTCATGCATTTCCTCGTTGTCTCACACCAGTACTCCACAATACAATCTTCCCAAGCAACTGGCTGCTTTTACACATAGACTTAGCCCATTGGTGGAAGACGCATGTCGCATTGATTTTGTCAATCGCCGGAAAGAAAGTTGGCCGAGCCGGGATTCAAACTCTCAACCCCTGGATTGACAGCCCGCGACGCTACAGACTGAGCTACCGGGGCTCGGCCAGGATAAGTGGACCAGAAGTTATAATGCCATCATCATCATTAACCGTTTATAAAACGTATACCCAGTAAAAAATGTGATATTATTGAAATTTTGTTGAAACTAATGTTAATCTGCGTCAAACACCTTACAAACAAACTTGAGCAGGTGATCTGACTTGCCCAAGGGCATTCCAACTTAACCACAGCATGAGCAATTGCTCCTTTTTCCACTTTGTTTGCAAAAAGTCATCTGCTTCAGAGTTGTCAAAAGGCTTCTGCATGTGGGAAAGGGCTATATAAGCCTTTATTAAACCTTATAAGAAAATGATTTATGAGTGAAGTGTCCCTTGTCAATGTTAAGTTTTAGACTGTGTTTAACCCTTTCCTTATGTATATATAGTTGATTTTGACACCTCTGTAGCAGCTGTGACAAAAGAAGAAATTGATCAATATGACCAATATTATTGCTCCTTATGCCACAGTGTTTTCAACTCTTTTCAATGATAAAATTTTCCCTCATTGAGAGATTTTCCATAATTTTGCCAAGTTAATTGCTTTCAAAGTTGTTTGCTGTAGATGTGTTGTACGTGGGAAAGGGTTCATAGTGCTGTTTTTATTCCAATAAAGGGTATGGCTAGATGTATTATGCATGAACATCTCACTTTATTGTTTTTGTGCCATACTGGACTTTTAACCTTTTCCCCTGAAACAGAAGATATTCCATGTCTTTCCAGCAGCTTAGGTTTCAATACTATTGAAAACATATTTGGGAAAAGAAAAAGAAATCTCGAAACCATCATTTTCTCCTTTTTACAAAATGTTTTCAAATCTGTATCAAAATTATACTTTCCTAGATTGTTTTAACTTCTTACTGAAATGTTTAAAATCAGACGACACTAAAAAAATATTATGTTAGGTAAGACACTTTTACTAATTATATGTATAAAATAACACTCAATTTTCAATTCTTTTGAGTTACCCACAATTTAACATAGGGTTTGATTGGATAATAAGAAAGATATTGATGGGAAAACTCCTTAGATCTGGACCTCTGAATCTGCATTTTAACCCTTTCCCTCATATAGACGCTTTCTGACATAGAAAGAAGAAAATGCACAAAACGTGCAATTTCTCGTTTTGCCAACAATGTTTTCCACTTTTTGTCATAGGATATATCCATTCAATTATGGAGATTTCTATGTTTTGACAAAATACGTTTGTTGTATGAGGGAAAGGGTTAAGTTTGAAATGATGATGCTTAATTAAGTCTGTCATTGTTATTTTGGAAACCTGTTACATACATATTTTATTGAGTTAAAAACATTGTGCCAAAAGGAGGAAATATTACTTCCTACAAATATAACAAAATTAAAGAATACTCAAAATATAGGGTTCGGATTAAAAATAGTATTGCAAAATAGTTTATATAAGCCATGGATTAAATTTCTTGTTTAAATTGTAACATAGATTTGGTGTGTGTTTAATGAAATCAGTGTGGGTACCAAAATTAAGTGAAAAGAAACAGCTTGAGTAGAAAACGTGACATTTTTGGTTCTTGAATTTCAATTTTGCAACATTCCTTTTTTTTTTTACATCTCTGCAGGAAAGCTATTGTGATATTTTGATTTGAAGCGGTAGAAGATTCGATGTAACAAAAATGCTTCTTTGTGCTTTTTCAAGTGTTTTTTAGGTCACTTGACTCAGGACAAAATGCTCACCCTTATGTTCTGTGTCATCAGCAATTTCTTTTACCTCATACGACAATTCTGCAGCAGACGACTTTGAACATATTTTGTCAAAACATAGAAAATCTCTATAATTGAATGGATATAGTGGAAAACATTGTGGCAAATGGAGAAATTGCTCGTTTTGAGCAATTTCTTTGTTTGTCACAATGTTTTCAAAAAGCTGTCTACTGCAGAGGCGTTAGGAAGTGTCTATGTGACCTAGTCTGATACAAAAGATTTCTGAATTATGTATGAAAATAATGGAAATCCTCTATAATTAAAGTATTATTATTAAATTGAGTTGAAAACATTGCGGCTAAAGGAGAAATAATGCTCATTATGAGCAATTTCTTTTTTTGTTACAATGTTTTCAAAAAGCTTTCTGCTGCAGAGGCGTCAACAAGTGTCCATATACATGTGAGAAAAGGGCCAAATAAAAACTAACCATCATAGAAACGTTTCTTTTTCTTGATCCTTTTTCAAAATTGTTAAAAAATAAAAAAGTATATAGGTGATACTCAGACTGCTCCTGCTGCGGCAACCAAAAGGGGGTACATTGGCAAACATTAAAACTCTTCACGTCTGAATGGGACAAAAAACAGTATGACATAATGGTAATTTCTGTGTGGGTTAACCCTTACCCTTCCTCATATAGACACTTTCTGACGCCTCTGCAGCAGACAGCATTTTAAAAACATATTGACATTAGAAGAAATAGCTCAAAACAAGCAATTTCCACTTCTAGTCATATAGGTTATCCATTCAGCTATAGAGATTTTCTATTTTTTGACGAAATATGTTTCAAGTCATCTGCTGCAGAATTGTTGTATGAGGGAAAGGGTTAAATTCCATGAATTGTGTTATAAATTTGGGACCCGATCAGTTATTTCAAGTAGTCAACCCTTTCCAAATAGACACTTCTTATGCCTCTGCACCAGACAACTTTTAAAAACATTGAGACAAAACGAGAAATTGCTTTGTAACGTAGCAATAAATACTGACTTTGTAATGGTGGAGAGTCAAGATTTCAAGGTTCTTATTAATAATTTTTAGCTCGACTTTTGAAAAAACGAGAGCTATTGTCATGACCCTGGCGTCGTCGCCATCCGGTTAAGGTTTTTTGTTCAGCTCAGCTTTTTTTCTGTTTTCTATCAGTTGAGCGTCTGTGCCGTACGCAGTGCTCTTGTTTTTATTTTACATTGATTGCAAAACAAGCTTTAAGCTTATACTAATCATGTCGATGTCTGCTTCCTGTAGACATAACCAGTTCTTGCGCCGTTTGTGTGAAAAAATCCCAAAGGCGGAACCCCCTCATCACAGAATTCGAACCTGGGACCTTTGGTAAGAGAGTCAGATGCTCTACCACTGCACCACTGGCTCTGAAATTATATATACATTTTGTTTGTGTAAAACTTCACTTTGAAGAAAGAATGGAATAAATTTGACAAAATTGACCTGTTCTTGAACTTGGTGCAAAAGTATCAATAATTATTTACCCTTTCCCACATACAACAAAGTATATAATTATTACATAGAGTTGAAAACATTGCGGCAAAAGGAGAATTTGCTCATCATGAGCAATTTCTCCTTTTGTCACAATGTTTTTATAAGTCGTCTGCTGCAAAGGCGTCAGAAAGTGTCTGTTTGTGGGAAAGGGTTAAAAATTAATAATGTACGTATTTTAATAATTTGTGAGCGTTTTATTATTTTACACATAGTGACATATGATTTAAATGAGCCGGTCCATTGTCAAAGGTACAATTTTGCTGTTGTGAACAGCATAGATCCATATCAGCCTGTGCATCCACACTATCTGATCAAGATCTACACTGTTCACATGTTTATAACAATAAAGCTTCTGTCAACTTTTTAGCTCACCTGAGCTTTGCTCAAGGTGAGTTATTGTGATTGCCTTTTGTCCAGCGTCCGTCGTCTGTCGTGCGTCAACTTCTTCTCCTCAGTAACCAGTGGGTCAATTGGGATGAAACTTCACAGAAAGCATCCTCTCAATGACCTCACCAGATTTCCTTCAAATTGTTGGGATCCATACAGAATTCTGGTTTCCATGGCAACGAAATGAAAAAAACTTCAAAATTCTTCTTCTCCCAAACTGGTTGGCAGATTTTCAAATAATTTTGTAGAAATGTTCCTTGGATGACCCTCTATCAGATTCCTTCAAGCCATGTTGATTGGTCGAAAAACATGGCCGCCAGGAGGGGCGGGGCTATTTTGCCTTATATGGCTATAGTGAAAACTTAAAAAATCTTATCCTCCGAAAGTGTAAGGCCGATTTTCAAGAAGATTTGTAGAAATGGTCCTTGGATGACCCTCTATCAGATTCCTTCAAGCCATGTTGATTGGTCAAAAAACATGGCAGCCAGGCGGGGGGGGGGCTATTTTGCCTTATATGGCTATGGTGAAAACTTAAAAAATCTTCTTCTCTGAAAGTGTCAGGCCGATTTTCAAATAATTTTGTAGAAATGTTCCTTGGATGACCCTCTATCAGATTCCTTCAAGCCATGTTAATTGGTCAAAAAACATGGCCGCCAGAGGGGCGGGGCTATTTTGCCTTATATGGCTATAGTGAAAACTTAAAAAATCTTCTCCAAAAGTGTCTGGCCGATTTTCAAATAATTTTGTAGAAATGTTCCTAGGGTGACCCTCTATCAGATACCTTCAAGCTAAACTGATTGGTCGGAAAATATGGCCGCCAGGAGGCGGGGCTTATATAGCTAAAGTGAAAAAAAATAATCAGGTGAGCGATCCAGGGCCATCATGGCCCTCTTGTTTAGATTCTGATAAAGTGTAGCAGATTTACAGATGGACATATCAATATAGTTGAATAAGGAATTTTACCATGAAGTTCTGTGTAAAATCATCTCCAAATTAGATAAACTAGAGAACCAGAGATGAATCCATCTACTACATACTGTAAATCTATTCCTTGTTGTAAAGATAATCTGAAATGACTTGATTATTGCTTCAGTGAAATCAGCAACAAATTAGATAAAACTGAAGAAAAAATCTATAACTTTATAAATCGACAACTACATTAAACCCAGGTACTCTCCCATACTATGTTGTCTCTTTTTGGAGTCTCTGCAGCAAGTGACTTTGAAAACATTGTGGCAAAAGATGAAATATGTACCTCCACTGTCGGCCATTTTGTTACGCAAATTCCTCATGTGGTTAAAATAGAAATATAATGAAATTTCAGTAAGCAACTAGATTTACAGAAATAATTAAATCATGAAGCAGATGTAATCAGATTAAACAAAATCTGTTTTATCAAATTACTTTTTTTAACCTTTTCCCACATACAGACACTTTCTGACGCCTCTGCATGCATCAGACGACGTTTGTAAACATTGTGGCAAAAGCAGAAATTGCACAAAAAGAGCAATTTCTCCTATTACAACAATGTTTTCAATTCTTTTCAATAATCATACTTTCAATTATAGAGATTTTCTGTATTTTGACCTATATGTTTTCAAAGTCATCTACTGCAGATTTGTTGTATGTGGGAAAGGGTTATTTAGTATTATTTATGAACACTTTATCATACATAATAATGGTAACTGCACGCGGTGAGTGTTACAGGGCCACCATGATGGTATAACAATGTGAAAATAAAAACATTTGAATGAAACATTCCTATCTCTTGTTTATCTTCAGAAGTAAATACATCGAAGGTCCTTCTGCATTTAGACGGGGCAACTTAAAGGGTCTCCCTGAGACTGGGAATATTTGTACTGGTTCAAAGTCATCATTGTTTACTAATTGAAACAAGACCCCCCCCTTTTGCGTTGGACTCTCCTCTTTAACACTTTCCAACATACAGCAAATCTGCAGCAGACAACTTTGAAAACATCTAGGCAAAAATATGGTAAGTCTCTACAAATGAATATAATATCAGAGCTCCAGATAATGAGGGGATATATTCAGCTCTTTTTCCCACAATTTCCCTCTTGTTATTTAAGAAAACCCTATGTTGTGGGTACTCAAAAGAATCGTCTCACTGAGACGATTCTTTTGAGTACCCACAACATAGGGTTTGAGGGTCAAATAGGGATTTTAGAACATGAAAAACGCCCCTTATCTAGAGGCTCTGATAATATTATTGAATGGAAGTGAAGACAATTTGGGAAAAGGGGAAATTGCCCGTCATGTTTTCAAAAGTCATTTGCTCTAGATGCGTCAAAATGCATCTTCATGTGGGAAATGATAGATCATTACACTGATACAGATTCATGTTAATACCTTTGCAGAAGAAAGTGATTGCTACTTTTCTTTTTTTACTGTGTTTCAATATTATACTTCCGATGATTCAATTAAGTACCTGTATTTGTCTTTAATTATCAGATACAGTTAATTAACCCTTTCCCACCTATAGACGCATTTTGACGCATCTGCAGCAGACGACTTTTGAAAAAGAAAAATTGCTCAAAACGAGCAATTTCTCCTTTTGCTTCAATGTTTTCAGAAATAATACCTGCAATTATAGTGATTTCCGTATCCATTTTCAAAGTCGCCTGCTGCAGATTTGCTGTATGTGGGAAAAAGTTAAACTTGTGCTAAAGACCACTCCCTGTCTATATTTATACACCCACACTTAAAGTTTCCCAATTACTCATTTTCTGCATAAATAACACTGTATAATTAAAGACCACCTGTGAACAAAGACCATGTTATTTTGTTCCCATGGGTGGTCTTAATACACAGTTTCCACTGTATTTCCAAAGTATTCAACTATAAGAAACACCATTTTCTGCATAAATAACAATGTAATTAAAGACCACCTGTGAACAAAGACCATGTTATTTTGTTCCCATGGGTGGTCTTAATACACAGATTCCACTGTATTTCCAAAGTATTCAACTATAAGAAACACCATTGTGGATGAAAGTTTAACTCTTTTCCACATACAACAAAATTCGTAGGCTACATGCAAAATGGTTGTAACTACAGTTTTTACAAGATGAAGTTACAACCGTTTTGCATGAAGCCATCGAAATGATCAGCAGGTTAAACATTGTAAAACAACTTGATAACAGAATAGAAAATCTCTATAAATGAAGGTATATATAATTATTGAATAAAATTGAAAACATGGTGAAGAAAGTTTCCACTTTTGCCACAATGTTTTTCGTCTGCTGCAGAATCGTCAGAAAGGTTTAAATAAATAGAGGATATTACATGAGTGGTCATTCAATACGAAATTTTATTAAACGAGTTTAATAAAATTTTGTATTGAATGACCACGAATGTTATATTCTATTTATATCATAAATTTCAATTCGACGATTATTAGCGCAAAATATATATTACGTCGCTATATAGCGCGGTCATTTTCAATGCTTTTCATTATGACGTTACGTAGCATTGTTATTACACTAATTGAATACGCAATTTATACAATGGCTTTATTAGACTCCCAGCGACGTCATTTATGATATAAACTAGGATAATAAGATAAAAACAAGGCTATGAACATAATAATAAGTTAATTGTACAAACATTAGCTGTGATAGACTTTTGGGGTCAAGATAGTATAAATCTTAACCCTTTCCGACTAACAACTATAATCTTCAACAGACGAATTTGGAAACATCTAGGCAAAAACAGGAAAAATCTTTATATAAATGAAACAATAATTTTTTAAAAGAGTTGAAAACATTGTGGCAATAGGGAAAATTTGCTCATTATTTGCTATGTTTTCAAAAGTTGTCTGTATGAGGAAAAGGGTTTAACTCATTCACGATTTATATTTGATGCTACTTGACTATGAAAACATTTTAAAGTAATAATTTGACATCTTAGACAAATTGAAACACTTAGCGTACTTCGTTGAAAAAGGAAGAGTTAATAAAGCAGCTTCTTTTAAGAAATTTTGTAGCTCGGTGTATTAACCCTTTTCCACATATAGACACTTTCTGATGCTCTGCAGCAGACGACGTTTGAAAACATTGTGACAAGTTTCAGTAATTATACCTACATTTATAGAGATTTTCTGTGTTTTTGTCTAGATATTTCTACAGTCGTCTGCTGCAGATTTGCTGTACGTGGGAAAGTGTTAAGTAATTTTTACCATAATGAGCAATTTCTCCTTTTGCCCAAATTTATATTTAACTTCAATTCACGGGTTTTCATTTTGAGAGATTATAACGTGGGTGTTTTCAAAGTTTTCTGCTGCAGTATTTAGTTGTATTAGTATGTGGGGGGAAAATGTTAAAATTTAATATCCCCTTATTTTTACAGGACGGAGAGAGCGAAGAAGGCTCATCAGTAACAGGCTTCACCAACAACCAAAGTGAAAGCAAAGCAACCACGGATACCTCCTCCAACTATGGCAATAAATTGACTCCTTCGTCCGCGAAAACTAGAAAAGGTCGGAAGTCAAGATCAGAGAGGAACGATTGGGAGATTGTGGAAGGGCTGAAGGATGGACAAAAATGTGAACAAATGCCAGATAAGCATCAAGGTTACCTCTCCAAGAAGAAAAGATGGCCGATGAAAGGATGGCACAAGGTATTATTCACTATTGTTAACACTTTCCAACTTGTAGCTACCAAAGGGATGGCACAAGGTATTATTATACCCCCTTCGAAGAAGAGGGGGTATAATAGGAGTGTCGGGCTGTCTGCCTGTCGGTCGGAAGCCATATCTTGTCCGGCCAATTTCTTACAAACCACTGGGTGGAATTCAATAAAACTTTACATGAAGCTTCTATACCAAAAGGAGCTGTGCATATCCTAAAGGGGTTACAATTGCATGTTATTTTACAGAGTTATGGCCCTTTTACTTATTAAGTTATGGTGTAGCTCAAGGTGCTGTTTAGGGGGTATTTATCATCTTCAGTGATAGTTCTAGTTCAATATTGTTAACACTTTCCAACTTGTAGCTGCCAAAGGTCTATATATAAGGAGGGTTAGACAGTTCTTTCCCCTGCAATATCTCTCTTATTATCCAACAAAACTCTACATTGTGGGTACTCTAAGTCAAACACCTTTCATCTGATCTTAACCAAACTTGTTGAACATATTTGTTGGCATAATTTCTAGGCCAAGTTCAATAACCAGCAAAATCTTCCTTGACTTATTAACAATTGGCCAAATTAGCCTCTCTTTAAGTTGAACAGTCATCATCCGATCTTCACCATCCTTGTTGAATATGTTTGTGGGCATAATGCTTGGGCTGTTTCGAATTACCAGCCAAATCAATTAAGGCACTTTTGATTTTGATTATGGCCTTTAAATTATAAAAAAATGGCTTTATTAATCTTGTCCATGGCAGTCCCTAAGTCTAACAGTCTGTATCTGATCTTTTCCAAACTTGGTTAATATGGTTGTAGGCACAATGTTTGGGCCGAATTCAATAACCAGCCAAATCACCCAAGGCTCTTTTGCACTATGGCCCTAGAATCATTATTATTAAAAAATAGGTCCAAATAGGCTCTTTAATATTTCAATAATTTTCACCCAAGGCTCTTTTGCACTATGGCCTTAGAATCATTATTATTAAAAAATAGTTCCAAATAGGCTCTTTAATATTTCAATAATTTTTATCCAATCTAATTATACCCCCTTCGAGGAAGAGGGGGTATATAGGAGTCACTGTGTCTGGCTGTCTGTCTGTCTGTCGGTCGGAAGTTATATTTTGTCCGACCTATTTCTTACAAACCACTGGGTGGAATTCAATAACATTTTACATGAAGCTTTTATACCAAGATGAGATGTGCATATTCTAAAGGGGTTACAATTGCATGTTATTTTACAGAGTTATGGTCCTTTTACTTATTAAGTTATGGTGTAGGTCAAGGTGCTGTTTAGGGGGTATTTATCATCTTCAGTGATAGTTCTAGTTAAACTTGCTGTGAATGTTTATGGGCATAAAACCTTGGTTGCGATAAATGACTGGCCAGATTACTATAGTCATTCCAGAGAAGTAATGCCTGATGAACATATTTTGTGACAATTCAACCCTCAATTCAAGATTTCTCTGATAAAACAACATTAAAAGTTTTCTGCTGGAGAGGCGTCAGAGAGAGTCTTCAAGTGGGCAAGAGTTTAACAATATTTTATTCAATTATTATTGGTACATGTTTTATAAATTCATACATACATTTAACCCTTTCCCACATTTATTGAATAGAGTTAAAAACATTGTGGCAAAAGGCGAGATTGAGCAGTTTATCCTTTTGTCACAATGTTTTTAGCTCACCTGAGCTTTGCTCAAGGTGAGTTATTGTGATCGCCTTTTGTCCGGCGTCCGTCGTGCGTCGTCCGTCGTGCGTCAACTTCTTCTCCTCACTAACCAGTGGGTCAATTGGGATGAAACTTCACAGAAAGCATCCTCTCAATGACCACACCGGATTTCCTTCAAATTTTTGGGATCCATGCAGAATTCTGGTTTCCATGGCAACGAAATGAAAAAAACTTCAAAATACTTCTTCTCCCAAACTGGTTGGCAGATTTTTAAATAATTTTGTAGAATTGTTCCTTGGATGACCCTCTATCAGATTCCTTCAAGCCATGTTGATTGGTCGAAAAACATGGCCGCCAGGGCGGGCGGGGCTATTTTGCCTTATATGGCTATAGTGAAAACTTAAAAAATCTTCTCCTCCGAAAGTGTCAGGCCTATTTTCAAATAATTTTGTAGAAATGTTCCTTGGATGACCCGCTATCAGATTCCTTCGAGCCATCTTGATTGGTCGAAAAACATGGCCGCCAGGGGGGCGGGGCTATTTTGCCTTATATGGCTATAGTGAAAACTTAAAAAATCTTCTCCTCCGAAAGTGTCAGGCCGATTTTCAAATAATTTTGTAGAAATGTTCCTTAAGTGACCCACTATCAGATTCCTTCAAGCCATGTTGATTGGTCGAAAAATATGGCCGCCAGTGGGCAGGGCTATTTTGCCTTATATGGCTAAAGTGAAAACTTAAAATATCTTCTTCTCCCAAACTGGTTGGCAGATTTTCAAATAATTTTGTAGAAATGCTCCTTGGATGACCCTCTATTAGATTCCTTCAAGCCATGTTGATTGGTCAAAAAACATGGCCGCCAGGGGGGCGGGGCTATTTTGCCGCTATGGCTATAGTGAAAACTTAAAAAATCTTCTCCTCCGAAAGTGTCATGCCGATTTTCAAATAATGTTGTAGAAATGTTCCTTGGATGACCCTCTATCAGATTCCTTCAAGCCAAGTTGATTGGTGGAAAAAACATGGACGCCAGGGGAGGCGGGGCTATTTTGCCTTATATGGCTATAGTGAAAACTTAAAAAATCTTCTTCTCCAAAAGTGTCAGGCAGATTTTCAAATAATTTTGTAGAAATGTTCCTTGGATGACCCACTTTCAGATTCCTTCAAGCCATGTTGATTGGTCAAAAAACATTGCCGCCAGTGGGCTATTTTACATTATATGGCTGTAGTAAAAACTTAAAAAATCTTCTCCTCCAAAAGTGTCTAGCCGATTTTCAAATAATTTTGTAGAAATGTTCCTAGGGTAAACCTCTATCAGATTCCTTCAAGCCAAGTTGATTGGTCAAAAACTATGGCTGCCAGGGGGCGGGGCTTATATAGCTAAAGCGAAAATAAATAAATCAGGTGAGCGATTCTAGGGCCATCATGGCCCTCTTGTTTAAAAGTTGTTTGCTGAAGAGGCTTCAGAAAGCGTCTATATGAGGGAAAGGGTTATGTTCACGGAAATTATAAGAAACTCTCTTCCACCTCCTATGTTTGGAACATTTGTCTGATGCATGAACAGCCAAGCCCTGGTAGCTCAATCGGTAGTGACGCGGGCTTTCAATCCAGGGGTTGTTTGATCGAATCCCAGCTTGGCCAATATTTATTTCCGACGTTTGACAAAAGTCACTTAATTGTGTCAAGCGTCATTTGTTTTTCGATAATGGGCTAAAAGTGTATGTGGAAAAGCAGCCAGTTGCTTGGAAAGTATGTTGTGTGGTGTACTGGTGTGCGAAAGCTAGGAAACACATGAGTGGGTGAACTGGCCATTGTGATATGACTGATCATTTTTTGAAAACAGCATCAAATCCCAATCAATCAATCAATGATGCATGAACATTAAAAATGTGTCTCTCTGACAAAAAAGGTTTTATCAAGGGATTATTTTTTTATTTGAACATGTGATAAATATCATTTCCGTCTATTACAGAGGTATTTTGTACTTGAGAAAGGGATCTTGTATTACGGAAAGTCACCAAGTGATGTAAGTACTCTATCAAGTGTTTAATTCTGACGTGCGTCCACCCTTAATTGGTCCTTTCCCACCTATAACGAATCTGCAGCAGACCATTTTCATTTAACCCTTTCCCTCATACGACAATTCTGCAGCAGACGACTTTGAACATATTTTGTCAGAACATGGAAAATCTCTATAATTGAATGGATAACCTATGACAAAAAGTGGAAAACATTGTGGCAAAAGGAGAAATTGCTGGCTCTGAGCAATTTCTTCTTTTGTCACTATGTTTTCAAAAAGCCGCCTGCTGCAGAGGTGTCAGAAAGCTTCTATATGAGGGAGAGGGTTAAAGAGCTTTTCCATATTATTTCCAAGATGCTTCCAAAGTCATCTGCTGCAGATTGGTTATATGTGGGAAAGGTTGGGTTAACCCTTTTCCTCATAATAGATGCTTTCTGACGCCTCTGCAGCAGACGGCTTTTTAGCTCACCTGAGCTTTGCTCAAGGTGAGTTATTGTGATCGCCTTTTGTCCGGCGTCCGTCGTGCGTCGTGCGTCGTGCGTCAACTTCTTCTCCTCAGTAACCAGTGGGTCAATTTGGATGAAATTTCACAGAAAGCATCCTCTCAATGACCTCACCAGAATTCCTTCAAATTTTTGGGAGCCATGCAAAATTCTGGTTTCCATGGCAGTGAAACTGAAAAAACTTCAAAATTCTTCTTCTCCCAAACTGGTTGGCAGATTTTCAAATAATTTTGTAGAAATGTTCCTTAGATGACCCTCTATCAGATTCCTTCAAGCCATGTTGATTGGTCGAAAAACATGGCCGCCAGGGGGGGCGGGGCTATTTTGCCTTATATGGCTATAGTGAAAACTTAAAAAATCTTCTCCTCCGAAAGTGTCTGGCCGATTTTCAAATAATTTTGTAGAAATGTTCCTTGGGTGACCCTCTATCAGATTCCTGCAAGCCATGTTGATTGGTCGAAAAACTTGGCTGCCAGGGGGCGGGGCTATTTTGTCTTATATGGCCAAAGTGAAAACTTAAAACATCTTCTCCTCCGAAAGTGTGTGGCTGATTTTCAAATAATTTTGTAAAAATGTTCCTTGGATGACCCTCTATCAGATTCCTTCAAGCCATGTTGATTGGTCGAAAAACATGGCCGCCAGGGGGGCGGGGCTATTTTGCCTTATATGGCTATAGTGAAAACTTAAAAAATCTTCTTCTCCGAAAGTGTCAGACCGATTTTCAAATAATTTTGTAGAAATGTTCCTTGGATGACCCACTTTCAGATTCCTTCAAGCCATGTTGATTGGTAAAAAAACATGGCCGCCAGTGGGCAGGGCTATTTTGCCTTATATGGCTATAGTGAAAACTTAAAACATCTTCTCCTCCAAAAGTGTCTGGCCGATTTTCAAATAATTTTGTAGAAATGTTCCTAGGGTGACCCTCTATCAGATTCCTTCAATCCAAGTTGATTGGTCAGAAACTATGGCTGCCAGGGGGCGGGGCTTATATAGCTAAAGTGAAAAAAAAATATTAGGTGAGCGATTCTAGGGCCATCATGGCCCTCTTGTTTAAAACATAGTGACAATAGAAGAAATTGCTCAAACTATTCTCAAGTCATTGTGACATGCGTCATTCAGTCTATGTGGAAAAGCAGCCAGTTGCTTGGAAAGATTGTTGTGTGGAGTACTGGTGTGAAAAACCAGAAAACACATGCGTAGGTGCACTGGACGCCGTGATATTCTATGATTTGACAAAATATGTTCAAAGTCGTCTGCTGCAGAATTGTCGTATGAGGGAAAGGGTTAATATGTTGATATGTACTGAATTAGTCTAAGAAAAGAAAGTTTCATTTCTTTAACATTGAAAGTATGGTTTTTCTCTCGAGTTGAAAATATTGTGTTAACCCTTTCCCTCATACAACAATTCTGCAGCAGACGACTTTGAACATATTTTGTCAAAAAATAGAAAATCTCACAATTGAATGGATAACCTATATATAATGACTAAAAGTAGAAAAACTTGTGGCAAAAGGAGAAATTGCTCGTTTTGAGCAATTTTTTCTTTTGTCACTATGTTTTCAAAAAGCCTTCTGCTGTAAAGGCGTCATAAAGCGTCTATATGAGGGAAAATATTGTTTTTAGAAATTTCTCTTTCAGATGAATGTTATACCTATATATACAGCTGATATGTTTTGAAAGCATATTTTGCTGAAGGTGCTGCATATACATGAACTCCAGATTATAGATAGTATAGTCAAAAGTTTTAAAAACTGTTCAAACGTTATCTTGAAATATTAGAATCATAATCCTGGGATCAAATTAAAGTCATAAATTAACCAGTACAATAGAAATTAATATTGATCGTGTGTGCTTCAGTTTTCCTTATTCACGTTAGACATGCCCATGCAGTAAGCCAAATTTTGTACATTTTCATGACTTTCAAATTGACTATTTTTCAATAATTCTTGCCAAAATAGTTTTGAACTATTTATTACGTACTTTGTTGTCACTATTTATAGCAATATTTGCTGACGTTTCAACATTTCAAAACTTTGATCTCGATCTGGAGTTCAGCACATTAAAAACGAGAAATTGCGCAATAAGAACAAAATTGAAAACATTGTGCAAAAGCTTTTTTTTCATACTTGAAGAGTACATAATGTACTAAATTAGCAGGGAAGGGATTAAATCTACTCCGATTTAAATAAAAGTCCTGCTTCCTTTTGAATTCAATTTCAAATTCAAGTATAGGGAACAAAAATGATCTCCAGTACAATGTCAATAAAATCCCTTAATTTTAACACTTCCTTCCCTCGCTCTCCGGCGGAGTTATACCAAAGAAAAATGGTAGTTATAATGGCTTTCCCTCTGTGATTAAAAGCAATTTCTCTTTCTGCCATGATGTTTTCAATCACAGAAAAGAGAAATTGCTTTTTATCACAAAGTTTTTGTTTAACCCTTTCCCACATACAACATTTTTGGAGCAGACGACTTTGATAACATCTGGACAAAAGCACAGAAAATCCCTTAAATGAAAGAACAAGGATTGAAAAGAGTTGAAATCATGGTGACAAAAGGAGAAATTGCCATGTTTTCAAAAAGCCGTCTGCTGAAGAGGTGTCAGAAAACGTCTATATTAGGGCAAGGGTTAAAGTTATGTATGTTGCAGCTGTATCAAAATGTATCTGTTTGTGGGAAAGGGTTAAATTTATTCACTCGGTAAGAGGAAGTAGGCACTTGTCCTTGCTTAATAACCCTTTCCGTCATACAACAATTCTGCAGCAGACGACTTTGAAAACATTTTGTCAAAAAATGGAAAATCTCTATAATTAAATGGATAACCTATGACTAAAAGTGGAAAACATTGTGTCAAAAGGAGAAATTGCTCGTTTTGAGCAATTTCTTCTTTTGTCACTATGTTTTCAAAAAGCCGTCTGCTGCAGAGGCGTCAGAAAGCGTCTATATGAGGGAAAGGGTTAATAACCCTTTCCATCATACAACAAATCTATAGCAGACGACTGAAAACATCCTGGCAAAAAATAAAAAAATAATTGTAAAAGAAATTATAATAATTGAATAGAGGTGAACATTTTTGTGGGAAAGAAAAGAAATTACTGATTATGACCGATTTCTTCTTTTTACCGTGAATGTTTCAAAATTAATCTGCTGCAAACATTGAATGCATAGAAATGAGCAACCTTTCATGATGAGAGAGGCAGTCAAGATCTCACAATGTTTTTAAAATTCGTCTGCTGCAGATTCATCAAAATGCATCTGTTTGTGGGAAAGGGTACGTTAACCCTTTCCCTCATACGACAATTCTGCAGCAGACGACTTTGAACATATTTTGTCAAAAAATGGTAAATCTCTATAATTGAATGGATAACATATCACTAAAAATGGAAAACATTGTGGCAAAAGGAGAAATTGCTTGTTTTGAGCAATTTCTTCTTTTGTTACTATGTTTTCAAAAAGCCGTCTGATGCAGAGGCGTCAGAAAGCGTCTTTATGAAGGAAAGGGTTAAGTAGTGACCTGGTGAGTCATCTTATTTGAAAAAGTCTGTGGAAAATATTGTTACAAGTGAAGATCTAGTTAGACTCTTTTTGACGCATCTGCAGCAGACGACTTTAGAAGACATCATGACAAAACAACACATTTCTCCTTTTGCCACAATTTTTTTTTCACTTGATTCAATAATTATTTTTTTGTGTATTGCTATTTTCCATATATTTGACAAATTATTATGGCTTCATGTATACATGGCAATGCTTACTTATGAAGAAAAAAAAAGTTGTAATCTGCTTTAGCTGTTTGCATGGTAAGCGTCTGGGATCTGGAACGGGACGTCCCAGATTTGATCCCCACTCACGGTGCAGTGGTTACGGTGGTGTATCCTTCTGCAAGGCACATTTTTTACCCTATAGTACTGGTTTGTTTTTCCCAGGGATATTGAATATGTGAACTTTTGCAGTGATGTACCATAAATAAGGATGAAAACTGCTTAACCCTTTTCCTCATACGACAATTCTGCAGCAGACGACTTTGAACAGATTTTGTCAAAAAATAGAAAATCTCTATAATTGAATGGATAACCTATGACTAAAAGTGGAAAACATTTTGTCAAAAGGAGAAATTGCTCGTTTTGTGCAATTTCTTCTTTTGTCACTATGTTTTCATATAGCCGTCTGCTGCAAAGGCGTCAGAAAGCGTCTATATAAGGGAAAGGGTTAAAATCCCAAAAAACAATAGACGAAATATCAATAACTCTTGTTATCTTTTGCAGATTTTAAAAGGGAAGTACCATGGGGTGATAGATATAGGCCTGTCTGTCCTCGCCTTCAAGAAACATCGGCAGAGAATAGATATCGATGCTGAAGAGCTTGTCTATCACATAAAGGTATTGTGACCTCTACTTTGATAACAAACAACCTTATAGCCTCCTGAATTCTTAATTTTCTAGTCCAGCTTTGCATTTGAAAGAGTCCATAGACTATTCTATATTCTAGGAATATCAAGATAAAGTCCAGACAAAAACCAACCTATGCCCTTTCAATTCTGAATTTTTTAATCCTTTCCCACATATAGATGCATCTGCAACAGAAGACTTTAAAACAGTGTATGTGAGACATTGTTAACCCTTTCCCTTATTTGACAATTCTGCAGCAGACAACATTGAACATATTTTAGGATAACCTATGACTAAAAGAGGAAAACATTGTGACAAAAGGAGTAATTGCTTGTTTTGAGCAATTTCTTACTTTGTCACTATGTTTTCAAAAAGTCTTCTGCTGCAGTGGTGTCAGAACGCATCTATATGAGGGAAAGAGTAAATTTACCTTTAGACTAATATAAGTTACTTTTGTTGCCTTTCTAGTAGGAAAAAGATGAAACATTGTGCAAAAGCAGCAGCAGCAGCAGCAGAAGTTGCTTATTATGTTCCCTTTGCTACAACATTTTCAACTCTATATTATAATTATACTTTCATTTTCAGAGCTTTTCAATATGATAATTTTGTCAATAAGTTAAAACATACAATAATAAAATAATATTTTGTTTGCGGAAAAGGGTTAATATAATATGACCAATAAAGTGGTTTAAATTACTAAAAAAAATCTAAAATAATCTCACCAAGACAACTGGTAAATATGATTTAGCCAAACCTTTATTCCAGATTAAGCGCCTGTTTGATGATTGGCTACGAAAGCTGCGACATCATCGCCTTTATCGGCAGCACGAGATAGCCTATGGATCAAAGGAATCCCCGAGACTCACAGAAATCATGTCCCCAAATGAAGATTTAACTCCGTTGATGCCAAGTAAGCTACTACCCTTTGATTAAACCTTTTTTCCTGATAAAGATAGCTTTTGACGCCTCTGCAGCATAAACCAATTGATAGACCTTGTGGAGGAAAAATTGATGAAAATATACAATTTCTCCTTTTCTTACAATATTCCAACTTTATGTGTTAATCATGATGCTTCATATCCAGTTGTTACAAATTGGTTATCAGATGTATCTAAAGTTTTTGTGTCTTACAATATCGTATCGGGTATAGATGAAAGTATTGTTTCAGAACAGAAGAGAAAATAAAGTCAGAAAAGAGAATTCTAATCATTATTGTGTTCATAATGTTCTGACGCCTCTGCAGCAGATGGCTTTTTGAAAACATAGTGACAAAAGAAGAAATTGCACAAAACGTGCAATTTCTCCTTTTGCCACAATGTTTTCCACTTTTTGTCATAGGTTATCCATTCAATTATGGAGATTTTCTATATTTTGACAAAATAAGTTCAAAGTCGTCTGCTGCAGAATTGCCGTATGAGGGAAAGGGTTAATAGTACTTAAGTGCAATATAATGAAATAGTGCTTTATGCGAATAAGCGGCATATAGTCGAGCGCGCTGTCCTCCGACAGCTCTTGTTGTATTCATAATGTATGACTTAATTAACCCTTTCCCACCTTAGTTGTGGTGTCCCTAAGGTGGTCCTCTATCAAAGCTGTTCAAACAACTTATTCAATGGAGAACTTTAGTTCGATTTGAAAATTGTTTTGCACAAATGTTCCTTGGGTGACTCTCTACCAAGATTGTTCAATTATATTGATCCATTTAAAAACATGGCTACCAGGGGGCGGAGCTTGTTTGTACTGACTCAATTTGAAAGTTATTTTGCACAAATTTTCCATGGGTGACGCACTACCAAGATTGTTCAATTATATTGATCCATTTAAAAACATGGCTGCCAGGGTACGGAGCTAGTTTTCCTTCCTTAAATGTATATATTGAAATGTTTTAAAAATCTTCTTGTTCAAAAGTACTTGCCTGATTTGAATAATAATTTTTGCATTGAGTATACTGGTATTGTTCAAATTATTCTGATATGTTGATATAAACATGGTCACCAGGGCACAGGGCTCATTTTGCTTATATGTATAGAGTAAAAACTTAGAAAAATATTTAAGTTCTATTAAATCAGGTGAACGATATTGTATCATGGTCCTCTTGTTTCTCGGATGTTTCAAATTCGTCTGTTGCAAATTTGTTTATGTGGGGAAGAGCAACCTTCTTCCTGATTCACACAGATGTTTGGACATTTTAAGCAGAACAAAAATTAACCCTTTCCCATATACAACTTATTTGCAGCAGAGGACTTTTGAAAATGTTGGTTTAGGAGCTGGAATGTATATTATATTCTTTGTCTATAAAAATAATTTGATTAGTTAACCCTTTCCCACTTAAAGCAATTCTACAGCAGATGACTTTAAACACATTTAGTCAAAAATATGGAAACTATATAAATTGTCTTGTGGCTGCTATGGTGATTGTCTTGTGACTGTTATTGTTACGGTATTGTGACAGCTTTTGTTTCTGCTATAGTAAATGTCTTGTGACATCTATTGTTACGCTATTGGAATTATCTTGTAAATGATATTGTCACTGTCATGTGACAGGTATTATAGCTGTATTGTGACAGATATTGTCACTGTCATGTGACAGGTATTATAGCTGTATTGTGACAGCTATTGTTACTGTCATGTGACAGGTATTATAGCTGTATTGTGACAGCTATTGTCACTGTCATGTGACAGGTATTATAGCTGTATTGTGACAGCTATTGTTACTGTCCTGTGACAGGTAGTATAGCTGTATTGTGACAGCTATTGTCAATGTCATGTGACATCTATTATTACTGTCATGTGACATGTATTATAGCTGTAGTGTGACAGCTATTGTCACTGTTATGTGACAGGTATTATAGATGTATTGTGACAGATATTGTCACTGTCATGTGACAGGTATTATAGCTGTATTGTGACAGCTATTGTCACTGTCATGTGACAGGTATTATAGCTGTATTGTGACAGATATTGTTACTGTCATGTGACAGGTTGTATAGCTGTATTGTGACAGCTATTGTCACTGTCATGTGACAGGTATTATAGCTGTATTGTGACAGATATTTCACTGGCATGTGACGGGTATTATAGCTGTATTGTGACAGCTATTGTCACTGTCATGTGACAGGTATTATAGCTGTATTGTGACAGATATTGTCACTGTCATGTGACAGGTATTATAGCTGTATTGTGACAGATATTGCCACTGTCATGTGACAGGTATTATAGCTGTATTGTGACAGCTATTGTTACTGTCATGGGACAGGTATTATAGCTGTATTTTGACAGCTATTGTTACTTTCTTAAGGCAGCTTATGTTATTGTTTTGCTTTGAATGTTTGATTTGTAATTTCAGGTATGAATATGGCTCAGCAGGCCCAGAACAGTTCCTTGCATCGAGAATTAAGTCGACACCCAAGTTTGAAAGGTCAGGAAAGGGTCGCCACATGGCTTCTTGATACACAGGGATTTGAACATTGCAATAAAGGTCAGTTTCTTTATAAATTGTAGTTTAGCAGTTTTTGAGCGAAGGGTCGCGAAGCGATCTGAAAGCTCATAGCATGCCTGCTTTCGAAAATCCAACTTAAAGCTGCAACCACACTCAACCGCGGAAGGATTTGAGATTACTTCATTTGATTGGCTTTTATTCACATCGCACTACTTTCGACACGCCTTTTTGCCCAAGTCCGCCTTCCTCATGAATGAGTTCAAAAAGTAATTCCACTGTGGACTAGATTGTTATCAATATGTAAAATGTCAAATACTTTTGATTTCATTCAATATTATCACACTGTAGACTAGTCACCCAGTCACTTTAAACAACGTTTTATAATATCATAATATATATACACAGAAACTTTGAAATGGCAGGCTTCGAACGTTTTCATTAATGAACTCAGTGTTCACCCTTTACATGATAGAATACGACACAAATGAAGCGGGTGAATTTTGAAAACTTTTCTAGAAAATGTAACAATTACTCAAAATGACTTATTCCTCCCTTTTACACGATGTCTCAAACCTGTAGCATGAAAATTAATTCAATATTCTAGATATCACACACTTTTTTACAGTTATTCTTATACCATTTTCCGCCACTTATCTGCGTTCATGTTATTAGGCTGGGACAGTGTATAACACTGTCCCTGTATTAGGGGACTTTTGAAAATCATTGTGCCAACGCTTTATTCAGTTAAACTTATTATTCCCATATTTTTGTTTGGATATGTTCCAATTCGCCGGCCTCTAATTTCGGTTTAGAGAAAAAGGGTAAGTAAATTGTAAAACTATCAGATATCATAAACGGTTATGAGGTCTCCTGTTACTATCTCGATTATATAACTGATTCTCGCTCAATAAGTTCAGAAAGTGGTCATACAGGGCATGAATAAATGGTCTCTTCCTTTATTCCTTTCCTCTGTGTTTTGAATTAAGGTTTAATTAATGTCTTTTGGATAAACATATATACACAAGGATAATATAATATTTTGCATAACCTTTTTTTGTATCAAAAGTAGCACTTTCAACAATAAGGGTAAGTCCATATATGTTGATGCAAATAATATGTAAAGTGTGTTACATTCATGTATACAGTCAAATTGTTTCAACAACAATACACTTATCCATGATAATACCAAGGTAGTGTTATTGCATTATTTACTGCAAATGGACAGATACTCAAATTCTTCTTTAAGGTCAATTAGCGCATCCGCGTATTCCGATCAGGATCTGCATTGCACACACAAATTAGTCATAGAAAGTTTAACCCTTTCCCACATATAGACGCTTTCTGACGCATCTACAGCAAACAGCTTTTTGAAAGCATAGTGACAAAAGGAGAAATTGCACAACACTCTGTTTTCAACTTTTAGTCTTATGTTTTCCATTCAAATATAGAGATTTTCCATTTTTTGTAAAAAATATGTTCAAAGTCGTCTGCTACAGAATTGCCGTATGAGGGAAAGTGTCAAAGGATTTTTTTTTTGTAACACAGAATTCATTTGTTTCTTATGTGTTGAACCTAAGACAGGTCTTATACTTATTGTCATGCTGGTTTTCACAGTAACAGCGTCAACATCAATGAAGGTACTTCGCTCTTCAGTGCTATCAGCGCTTTGATTAAAATTATTTTCGTTATGTCATTGCAACAGTAAATTAATCTAGTCCATGATCCCAGTACCATGACTGTCATAAGATTAAGCAGAGTTGAATCTTGGATACCCAATGTCAAATTATATGTGCTAACATCTATTGAGTGTAATTATTATTTAAAATTTTTAGAAGCAAAACCTTTAACCCTTTCCCACATACAAACACTTTCTGAAGCCTCTACAGCAGACAACATTTTTAAAACGCTTTGACGAAAGAAAAAAGCTATTTATGAGCTATTTCTCCTTTTGCCACAATGTTTTAACTTTTATTTACCAAATGATCATTCATTTATAGATTTATTTCATATTTTGGTCAAGATGTTGTCAAAGTCGTCTGCTGCAGATTTGTTGCATGTGGGAAACAGGTTAACATTGTCCATACTATAGTAGACCTTATATGCTTCCGCTACATACAGTTAAGAACATCATGAAATTGACAATCTGAGCGGAACGTGATTGCATCGTGAGCATGATTGGAACGCTTTAGGAGCGGAACGGAATTTTGCACTCTGAACGAAATAATCATAAAGAATGAAAAATGTCAATCCTATTATTGCTTTGCTAATTCAGTGGTTGCAACATTTTTACTCAATGATTATTTTTTTAAACTACTTTTGATCGAAAAAGACGTTCCGAGTGAGCGTAATATATCGATCATTTGAAAGATTTGAACGACTGAACGCTTTAAGAGCTGATTGGAACATGAGCAGAGCGAAATGAACGTTACATGAGAGGAGCAGAACTGAACAGAACGTGAGAGGAACTGAACGTGAGAGGAACTGAACGGAATGGAGCGGAGTGTGAACTATAAATTTGTCAATTTCGTGATGTTCTTAACTGTATAATGATCAAATTCATGGTTGCCATGACGCTTACAGTAATTTATAGATATTTTTTCCTATATGCTTTCAAAGTTGTCTGCTGCAGAATGTGGGAAAGGATTAACCCTATCGCACTTACTTATCACTTGTTATTTATATGACAACATTGTGGCAAATTAAAAAATTGCTCATTAACCCTTTCCCAAATATAAAACCTTTCTGATGTGTCTGTAGGAGAAGACTTTCGAAAACATTTTGACAAAAGGATAACTTGCTCAAAACAATTTTAAACTTTGTTCAGTAATTATATCTTCATTTATAAATAGTGATTTGCCATGCTTTTACCAAGATGTTTTCAAAGTTGTCTTGCAGATAAAAAAATTATGTTGTATGTTGGAAAGGGTTAAACTCAATTCTCCTCTTGCAACCAGTATTTCAAAAGAAAACTGTTTCATCTGCATCAAAATGCAATCAGCAAGTGGGAAATGATTTAACCCTTTCCCTCGTACCACAAATCCGCAGCAGACGACTTTGATCGTATTTATTCACAAGATAAAACATCTCTATAATTGAATGGATAACCTATGACTAAAAGTGGAAAACATTGTGTCAAAATGAGAAATTGCTCGATTTGAGCAATTTCTTCTTTTGTCACTATGTTTTCAAAAAGCTGTCTGCTGCAGAGGCGTCAGAAAGCGTCTATATGCGGGAAAGGAATGAATATGATTTTTCATTTATAACATAAAAAATACCCCTGCTCTAGACCTCTGATAACTTTATAATTTTTTCCCATCATCACACACAGGTTTAATTAAGCACTGCCCAGAATTTGCTGTATGCTGATTACTATATATTTTTTCCCACCATCAAACTTAGGTTTAAGCACTGCCCAGAATTTGCTGTATGAGTTGAACAAAGATTTAGAATCGATGAAGAATCTCCCACTAAGCACTGACAGCCCCTTTGATGTAAGTACTGATCGTTCTCTCTCTTTCACAATGATGTTATCATCTAATAACGCTGTTCACTAGTAACCAGATGTTGAAGTTGCCAGCTATCTGAAAGACTATAATATTATAAAATGCCCTTTCCCACATACAGAAGCTTTTTGATGCATCTGCTGCAGACGACCTTTGAAAACATTGTGACAAAAGGAGAAATTTCTCAAATCAAGCAACTTTTTTCAGTAATTATACCTTCATTAATAGAGATTTCTATGTTTTTAAAGTCGTCTGCTGCAGATTTACTGTATGCTGGATAGGGTTAAGGAGTGTTTCTGTGCATAATTAAGCTTGCCCCTATTGACAGTGTTAACCTTTTTCCACTTACAAATGTTTTCTGATGCCATTGTAGCAGATGACTTTTGAAAGCATTGTGGCAAAGGAAGAACTTGCTTTCCCTCATAATGAGCAATTTCTCCTTTTGCTACAATGTTTTCAACTTTATCTAATACTTTTCTTATTATTATTTTTGCTAGGATGTTTCAAAGTCGACTGCTCCATATCTGTCGTATGTGGGAAAAGTTCAATTACTATCAGAATTATCAGATTCAAGCTTACTAAACAGAAAATAATGATTTTAAAATATGCTCATGAAGTTTGAACAATATCTATAACAGGCTTTTCTTCCCAAATTAAAGTTGATAGTTTGACTGGTCGCATTTAATTACAGTGCTGCCTGCATATGTAGAATCCAATAATTTGAGACAAGATTAAAACTAGTCTGAATAAAATGACCAATTACTTTTCGTATGAGGGAAAGGATTAAGTCAGGTTATTTTAAAATATGATTTTAATTGTGAGTAGTGAAATTAGTCTGTATTATCATAACCCTTTCCCTCATACGACAATTCTGCAGCAGACGACTTTGAACATATTTTGTCAAATAATGGAATATCTCTTTAATTGAATGGATTACCTAGATGACAAAAAGTGGAAAACATTGCGGCAAAAGGAGAAATTGCACGTTTTGTGCAATTTCTTCTTTTGTCACTATGTTTTAAAAAAGCTGTCTGCTGCAGAGGCATCAGAAAGCGTCTATATGAGGGAAAGGGTTAAGAAGCTTAGCCAGTATTCTAATACATGTACCTCGCTAGCACGCCTCTCCTAGTAACAGTGATATTATAAGTGCTTTGCATGCATTGTATTGATATGATCCTTGATCTAGAAAAACAATCATATTTTCAGAGGTCTAGATATAAATAGCGTTTTTGCTTGTTCTAAAATCCTGATTTTTATCCACTAATCCTATATTGTGGGTACTCAAAAGAATCGTCTCAATGAGAGGATTATTTTGGAGTACCCTCAATATAGGGTTTGGTTGGATAATAAGCGAGATATTGTGGGGGGAAAAGAGCTGTGAACCCCTCCTTATCTGGACCTCTGTATTTTGTACAGATGTAGATGTAGGTCTGCCTGCACAAACATGCTTTCTGATCCCATCTACAGTGTTTGATGCATCAGCAGTAGATGACTTTTAAACTATTGTGACTCATGCTGAGAGCAATCTCTCCTTTTGCCACACTGTTTTTAAAATCAACTCGTTAATTAAATTTCCCTAGAAAGTTTTCCTAGAGCACTGGTCATTTATTTATCCTTAGTATGTTAACCGTTTCCCTCATACGACAGTTCTGCAGCAGACGACTTTGAACATACTTTGTCAAAAATAGAAAATCTCTATAATTGAATGGATAACGTATGACTAAAAGTGGAAAACATTGTGGCAAAAGGAGAAATTGCTCGTTTTGAGCAATTTCTTCTTTTGTCACTATGTTTTCAAAAAGCTGTCTGCTGCAGAGGCGTCAGAAAGCGTCTATATGAGGGAAAGGGTTAACCTTTTTCCACATGTAGACAAACTTTGACGCCTCTGCAGCAGACCACTTTTGCAAAGATTGTGGCAAAAGGAGAAGTTCCTTTTGCCAAAACGTTTTCAACTCTACAGCATTAAAAGTTCTATTTATAGATAATTTTGCCTTGATGTTATCAAAGTCGTTTGCTATGAGGGAAAAGTGTTTCTTGCTTTATCTTTCTATCCCTTTATTGTAAGTAAGGGTTGAGAGTTTTGTGAGACATATTATTGGGCGGGGGGGGGGGGGGGAACTAACCTATTGCATGTGTTAACTATTTACCTCATATGAAGTTTTTATTCTGCTTTGATAATAGCTGAGGGAGTATTATTATTCTACACATTTTGAATAATGTTTTTTTGTACAGAGTTGAAATTGCAGTGGGAATAGGAGAAATTGCTCAAAACAAGGATGTTTCAGATTTATTTTATGTGGGAATCAGCTTAACAATATTCCTGATGTGAAGTTTTTATTCTTCTTTTAAAAAGTCTGAGAATATATAGTATTGTAACAGGCTAGATATTTGGAATAATAACAGAGTTGAAATTTTTATTGGAAAAGGAGAAATTGCTCAATATGAACAATTTCTCCATTTTAACCCTTTCCCACCTATATATGCTATCTGACGCCTCTGCAGCAGACTACGTTTGAAATCATTGTGGCTAAAGGAGAAATTGCTCAAGACAAGCAATTTCTTCATTAAACACATTGATTTCAACTCGTATTTAATAATCATACTATCATTTATATAGATTTTCTATACTTTGCAGTTGATAATTTCAATGTTGTTTTCTGCAGATTTGTTGTATGTGGGAAAGGGTTAATCATGTTTTCAAATGCTGTCTGTATTAACCCTTTCCCTCATATAGATGCTTTCTGACGCCTCTGCAGCAGACGGCTTTTTGAAAACATAGTGACAAAAGAAGAAATTGCTCAAAACGAGCAATTTCTCCTTTTGCCACAATGTTTTCCACTTTTAGTCATAGGTTATCCATTCAATTATGGAGATTTTCTATTTTTTGACAAAATATGTTCAAAGTCGTCTGCTGCAAAAATGTCGTATGAGGGAAAGGGTTAAGGTAAGAGGAATATTTGGTGTGAAAACACTATCAGAGAAAATAGATAGTATTAAGGTTTTCAGTTGTCTATAGAATTTGTACCAAAAAGATGACCTGTGCTAAATCAATGTGAACACAAAAAAAATTGCCCTTTAGAAAGATTGGAAATTGTATAGTTAATTAACCCTTTCCCTCATTGAGACGCTTTCTGCATGACGCCTCTGCAGCAGATGGCTTTTTGAAAACATAGTGACAAAAGGGGAAATTGCTCAAAACGAGCAATTTCTCCTTTGCCACAATGTTTTCTACTTTTAGTCATATGTTATCCATTCAATTATAGAGATTTTCCATTTTTTGACAAAATATGTTTAAACCTTTCCCTCATATGACATTTCTGCAGCAGACGACTTTGAACGTATTTTGTCAGAACATAGAAAATCTCTTTAATTGAATGGATAACCTATGACCAAAAGTGGAAAACATTGTGGCAAAAGGAGAAATTGCTCGTTTTGAGCAATTTCCCCTTTTGTCACTATGTTTTCAAAAAGCTGTCTGCTGCAGATGTGTCGGAAAGCGTCTATATGAGGGAAAGGGTTAAGACATTTTTAAACACCAACAACTTAGATCTTTTCCTTTTTTCCAATACAAATTCTGCAGCAGATCACAGTGGAAGGAAAAGGAAGCAATATCGCACTTTCCCTAAATGTTTTCTACTCGATCTTGTTTCAAAATGACACTTCAAGTTTGTGATCTTGTAATATGTTTGCCTCCACTATTTTCAAAGCAGTCAAGTATGAAAAATAGTAAAACATACTGTAATCTCAATAATTTGCAGCTGAAGGAACCTAAACTTTAGCTGCAAATTATTCATGTCACATGTTATTAGCAATTAATTCTTTTGCCACAATGTTGCCGAAAGTCTTCTGCCTTCGATGCGTCAAAATGCATCTGCATTTGGGAATGAAATAATTGTGTACTGTGGAATTGCAAGAATACAAATTCTATTCTGATTTATCCAATGCATCTGCACAATAAAAAGTGTTGAAAGAAAGAAGATATTAACCAAAAGCAGTAAAAAGAATTCAGACAAAACCTTATTTTGAGTAGTATCTCCCTTTTCCACCATGTTTTCATAGAGACATCTGTAGATATTATATAGGTGAACACTTTTCCCCACATATAACACATCTGCAGCAGACGACTATGAAAATATCTGGGTAGAATTATTATATTTACTATCTGCAGATGAATGTCTAATTATTGAATAGAATTGAAAACAGTGTGGCAATAGGAGAAATTCTTATTCATGAACAATTTCTCCTTTTGTCACAATGTTTTCAAAAGTCATCTGCTGCAATTGTTAGGCCTCAGAAAGCGTATTAAAACGGGAATAAATCTGTGAATGAATGTTAAATTATTGAATAGAGTTGAAAACATTGTGGCAGAAGAAGAAATTGCAAAGGCTTAAGCTAGGAAGCGTCTATATGTGGGAAAGGATTAAGCAATATTGAAATGATGCTAGATTGTTGTTATACCCCATGCTTCGACAAGAGATCGTTCTGCTAGTCTGTACTTGTATCATATGCCGCAACTTCTTTTGTATCCCCCTGGCTTCTAGCTCAATGACCAATTAGTTAGTGAAAAAAAGAAACCCAAAAGTTTCATATTGAAGAGCAGTAAGAAAAAGGATCATCGCCGGAATGCTAGTCTACAGGATGCAGATTCCATAGCAACGCCACCGAGTCCCCATTATAGTTATCAGGTAATTTTGTAACATTGATTTTGATTGGTTAAAATGGAATTTTTACTTTCCAACTTTTTTTCCCCAAGGTTGAAAGAAAGTTTAAGCTGATTGGCTGTTTGCCAATTAAATTTGGATTCATGGTTTGGGATAGTTTAACCCTTTCCTTCATATAGACACTTTCTGACGCCTCTGCACCAGTTGCATATTGGAAACACTGTGGCAAAAGCAGAAATTGCTCATAATGAGCATTAAGAGCCATTTCTCCTTTTGCCACAATGCTTTCAATGCTTTTTGTATAGAGAAACTTCACATTTTTGACTATTAAACTTTTTGAATGTCGTCTGCTGCAGATTTGCTGTATATGAGAAATGGTTTTAACCCTTTCCCTCATACGACAACTCTGCAGCAGACGACTTTGAACGTATTTTGTCAAAACATAGGTTATCCATATGACAAAAAGTGGAAAACATTGTGGCAAAAGGAGAAATTGCACGTTTTGTGCAATTTCTTCATTTGTTACTATGTTTTCAAAAAGCCGTCTGCTGCAGAGGCGTCAGAAAGCGCCTATATGAGGGAAAGGGTTAAATCATGCAACGCCAAGAAGTTATGGAGGGAGATCTAGCAATTAGAGTAACTAGGCTCTTTTCATCAGTAACCTATGTTAATTAGGTCAATTCACTACCTCTCATTTGCACTGAATTGGGCACTAATTCATCATTAGCCCTGTTCCCACAAACACGCTTTTTGGTGCATCTGCAGCAGACAACTTTTTGAGAGAAAAACCATTTTGGCAAAAGGAGACATTGCTCATGATTAGCAATGTCTCCGCTTGCCAAAATGCTTTCAACTCTTTCCAATAATTGAACTTTCCTTCATAGGGAATTTCCATAATTTTGTTTAGATGTTTTCAATGTCATCTACTGCAAAGGGTAAGGTTAATCACCAATTGTTTGCATATATCTCCAGGGTATGTATTGAGGGCTTCATGCAAAACGGTTGTAACTACATCTCGTCCAAGATGTAGTTACAACCGTTTTGCACGAATCCATCTATATTTTGTAGACCAACAGATTACTTGATGTTCTATTGATCATTGTTATGTCACTAATAGCCATTGCATAATTCACTTTATGCCAATATTTTTTAACCCTTACATACATCAAATCTGCAGTAGTTGACTTTGGCAGCATCTAGGAAAAAATGTGGAAAGTCTCTTAAAATGAAAGAATAATTGAATAGAGTTGAAAAACATTGTGGCAAAAGGAGAAATTGCTTGTTTTGAGCAATTTCTCCTTTTGTCACAGTGTTTTTCTTAAAGCTGTCTACTGCAGAGGCGCCAGAAAGCGTCTTATATGTGGGAAAGGGTTAAATCAGATATTTTATCTATGGGTGTTGAGTAACTGGTGATTGGGTGCACTTAATTCATTCTATAGGTGTAGGCTTATATTATATAATTATATGCTTTGTATAATGCTATAGTTTAATCTTTAGCTATTTCCATCGTGCAATATATTTTCAGCATAATTCAAGACATTAAAAATGTCGAAGCAAAAAATGTGAACAATCTCTATAAATGCAAACTTTGGTTAAATAATTATCATTAATAATGATAATTATTTAACCAATCAACAATTATTGCAACATAGAACACATTTTTTGTCAGATAATTTTGGAAATATTGAAGCAAAGGAAATTGAAATCTATATATAAATGAAAGAATATTATTTAAATTAGAGTCAAAGACATATATAGTGGATAAATGAGTGGTTAAAGGAGAATTTGGTCGTTATTCACAAATTCTCCTTTTGCAACAATGTTTTCAAAAGCCTTCTGCTTTAGATGTGTCATAATGCCATCCGCATCATGGAAGATAATTCACATGTATAATTGCAAGTAAACAAAGTAAGATTATCCCCTCATATTCATTATAGGAACCCGAAATCCAGGAAACATATGAGTAGGCGAACTGGCCGCTATGATATGACAGAAAAATCGTTGAAAACAGCGTTAACCCTTTCCCTCATACGACAATTCTGCAGCAGACGACTTTGAACATATTTTGTCAAAACATAGAAAATCTCTTTAATTGAATGGATAACCTATGACTAAAAGTGGAAAACATTGTGGCAAAAGGAGAAATTGCACGTTTTGTGCAATTTCTTCTTTTGTCACTATGTTTTCAAAAAGCCGTCTCCTGTAGAGGCGTCAGAAAGCTACTATATGAGGGAAAGGGTTAAACCCCAAATCAATGAAATCAATGAATCAGTAGGAACCCTAGATTTCCTCCCAAATAAGATTTCCAAGCAATTTTAGCCTTTTATACATTTTAACCCTTGTATACAGACTACAAATGACAATCCGCAGCCTTTTCCCACTTGCAAGACGGAATTTGATGCATATCGATGCAGCTGATTACTTTCAAAAACATTGTGGCAAAAGGAGAAATTATCAACTTCTGTTTTCCTCGATGTTTTCAACTGTTTTCAACAATCATACTTTCATATGCAGAAAATTTTAATGATCTGCATATTTCAATGATCTGCATATTTCAATGATCTGCATATTTCAATGATTTGCATATTTCAATTATCTGCATTTTTGCCTACATATTTTTGAAGTCGTCTGCTGCAGATGATTTGTTGTATGCGGGGAAAGTGTTAACCCTTTCCCTCATGCGACAATTCTGCAGCAGACGACTTTGAACATATTTTGTCAAAAAATAGAATATCTCTATAATTGAATGGATAACCTATGACTAAAAGTGGTAAACATTGTGGCAAAAAGAGAAATTGCTCGTTTTGAGCAATTTCTTCTTTTGTCACTATGTTTTCAAAAAGCTGTCTGCTGCAGAGGCGTCGGAAAGTGTCTATATGTGGGTGAAGTGTTAATGATATCTTATTCATCTGTGTCAAGGTTAAAGGATACTCTTGAATCGTTTTTTTAAAATCTTGCAACTACAACAAATGGCTTCTCAAGGCTTCTGAACTATTAAATCAGTGCATTGACCTTCGTTTAAAACCCTAGGTTTTGAACTCGACCCTTTTCCAAAATACAATAATCCTTCAGAATTTAACTTTCAAATGCTAAGCAAAACATGAAAATATTGATATTTAAAAGAGTTTAAAATCATTGTGACAAATGAAGAAAAAAAATGAGCAATTTCTGTTTTTGCCAAAATGAATTCAAAAGTCCTTTCCCACATGCTGACACTTTCTGACTTTCTGACACTTAGACGGCTTTTGAAAACATTGGCAAAAGGAGAAACTGCTGATAATTTCTTTCTTCAATAATTGTTTTTTCACTTATAAATAGATGTTCCATATTCTTGACTTAATATTTTCTAAGTTGTCTGCTGCAATTAAAAAGGTGACAGTTACAAATGTTGTAGTCTTGTACTTTTAAATTGTGGTAGCTTTTTGTAAATGTTTCCTCCTTTCCCCCCATTCCTCGATAACTGTTTCCTCAGTGTAGTTTGACAAAGTCTGCATTGCTGCATGTGGAAGCTTTCCCTTGCGTGAAGAGACTTGATTTACTTATTTACTCCTTGTAGGGTTGGTAACATTGTAGGTAAACTAGAAATTGCTCACAAGATGGCTTAAGATGATTGATAATTCTTTACCATTTCCAACCTGTAGACGCATTTTGATGCATCTGCAGCAGACGACTTTTGAAAACATTGTTACAAAAGGAGAAAGTTTTCAACTTTTTACAGTAAGCAAAACCTATGATAATAGAGCATTTCCCTATTCTAGTAGACATTTTTTAAATGAATCCTTCCCCATGGACATATTACAACAAATCTACAGAAGTCAACTATGAAAATATCTAGCCACAAACACGGAATATTTTTTTGATTGAAAGTATGGCTACTGATAAAAAGTTCAAAACATTCTAGCCGAGCCCTGGTAGCTCAGTCGGTAGCGACGCGGGCTGTCAATCCAGGGGTTGTGAGTTCGAATCCCGGCTCGGCCAACTTTCTTTCCGACGATTGACAAAAGTCAATGCGACATGCGTCATTCGTCTTCCACCAATGGGCTAAGTCTATGTGGAAAAGCAGCCAGTTGTTGGGAAGATTGTTGTGTGGAGTACTGGTGTGAGAAAACCAGGAAATGCATGAGTAGGTAAACTGGCCGCCGTGATATGACTGAGAAATTGTTAAAAACGGCGTTAAACCCCAATCAATCAATCAATCAAAACATTCTGGCAAAAGGACAAATTGCTAGTTTTCAGTGGTGAAAAAAGTTGCTCATTATCAGAAATTTCTTTTATTGCCACAATTTTTTTTCAAAAAAGTCTAATACAGAGGCGTCAGAGAGCTTTTGTATGTGAGAAAGGGTCATTCATCTTATCACATAATGTTTTATTACAGCCCGCCAGCGTATCCCAACCCCCAACCCCTCAGGTAACCATCAACAACAACACTCCACCGAGCTTCGTGAACAAAGATCTACTTCGCTCAAGTGCTTCCAATCCCAATCTTCAGTCAGAGGATCGTCAGCGGCCAAACAGTGCGCCCATGATTATATCCCAAGGCCATCAACAGCGTATAGACGAGCTGAAACTGAGAGAAACTTTTCTACATAAAGCTGAACAAGGTAGATATTTTTTTAACTGTTTTCAACAATCCACAAATTTACAGCCGGCGACTTCTAAGATCATCTAGGCAAATATATTCCAACATTGTTTCATTTACAGAATTTAACCTTCTTCTGTTGACCCTCCCTTGCCATCATGCAGAATATATTTTAGGCTTCTGCAGCAGTCAAGTTTTGAAAACAATATGGGAAAAGCAGAAAATAACTATTAACCCTTTCCCACTTAGAACAAATCTGCAGCAGATGACTATGAAAACATAGTGTCGAAAACCTGAATAATCTCCATTAAAGATAGCTTTATTGTTAAATAAAGTTGAAACATTGTGGCAAAGGAGAAATTGCTCATCAATTTCACCTTTGGCAACAATGTTTTCAAAAGTCGTCTGCTGCTATTGAGTCAAAATGTGTCTGCAGGTGGGAAAGGGTTAATGAGCAATTTTTTCATTTGCATGTTTTCAACTTTATTCATTACACTACTTTGATTTATAGAGATTTTCCATATTATTGCATTCTTGTAATCTTACAGTTGTTGTAAATCTCTGGTAGCTCAGTTGATAGCGACATGGGCTGTCAATCAAGTGAATGTGAGTTTGAACCCTGGCTTGACCATTTTTCTCCTTCTGTTGATTATTGAAATAACTAAACTATGTCGGAAGGTAGCCATTTACCAGGCAAAAAAGTCTGGAAAAACACATTATAAGAAAACCAACATTGCGGACTGCGTAAAGTAAAGCCCTGATCAGCCAAAGCATGCCACACAGGCTAACTTGGACAGACACTTTTCGCCTCCTGTTGATTTTCTGTTTCATGAATCATAACTCTATACCTCTTTCCCCTTGAGACGGAATTTGTCGGCCTGGATAAGACTGCGTGGACAGCGCAAGCTGATCTGGGTCGATACATTACGCAGAGGCCATACTGTTGGTTTTCTCGCGCGACGGCTCATAAAGTGAATTGGCTGCCGTGATATAGCGGAATACAGATTAAATCGGTGTTAAACTCCAATCAAACATTTGTATACATATATTCAGGAATGGGTTAACATCTTTTATACCTACAATTCATTTGATCCTTGTCATAATGAAGCACCTGCATCAGATGATCTTTGAAAACGGAGAAATTGCTCCTGATTCAACTCTATTCATTGATCATACTTTCAGTTATGAAGATTTTCCATTTCTTTGCCTTGATGTTTTCAAAGTTGTCTGCTGCAGATTTCTTGTATATTATGGGGGAACGGTTAAAACCTTTGTATATTTTCAGTCCAAGAAACCCTGAAGACCCTTTACCACTCAGTATCCAACGAGAGAGACCGATTGAAACAGTCCATCGAGTCCAACAACATGCCCACAAACGCCAGCCTAGGCTCCTCCCATTCTGCCACGTCCACACTTTCCCTGAAACAAACACTTGCAGATGTAAGGTCATTCACATGTTAACCCTTTCCCTCACATAGACGGTTTCTGACACTTCTGCAGCAGACGGCTTTTTGAAAACATAGCGACAAAAGAAGAAATTGCTCAAAACTAGCAAATTCTCCTTTTGCCACAATGTTTTCCACTTTTAAGTTATAGGTTATCCATTCAATTGTAGAGATTTTCTATTTTTTGACAAAATATGTTCAAAGTCGTCTGCTGCAGAAATGTCGTATGAGGGAAAGGGTTAATTTAAAACGGACAATTTAAAATACTTTTGGAGCTGACAAATATTGAAATAGTGTAAGAAATGGAGAAATTTCTTCATAAAGAGCAGTTTCTCTTTTTCCACTCACAATTTTTTAAACCGTTTCCCTCTTACATAAATCTTCAGCTGATGACTTTTGAAACCTCTTGATAAAACTGGAAACATCTCTATAAATGAGAGATTAATTATAAGATAAGAGTTGGAAACATTATGACACAAGGAGAAGTAGCTCATTATGAGCAATTTCTTCTTTTGCCACATAGTTTTCAAAAGTCATCTGCTGCAGATGTGTCAAAATGTGTCTACAGGTGGGAAAGGGTTAGCTCTGTTGCTTTACTAGGATAACCATTTCCTAGATGTACATTATTTTCAGCATATTACACTTAACCCACATACAACAAATCTGCAGCAAACGACTTTGAAAACATACTTGCAAAAAGATGAACAATCTCAAGAAAAAGTATCAAAAAGAGTTGAAATCATTTTCGCAAAAGGAGTCACTGCTCATTATGAGCCATTTCTCCTTTTGCTACAGTGTTTTCAAAATTCATCTGCGTCAGAAAGCGTTTACATGTGGGAAAGGGTTAACCCCATCCCACAAATAATAAAATTGTTTGCAATGTGATATATATTGACTTTCATCATCACTGAAATGATTTCCATCATATTTTCAAAACGACAAGGGCTGTCAATCTAGGGATCACGTGTTCAAGCCTTGGCATTGCCATTCATTTATTTCGATGATTAAAGAAATTCATTGTGATTACGGTCATTTGTGCTAATGTCATCTATATGCATGTTCTGAAATAACCCTATTGTGTGGGTATTCAAAAGAATTGTCCCATACGCTTTTCATTGGATAATAAGAGAGATATTGTGGGGAATAAAGCTGTTTACTTCACATCATAATATAATTCTGTATATAATTACAGGATTAACACTTTCTCGTGTACAACAAATTTGCAGCAGAAAACTTGGCAAAACTATGAACAATCACTGTAAATGAAAGTATAATACTTGAATGAAGTTGAAGGCATTGTGGCAATAGGAGAAATTTCTCATCATGAGCAATTTCTCCTATTGCCACAATGTTTTCAAAAGTCATCTGCTACTGTACAGAGGCATCAGAAAGCGTCTGTATGTGCTTGGGGAGATTGTTGTGGAGTACTGGTGTGAGAAAACCAGGAAATGCATTAGAAGGATGATATAACTGAGAAATTGTAAAAAAACGATTTGAGCAATTTCTTCTTTTGTCACTATGTTTTCAAAAAGCCATCTGCTGCAGAGGCGTCAGAAAGCGTCTCTATATGGGAAAGGGTTAATTAACACTATAATTTTTATTTTATTCAAAGACCCTCCAGCAGAATAAGATGTTGAAGGCAAAATTAGCTAAAATCCATGAGGAAGCTACCCTTGGTGATATGTTCCCATCCACCCCACCGGGCAGTCCAACCTCGAAAAGGGTATGTGTAGTGGTTAGAGTCTCTGTCTCAGGAAAGGGTTTTTTTTTTTTTACGCCTCTTTCAATACTTTACAGTTATATCACGGCATTTCCTTGATTTTTTGCCGAGCCCCAGAAGCTTAGTCGGTAGCGACGCAGGCTGTCAATCAAGGGGTTGTGAGTTTAAATCCCAGATTGGCCAACATTCATCCGACGTTTGACAAAAGTCACTGTGACATGCGTCATTCGTCTTTCACCAATGGGCTAACAGTCTATGTGGAAAAGCAGCCAGTTGTTTGGAAAGTATGTTTTGTTGAGTGGTGGTATGAGAAGAAAGCCAAAAAACACATGAGTAGATGAACTGGCTGGCGTGATATGACTGTAAAATGGTTGAAAACGGCGTTAAACCCGATAAATGAATCAATCATTCCTTGATTTCCTGGACACCAGCAAGTCAGTCGTAATGCGAACCCTTCCACCCTTAGCGCCAAGGAGAGCAGCCATTAGTACCATTTTTACCTGCCCTCCTGGGCGCTAAGGGTTGTGGGGGGGTTTAAGCATTATGAATGACTTGCTGGTGTCAGAATAAATGGATTCAGGAAAGGAAAGGGAGATAGAATTGGTAGACAGGGATCGCACTGCAGGCAACTGATGTATCAGGAGAAACATGCTAGTAGTTCAGGAAATTTACCTAAGCATTATAGGAAAAGAAGTTCTGCTCAAAATTCAGCAATCTCCCCTTTTTCAACATTTTTTTGTTTTACTACTAAACCTTATAAAACATCTAAATATTATCAACTTATCTGTAATTGAGATGCATTTAAATCTGAAAGGGTTGTGAGTTTTAATCCCGGCTCGGCCAACTTTCTTTCCGAGGATTGACAAAAGTCAATCATGCTTCATTTGTCTTCCACCAATGGGCTAAGTATGTGTGGAAAAGCAGCCAGTTGCTTGGGGAGATTGTTGTGGAGTACTGGTGTGAGAAAACCAGGAAATGCATTAGAAGGTGAACTGGCTGCCATGATATAACTGAGAAATTGTAATAAAACGGCATTAAACCCCAACCAATCAATCAAAGAACACAGGTAACAGTGTATATTTGTATACTGTATAACATCAAATTATCACTCGGATACCTGAGTGAGAAATAGTATTACTTGTATAAATGACTTATACTGCTGACTATATTGCAGGTTGCCACTCTTACTCAGTCTTTCTCCGCCGAAACCTGCTCCATATCAGAATATTACGATGCCGTCGAAGAAAACAATGCGGAATCAGTCAGCGACTCTTCATCAGAGGTTAGAAGTTCAATTCATTTTGTTGTTGCCTTCCTTAGCAGGGAGACACCTAATAAAACTTTTTGGAATGACAACGAATGTCAGATTTTTTATATCACATGACGAAACACAAAAAGAAAATCAGTTTTTCACTGTCAGAAAATAGTCCAAACATGGAGTACTTAATAAACTGTTAACTTATCACACACAATTCAGTCATGTTATATTACACATGTGACATATAAAGAAATTTGAAAGGGTATATTAGATCGGATGCAAGCATTGTCATGTGATAAAAGTTCATACTAATCTAACTGTTATCTACTTTATTACTACTTCAGAGATCAGATGAAGAGATCTCCAGTGATATCAGTGATGACAATGATACAGGGATGAGTACAGTTCACAGTGGTAGGTTGACCTCATTAACAGTTAGCATCGGGGATTTGAAACCGGGTGTCCCTGGTTTGATCCCCAGTCGTGGCACAACAGTCATGGTTGAAACTGGTCATCCCGGGTTTGATCCCCAGTCGCGGCACAACAGTCATGGTGGAGTTCCCTCTGGCAAGGCACTTTTTCTAGACCAGTACTGGTTTGTTTACCCAGGGATCATGAATAAGTAATCTTTTACATGATATAACTGAAATAATGTTGAAAGCCAGGGCTCGCGCTGTAGGTCGCCATTGTCGCCAAAAGGCGATTATTTAATGAAGACGGCGATTATTTTGTTAATTTGGCGACTGGATAAAAAAATTGTCTGCTAATCGCGTGTGAGAGCTTGAAAACATGTGTCAATGAAGCGTGAACGACCTTGTTTATCTCAAGTGTCATACCCTGGTGTTTATTACAAGATTGATGGCCGCGGGTCATCGCCTTTTTAGTTAATCCTTGAGTGTGTGTAATACACTTCGAAGACTGTGCAACTTATAAATCACCTTTCATTGTACATTTTAATTGCCCCAATTTAGAATGCTAACAGCTTAAATTAATTCAATGCCGATATAATTTTCGATGCATCCAATTTTTAAAAAAGACAGACATGTTTATTAAATCTAACAGATTTGTTTACCTTGCAAACAAAATGGCGGACGATTAAAATTTATCGCTGATCAATGTGGATTCGATTTTCATGTATTATTGAAGTGGTTTTGAGACGTCGGTTGCAAAAAAAATACAAGAAAATACTTGTCTAAATGATTTGGACTATTTAAACACAGCATTTGTTTTTGTTTAACTGGAAGGGTTTTCCGGAAATAAACTTTCACTTTGGTAATTGAATGCAGACTGTTTCGTACCCTTTCCGTTTCGTACCCTTTACGTTTCGTAACAGAAATAAATTGACTTGGACACAGACAGTGATCATGATAGGGACTGAGTGTTTAGATTTCCAAGATGAACTTATGAATTTCAATAGCCTTAGTTGAGATTAAAAGTATCCCTCTGAATCATATTTATAAAAAAAAAATTGTTTTACTTTTTTCTTGTTACATATGTTCGGTCTGACAGATCTTTATGTTTTGTCTGAACCAATTGTCTGACACTTTTTCATTTAACTTTTGCTAATCTGAACAGGATTAGTTTAGTTTAAACTTATTTATTTTACATCGATTGCGAAACAAGCCTTTGGCTTAGATTAATCACTCTCGATGTTTGCTTCCTGGAGACTTAACCAGTACTCACGCCATTTGTGTGGAAAAATTCCAAAGTCAGGACCCGCTCATCACGGGACTCGAACCAGGGACCTTTGATACGAGAGGCCGACGCTCTACCTCTGCACCACTGTCTTCCACTATTTTGACTAACTGATAATGTCATATGAAAATTTTGTATACAGGGGTAATAAATATATAGGAAATAAAAATGCTAACAAAGCATTATCATGCGTTTATTTTATTGTACCACATTCTTGCACTTCACACGTTAGTTTTGGCTTTGGCTATTAATTTTTTTCATGAAAAAATAATGGCTATTATTTTGTCTAGGCCAGAGCCAGCCCTGGAAAGCGGCATAATAACCCAACAAATCAAAACCTCAGTAACACCCCTGTCCCACATACAATAAATCTGCAACAGACTACTTTAAAATGATTTTCTTTTTCCCACATATAGTTGCTTTCTGATGCCTCTGCAGTGGACAGCTCTTTGAAAACGTGGCAACAAAAGAAGAAATTGCTCAAAACAAGCAATTTCTTCTTTTGTCATATTCCGACATGTTTTCAAAGTCAACTGATGCAGATTTGTTGTATGTGGGATAGGGTTTAGTCCACAATATAGAAAAATCTCTATAAATAAAAGTATGATCATTGAAAAGAGTTGAAATCATTGTGGCAAGTGGAGAAATTGCTCAATTTCTCCTTTTGCCACAATGATTTCAAAAGTCATCTTCTGCAAAGGCATCAGAAAGGATCTATATGAGAGACATTGTTGAATCAGATCAAAAGTCTTCACTGTACATATATTGGATATGAAGACATTGCAAAAAAGGTTATCTCAAATTGACCTTTGACATTTAAATATTATTTTTATAGGTTCGACTGGGTACCAGACTCTCTTTGTTTAGCTGAGTTGACAGGGTGATTGATCATAGGGACCACTTTTCTGTTGTCTGTCAATTAGGCATCTGTCATGCTTTCACTTGCAGTCAGGCAACATGCATGCACCTTCAAACACTCTAGTAATTTACAGTTTGCAGACGGCTTTTTGAAATCAATAGTGACAAAAGAAGAAATTGCTCAAAACAAGCAATTTCTCCTTTTGCCACAATGTTTTTCTCTTTTATTCATAAGTTATCCATTCAATTATAGAGATTTTCCATTTTTTGACAAAATATGTTCAAAGTCGTCTGCTGCAGAATTGTCGTATGAGGGAAAGGGTTATATAGAGTTTCCAAATAATTTGCGAAATATTTTCAAGGTCGCCTGCTGCAGATTTCTTGTATGTGGGAAATACAACAAATCTGCAGCAGATAACTTTGAAAACATTTAGGCAAAACTATTGAAAGTCTTTATAAATGAAAGTACATTCATTGAATAAAAGTTGATAACATTGTGGCAAAAGGTGAAATTGTTCATCATGAGCACTTTCTCCTTTGCCACATGTTTTCAAATGTCATCAGAAAGCATCTGTATGTAGGGGAAAGGGTTAACTTGAGGGACTGATGCCAGTGAAAGTTGTTAGAAAAAATTACAATTTCCAGTCATTGTGGAATGTGGAACCATATAGCTGGATGATCATATGACTACTTTTATCATTCAGCCTCAGAAGAGAACATGCTGACGAAATTCCAGACGGGCAGGCGGTCAAAATTACCAGTCCCAAACCCGATAAAGGAGATGTGTCTTTGTGGAACTTGCTGTTTAGAAACATTGGGAAAAGATCTAACTAAGATCTCAATGCCTGTCACCTTGAATGAGCCTTTGAGTATGCTGCAGGTACTTATTTTTTCTTCTCCTCCTCCTCCTCCTGCTTCTTCTTCTTCTAGGAATCCGCTGTGGTCAAGTGGTTAGCGTCGGGGATTTCGAAACCGGGTGTCCCGGGTTCGATCCCCAGTCGCGGCACTAGGGTCATGGAGTGCCCTTGCACATTTTCTAGCCTAGTACTGGTTTGTTTACCCAGGGATCATGAATAATTAAATTTAATTGGCGCGCTAAATGACCTTAACTGTTGATGCGCCTTTTTCTTCTTCCCTCCTCCCTACTCCCTCCTCCTCCTTCTTCGTCTTCTCTTCTTCTTCTTCTTCTTCTTCTTCTTCTTCTTCTTCTTCTTTTTCTTCTTCTTCTTCTCTTCTTCTTCCCTCCTCCCTACTCCCTCCTCCTCCTTCTTCTTCTTCTTCTTCTTCTTCTTCTTCTTCTTCTTCTTCTTCTTCTTCTTCTTCTTCCCTCCTCCCTACTCCCTCCTCCTCCTTCTTCCTTCTTCCTCCTCCTTCTTCCTTCTTCCTTCTTCTTCTTCCCTCCTCCCTACTCCCTACTCCCTCCTCTCCTTCCTTCTTCCTCCTCCTTCTCTTCTTCTTCTTCTTCTTCTTCTTCTTCTTCTTCTTCTTCTTCTTCTTCTTCTTCTTCTTCTTCTTCTTCTTCTTCTTCTTCTTCTTCTTCTTCTTCTTCTTCTTCTTCTTCTTCTTCTTCTTCTTCTTCTTCTTCTTCTTCTTCTTCTTCTTTCTTCTTCTTCTTCTTCTTCTTCTTCTTCTTCTTCTTCTTCTTCTTCTTCTTCTTCTTCTTCTTCTTCTTCTTCTTCTTCTTCTTCTTCTTCTTCTTCTTCTTCTTCTTCTTCTTCTTCTTCTTCTTCTTCTTCTTCTTCTTCTTCTTCTTCTTCTTCTTCTTCTTCTTCTTCTTCTTCTTCTTCTTCTTCTTCTTCTTCTTCTTCTTCTCCTTCTTTCTTCTTTCTTCCTTCTTCTTCTCCTCGTCTTCGTCCTCCTCCTCCTCCTCGTTCTCCTCCTTCTTCTTCTTCATCTTCATAATCATATTCTCCTTCTCTCCGTCCGTCGTGCGTCGTCAACATTTGAGCTTGTTAACACTCTACGGCTACATTTTGCATCCAATCTTCATGAAAGTTGATCAGAACATTCATCTCCATAAAATCTTGGACAAGTTCGAAACTGGGCCATATGAGGTCAAAAACTAGGTCACTAGTCGAATTGAAGGTAAATCTTGTTAACACTCTGGAGGCCACATTTTCAACTTGAACCTGTTGAAACTTTATCAGAATGTTTGTCTCGATGATATGTAGGCCAAGTTTGAACATGGGTCACGTCGGGTCAAAAAGTAGGTAACTAGGTCAAATTGAAGGAAAATCTTGTTAACACTCCAGAGGCCGCAAATTTTGCTTCAGCAGTTTGAAATTTGGTCAGAATGTTTGTCTTAAAGATATCTAGGGTCAAGTTCAAATATGGATCATATTGGGTCAGAAACTAGGTCACTAGGCCAAATTGAGGGAAAATCTTGTCAACTCTGTAGAAGCCGCATGTTTTGCTTCAGCGGCTTGAAATTTGTTCAGAATGTTGAGCTGAATGATATCTAGGCCAAGTACTAATATGGGTCATGCTGGGTCAAAGACTAGGTCACTAGGCCAAATTGAAGGAAAATCTTGTTAACGCTTTGGATGCCACATTTTTTGCTTCAGCAGCTTGAATTTTGTCAGAATGTTTGTCTAAATGATATCTAGGCCAAGTTCGGATATGGGTCATGCCGGGTTTAAAACTAGGTCACTAGGCCAAATTGAAGGGTAATCTTGTTAACACTCTGGATACTGCATTTTTAATTTCAGTATGATGTAATTTTATCAGAATGTATTCCTTGATGATATGTAGGCCAAGTTCGAATATGGGTCATGCTGGGTCAAAAACTAGGTCACTAGATCAAATTGAAGGAAAATCTTGTTAACACTTTGGATGACGCATTTTTTGCATCAGCATCTTGAAATTTAGTCAGAATGTTTGTGTGAATTATATCTAGGTCAAGTTTGAATATGGGTCATATTGGATCGGAAACTAGGTCAATAAAGGAAATTATTGTTCAAACTCCGGAGGCCGCATTTTTACTTTGAGCAAGTTCAAACTTTGTCAGAATGTTGTCTTGATGATATCTAGTCCATGTTGGAATATGGGTCATATCAGGTAAAAAAATATAGATCACTAGGCCAAATGAAGGAAAATATTGTTAACACTGTGGAAGTTGCATTCAGAATAATTGTCTTGATGTGTTTTGCATTGCAGTACATTGTATAATTAAGGTGAGCGATCCAGGGCCATCATGGCCCTCTTGTCGTGTTCTTCACTTTCCTCCTTCTCACATTTTTCTTATTCATTGCCTTTTTCTTTTTCTTCTGCTTGTATCTTTCCTTCATCTTGATTTTCTTCTGCCATTCTTGAAACATTCTTGTTGTTGTTCTTCTTCTTCATCATCATATTTTTCTTCTTTTACTTTTCTTGCGCTTCTATTTCCTTCTCCTCACATATTTCTTCTTTATTTAATTAAATTGAATATTATAACTGATAATTTGTAAACTGAAAAATTATTTATCAATGAATTTACCATAGTTTGGAATTTCAGTGTGTATTTATTAAACCCTTTCCAACGTACATCAATTCTGCAACAGATGACTTTGAAAACATCTAGAACAAAATATGGAAAATCTCTGAAAATGTAATTACAATACTTGAATAGAGTTGAAAACATGGTGACAAAAGAAGAAATTGCTCGTTTTGAGCAATTTCTTCTTTTGTCGCCATGTTTTCAAAAAGCAGTCCGCTGCAGAGGCGTTAGAAAGCGTCTTCATGAGGGAAAGGGTTAATAATGAAGGCTGGTGACTGGTATGACAGAGCGTAATGAACTAACGAGTTTTTCTTGTTTCCTGTACAGAGACTGTGTGAAGAACTAGAGTACAGTGATTTACTCGATAAGGCGAATGAATGTGATGATCCGTATGAAAGAATGGTAAGTTTGATGGAATTAACCCTTTCCCACATATAATCTCATTAAAGTCATCTCCTATTAACGCTATGCATAGGATCTGAGGACAACCGATAGAGGGTCACGTTCAGACGACCTTTCCGCCAGCCAATCAGAACCTTACTTTCACGTTTTGAAAGTAAAGGTCTATATTTACCATAAAAAACCTATATTTAGCATGGGATCCCAACTTTCGCATAGTGATTTACACGTGTGTATAGTTCTTATGACGACCGCATCATGGCTACAAATGTGGAAATGAGGCAAAACACTGATACAGTCTTTCCCTGACCATACAGCATCGAAAAAGTGTTCTTTGCTCTGGTTTTAAATGGTCTATTTTAAATTTGCTCAAATTCATCAATTGATGCCATTTTGAAAGTTAAGCCAAACGTTTGTTGAAACGAGTCCTCTGATTGGGTCAAATAAAAATAGCTTGGTGGATCTAAAAATAGCGATATTGGAAATCCGATAAAACAAGAAGATGAATTCAAATGGATCGCCATCAGATCTTACATTTGGTCCGATCGTGTACTTTAGTCAGATTGTCCCACATAAAGACACCTCTGCAGCAGACAGCTTTTTGAAAACGTTGTGACAAAACAAGCAATTTCCTCTTTTGCTACAATATTTTCCACTTTTAGTCATAGGTTATTCAAGTATAGAGATTTGCTATTTTTAGACAAAATAAGTTTAAAATCGTCTGCTGCAGAATTGCCGTATGAGGGAAAGGGTTAAATTGTGGAACTATTATGTGATCTTAACTCGCATGCCCTTTCCCATATACAACAAATCTGCAGCAGACGACATAAAAAATGTCTACTCAAATATATAGAAAATCTCTATTATTGTAGGTTTACTGAGAACAATTGAAAACTTTGTGGCTAAAGGAGAAACTGCTTGGTTTGAGCAACTTTTGAACAGTTTAAAATTTTAGACAACTGAATAATCTTAAAATAATCTTACTACAATTAAATCTACATACGAAGAATGTCTTAATGATTTCCTACATACAGAATTCGAGGGCTTGGTGTGAAACGGTTGTAAATAAAATTGCTATTTTTTTACCAAGGTTTATCACCTCGCCATCACCTTGCCATAAAGTCTTTATAAGCGTTCAATCATTTTTCTTGGTAAACAATGGAAATTTAGGTGCCATTGCTCGTTCTGAGCAGTGGCACCTAAATTTGCATTGTTTACAAAGGGGTCAAAATTGCCCCTAAACCAGGGTTTTCAAAATAGGCTTTTAGTTACAACCGTTTCACACCAAGCCCTCGAGATGCTTGTGCAGCAGATGACTTTTGAAAACATTGTGGCAAAAGAAGGAATTACTCATTTCTTTATTTATATCTTTTCATTTATTGAACATTTATCACTCGTAGATAATTTTAATAATTTTACCTAGATATTTTCAAAGTCGTCTGCTGCAGATTTGTTGTAATTTGTATGTGGGAAAGGATTAAATAAACTGAATAATTAACATATGTGATGTACATGGGAAGAATGTCTTAATAATGTTTCCTTTAACACTTTCCCACCTGCAGACGCATTCTGACGGACTTGCAGCAGACGACTATTGAAAACCTTGTTGCAAAAGGAGAAATTGCTCTTCGATTCACTATAAGAGGGACTGAAAAGTTATTCATCAATGATTGTTTCTCTTTACTCTTTAGATTGGCTATAAGAGGGACTGGAAAGTTTTTCATCAATGATTGTTTCTCTTTACTCTTTAGATTGACTATAAGAGGGACTGAAAAGTTTTTCATCAATGAATGTTTCTCTCTACCCTTTAGATTAGCTATAAGAGGGACTGGAAAGTTATTCATCAATGATTGTTTCTCTTTACTCTTTAGATTGACTATAAGTGGACTGGAAAGTTATTCATCAATACATTTATTGGTTTCTCTCTACTCTTTAGATTGACTATAAGTGGACTGGAAAGTTATTCATCAATACATGTATTGGTTTCTCTCAACTCTTTAGATTGACTATAAGTGGACTGGAAAGTTATTCATCAATACATGTATTGGTTTCTCTCAACTCTAGATTGACTATAAGTGGACTGGAAAGTTATTCATCAATACATGTATTGGTTTCTCTCAACTCTTTAGATTGACTATAAGTGGACTGGAAAGTTATTCATCAATACATGTATTGGTTTCTCTCAACTCTAGATTGACTATAAGTGGACTGGAAAGTTATTCATCAATACATGTATTGGTTTCTCTCAACTCTTTAGATTGACTATAAGTGGACTGGAAAGTTATTCATCAATACATGTATTGGTTTCTCTCAACTCTAGATTGACTATAAGTGGACTGGAAAGTTATTCATCAATACATGTATTGGTTTCTCTCAACTCTTTAGATTGACTATAAGTGGACTGGAAAGTTATTCATCAATACATGTATTGGTTTCTCTCAACTCTAGATTGACTATAAGTGGACTGGAAAGTTATTCATCAATACATGTATTGGTTTCTCTCTACTCTAGATTGACTATAAGTGGACTGGAAAGTTCTTCATCAATACATGTATTGGTTTCTCTCAACTCTAGATTGACTATAAGTGGACTGGAAAGTTCTTCATCAATACATGTATTGGTTTCTCTCTACTCTTTAGATGTATGTAGCGGCCTTTGCTGTGAGTAGCTATGCAAGCTCCTGCTATCGTGTGGGACACAAACCCTTTAATCCTATTCTAGGAGAGACGTACGAAAGTATTAGGGAAGACAAGGGTTGGAGATTTGTATCGGAACAAGTAAGTTGTCTTACGCTTTCATCGAAGTTTTACTGCTTTCACCCAGAGCGTCTGCCTCAGTGGGGGAAGACCAGGATTTGATCCCACAGTTGGGTCACTCCTAACCCTTTCCCACATACGGGTCACTCCTAACCCTTTCCCACATACGGGTCACTCCTAACCCTTTCCCACATACGACAAATCTGCGGCAGATGGCTTTATAAACATCTAGACAAAAATATGAAAAAAAATTATAAATGAAAGTATAATAAATTATTGTTGAATAGAGTTGAAAACATTGTGGCAAAGGGAGAAATTGCTCATTATGAACATTTCTCCTTTTGTCAGAATGTTTTCAAAAGTCCTCTGGATCAGAGACGCCAGAAAGTGTTTATACGAGGGAAAGGGTTAAGACTTTTTAAATGGTAGTAATGGCTTCTCTCCTGAAGATTGCAAGTGCTAAAGGTTGCAGGGATAGCAATATAGATAAAGACAGAGCTCCAGATAAGGGGCGTTTTGCAAGTTCTGAAATCCTTATTTGACCCTTTAACCCTATGTTGTGGGTACTCAAAAGAATTGTGTCAATGGGACAATTCTTTTGAGGACCAACACAATTGGGTTTGATTCGATAATAAGAAAGATATTGTGGGGAAAAGAGCTGTATACCCCTCATTATTTGGACCTCTGTGAAGAGAGGCAAGTACCTGTTTACTCCTCCTTATCTCGTTTTTAATATAAAGTCTTACCAAAAGGATACAAGTGAAGCCTATCCAAGTATCCACCAGTGATACTTATAGGGAGGACCGTCATGGTGTCATTGTTTGATCATCCACTTTGTGATAGGAACACCTGGGTTCGATCCCCGGTCAGGTCATATCAAAGACTTTAAAAGTGGGTTTGATATCTTGTCTCTCAGTCAGGGTTATAGATAGCATTGGGACAGATAATACTGGCAGTGCTGGTAATTTACCCAGGAAATACTGTTGAAAGCTGAGTTAAACATAAAATTAAACATACAATCACCTGCATATTCTCAAACTTGTTTATTTGTGAAGTAGGTATATGCATTTGAAAACATAGTGGCAAAAGATGAAATTGCTCATGATGAGCGATTTCTCCTTTTGCCAATGTATTTTCCAGCTCTTTTCAGTAATTACACTTTCATTTTAAGAGGTTTGCCATATTTTCAACCAGATGTTTTGAAAGTTGTCTGCTACAGATGCGTTGTTTGTGGGAAAAGGTAAAAAACAGCTCCATATTGTCATTTGTTTCAGGTCAGCCACCATCCACCAATATCAGCATGTTTCTGTGATTCTAAAAACTTTATTTTATGGCAAGGTAAGTTTTTTTACTTCCTTTTGTAAAGCCTGCCTTGACAGGGAGACACATGGATATCACTTCTCTTTGTTTTCTGAGCTCCGGTAGCTCAGTCGGTAGCAACGCAGGCTGTCAGGGGTTGGGAGTTTGAACGAAATTTCGCCCAACATTCTTTGCATCGTTCGACAAAAGACAATATGAAAGGCTCCATGTCCTAATTATAGCCCCTTCAAAGAAGAGGGGGTATATCTAAGGAGTCACTGTGTTGGGCTCGCTGGCTGTCTGTCGGTCGGCCGTATTTTGTCCGGCCTATTTCTTACAAACCACTGGGTGGAATTCAATAAAATTTTACATGAAGCTTCTATACCAAGAGGAGATGTGCATATCCTAAAGGGGTTACAATTGCATGTTATTTTACAGAGTTATGGCCCTTTTACTTATTAAGTTATGGTGTAGGTCAAGGTGCTGTTTAGGGGGTATTTATCATCTTCAGTGATAGTTCTATTTTTGTTTTCTCACATAAACTTCACTTCCTCTTCAATTTAAGTTGCATTCGTCTTTCATCAATGGGCTAACAGTCTATGTGGAAAAGCAGCCTATTGTGTGGATGACTGGTCCGAGAAAGCCAGGCAACCCATGACATATTTCGAGTAGACGAGTGGGAACGAGTACCGATATTAGTACTCGGGTACTTGTGAACTCTGACGATCGAGTACTCGGGTACAAGAAGAAATCGCATTTTGTTCATCAAACGTCTTGTCTCTCAGAATAGTATTGCCCTCGTGCACTAAATTTGAATTGTTTTTATGAGAACAAACATGCATTTGTTTTCACCTCTACATTTAATATTTGATATTTGAAAGAAGATTAGTTGTTTTATTTTAAAAACAAAATAATTCAACAAAAACATCCAGAATTTGCATTGGCTGAACATCCAAACGTTTGGGTGCGGCTGTATATCTCTTTAAAGTCGCAAAAATAAAGCAAGTCAAACGGTGAAAGGAAGACAATACCAAGAATGATAAACAATACATTCAATAAAAGAATATCTTTATCATCAATGAAAATAAGGAATATAAATCAATAATCTGAATGTTTTTTGTTCTTTCGGTTTTCGAATTAACCGGTGTCCGTAATATTTGCACAACATAGCATGCATTTAACTGACTGCTGTGCGCTTGAAATGTTTCGAGACGGCTGATTTAGCAGGATGCATTGTTGTAAATTCGTTGTTTTCCTTTCGTTCGAATAGATACAAATGATAGAGGATGGTTCTAATGATTTGACGAACAATTAATCAAACAATTGCAACAGTTCTTATCCAATCATATTGATGTGTATTTCTTACAACTATCCAATTAAAATGTGTTGACAATTAAAAAAACTATTACGACGAAGGTGTGAAAACCCGACGCCCCTCCATGTTTGACATATTGTTTGACATAAGGTTGCTATAATGGACTGGTGATTATATTCATATCGCTTACTACCTGTTTTGTCACATTGTTCGTAGTTGATTCTTGATTGCAATCAAATCGCCAATTAAAATGGATTAAGTACCATCTTTAGACGAAAAGGTGTTAGCTGTTTGTTTAATTTACTTTCATCGCTGATTTACTGACTTCTTTAGTAACTCAATAAGAAAAACAGATTCAATACATTTTAAGTTTTTATTTACTTTAACATACTTATATCAGATGAAAAAATGGAAAATAAATAATTGAGTACTCAAATACCTATTTTGATAACCCGGTACACATGTATTTCCTGAAACACTCTTGTTGTTCATGGTATTTTATCCATTTCCCACATACAACATATCTGCAAGAGACAGCTTTGAAAATATCTCTAAAAATGATAGAAGTGTTAGTGAATATACATTGTGGCAAAATGTCTCTGCTGTATGTATAGTGCAATCTTTGGAAATCTTCTGAATGTTGTGGCCAAAGATACCTTAAATTAATTAATATCATGGCCGCCAGTGGCTGTTTCAATTCAACTCTATAAAGTCACAAAATTGGCCATCTTTGAAAATATTTTCTTCTAAACCCTCTCTAAAACACAGGCACTTTCTGATGCCTTTGTAGCAGATGAATTTTATATGACATTGTGGCTAAAGGGGAATTGATTATGAGCAATTTATTCTTTTGTCACAATGGTTTCCAAAAGTCGTCTGCTGCAAAGGCGTCATACAATAGTTGTTCTTTCATTTATTATAGAGAGTTTCCATATTTCTTTTTACTAAATGATCTGTTGTATGTGGGAAGGGACTAAAGTAAGAGCTCGATTTGGAAACAGTTTCACAAGAATGTTTCCGGGGTGAGATATACCTAAATAGCTAAATCTTGATAGGTCAGAAATATGGCTGCTGGCAGTGCCGGGTGCATTGACTCTGCAATCATTGCCCTCTCCTATATATCTTTCTTTCTATTTTGTTTCTAGATGTTCAGATTAAAACCAAGTTCTGGGGTAAATCTATGGAGATACAGCCACTGGGACTTGTCAATGTGCAATTACCTAAGTAAGTACTCATGAGCCCACTCTTCTAGATGGTTCTGTAGATTTATATTTTATTTAACCCTTTTTCACATGTAGACACTTTCTGAAGCCCTCTTCAGCAGACATCTTTTGAAAACAGTGTGACAAATAGAGAAATTGCTTATAATGAGCAATTTCTCCTTTTGCCACAATGTTTCCAACTCTATATATTCAATAATAATATTTTCATTTTGGGAAATTTTCCATATTTTTGTCGAAAGAGTTTCAAAGACATCTGCTGCAGATTTACTGTATGTGGGAAAGGGTTAAGTGGCAAGTAAAACGAGTTATATGCATAAAATAGATTAATACAACACTATATCATTTACAACTGTAAAATATAGTGGTACAGTTAAGAACATCATGAAATTGACAATCTAAGCGGAACGTTATTGGAACGTGAGCGTTATTGGAACGAAGTTGGAATGCTTTATGAAAGGAATTTTAAAATCTGAGCGAAACAATCATAATGAACGAAAAAATCCAATCAAATAAATGCTTCTCTCAATCTGAGCGGAACGGAAAAAAGCAATTACAGTGTTATAAATGAGTGAACGCTTTTTGAGCGGAATGGAACATGAGCGGAACGGAACGGAACAGATCGCGAGCGGAGCGTGAACGGTAAATTTGTTAATTTCAAGATGTTCTTAACTGTACATCTTGAGCGAGTACCATGTCATACAAATAGCTTATGATCAACTTGACATTTATAAATATAAGTACTAAATAAAGTTTCAATAAATGATAATATAATAAATATAAGAATATATCAGATATAGAGGATCCATTGGCTTTACATTACTCTCGTTACCTATGGCCAGTTTAACAATTTTTTTTAACTTGTTGAGTTAACTTCTTATTGAACTGTAAAGATACTGCCTTAGTGGTGTAGTGGTAGAGTGTCTCCCTCGTGTGTGGAAGGTCGCAGGTTCTATCCTCGGCAGGGTCATACCATAGCATTTAGTAATGGCTGCCCTCCTTGGCGCTCAGGATTTCGGGGTTAGCATTACGACAGACTGGCTGGTGTCAGGATAAATTGACCAGGAGAACTGGTAACTTACCCAGAAAACACTGTGATATAACTGAAAAATTGTTGGAAGCTGAGTAAAACACCAAACAATCAATCAATCAATCAATCAATCAATTAACTGTTAAGACATTTTGATTTAATTTGGTATATATGAAAGTGATAATCATGAATTCTCAATGTGCATGATATGATTTGGATCCCATTTGTTTTTATTCAAGAGTACTCTCCGCTTAATCTTCAAATACTATCAAAACAGGTTGCAGTTGGTATTAACCCTTTCCCTCATATAGACGCTTTCTGACGCCTCTGCAGCAGACAGCTTTTTGAAAACATAGTGTCAAAAAAAGAAATTGCACAAAACGTGCAATTTCTCCTTTTGCCACAATGTTTTCTACTTTTTGTCATAGGTTATCCATTCAATTATGGAGATTTTCTACTTTTTGACCAAATATGTTCAAAGTCGTCTGCTGCAGAATTGTCGTATGAGGGAAAGGGTTAAGTCCTCTTCAGCGTCTGTTCTTGTTTGTTTTGTTTAGATATAAGGACCATTATACCTGGAATAAAGTGACCACTTGTGTACATAATATATTGGGTGGTCAAAGATGGGTTGACCAGTTTGGCCAAATGAACATTACAAATGGAAGTATTGTATGCAAACTGACCTTCACAAAGGTAAGCTTTAGACTTATTATCCCTTTCCCACATGGAGACACATTTTGATGCATCTTTAGCAGGCAGCTTCTGAACACATTTTAAGAAAAGGAGAAATTGCTCATGATGAGCAATAACTACTGAAAACATTGTAGGAAAAGGAGAAATTATTACTTTCCCTCAATGTTTTCTTTTATATTCTTAAATAGGACATTTATTTAGAGATATTCCCTCCTGCCACCATATCCTATGGTCTTACAATTGCATTTTATTTTACAGAGTTATGGCCCTTTTACTTATTAAGTTATAGTGTAGGTCAAGGTGCTGTTTTGGGGGCATTTATCATCTTTTAAACTGAATGTTTGTCTTGGTGACATCTCAGCCAAGTATGAATATGGGTCATGTTTTTCAAAACTAGTTCACCAGGACAACATTGCACCCTTTCCACATACAGATGCTTTCTGACGCCTCTAAAACTGATGGCTTTTGAACACAAGCAATTCTCCTTTTGCCACAATGTTTTCAACAATTATACCCCGATTTATAGAGCTATTTCATATTTATACCCCCGATAAACGAAGTTTAGAGGGGGTATATTGGAGTCACCCTGTGGTTGGTCGGTCGGTCGGTCGGTCGGTCGGTCGGTCGGTTGGTCCGTTGCGATTTTCCTTGTCCGGAGCATAACTTTAAAACTAATTGTTGGAATTTAATAAAACTTCATAGGATGATACAACACATTGAGAGGAAGTGCGGTGTACAGGAACCATAACTCTATTTTACCTAAATACAGAGTTATTGCCCTTTGTTACTTTTTCTTGTCCGGAGAATTACTTAATAACTAACAGATGGAATATAATAAAACTACATACAATGGTAGAGCATAATCAGAGGAAGTGCAGTATACAAGAACCATAACTCTAATTTACATAATTACAGAGTTATTGCCCTTTGTTACTTTTTCTTATTCGTAGAGTCTTGTCCGGAGCATAACTTTAAAACAAATTGTTGAAATTTAATAAAACTTCATAGGATGATACAACACATTGAGACGAAGTGTGGTGTACAAGAACCATAACTCTATTTTATCTAAATACAGAGTTATTGCCCTTTGTTATTTTTCTTGTCCGGAGAATTACTTAATAACTAACAGATGGAATCTAATAAAACTACATACAAATGGTAGAGCATAATGTGAGGAAGTGCAGTGTACAAGAACCATAACTCTAATTTACATAATTACAGAGTTATTGCCCTTTGTTACTTTTTCTTGTTTGTAGAGTCTTGTCCGGAGCATAACTTTATAACTAATTGTTGGAATTTAATAAAACATCATAGGATGATACAACACATTGAGAGGAAGTGCGGTGTACAGGAACCATAACTCTATTTTACCTAAATACAGAGTTATTGCCCTTTGTTACTTTTTCTTGTCCGGAAAATTACTGAATAACTAACAGATGGAATCTAATAAAACTACATACAATGGTAGAGCATAATCAGAGGAAGTGCAGTGTACAAGAACCATAACTCTACTTTACATAATTACAGAGTTATTGCCCTTTGTTACTTTTTCTTGTTCGTTGAGTCTTGTCCGGAGCATAACTTTAAAACTAATTGTTGGAATTTAATAAAACTTCATAGGATGATACAACACATTGAGAGGAAGTGCGGTGTACAAGAACCATAACTCTATTTTATCTAAATACAGAGTTATTGCCCTTTGTTACTTTTTCTTGTCAGGAGAATTACTTAATAACTAACAGATGGAATCTAATAAGACTGCATACAATGGTAGAGCATAATCAGAGGAAGTGCAGTGTACACAAACCATAACTCTAATTTACATAATTACAGAGTTATTGCCCTTTGTTACTTTTTCTTGTTCGTAGAGTCTTGTCCGGAGCATAACTTTAAAACTAATTGTTGGAATTTAATAAAACTTCATAGGATGATACAACACATTGAGAGGAAGTGCGGTGTACAGGAACCATAACTCTATTTTACCTAAATACAGAGTTATTGCCCTTTGTTACTTTTTCTTGTCCGGAGAATTACTTAATTACTAACAGATGGAATCTAATAAGACTGCATACAATGGTAGAGCATAATGAGAGGAAGTGCAGTGTACACGAACCATAACTCTAATTTACATAATTACAGAGTTATTGCCCTTTGTTACTTTTTCTTGTTCGTAGAGTCTTGTCCGGAGCATAACTTTAAAACTAATTGTTGGAATTTAATAAACATCATAGGATGATACAACACATTGAGAAGAAGTGCGGTGTACAGGAACCATAACTCTATTTTACCTAAATACAGAGTTATTGCCCTTTGTTACTTTTTCTTGTCCGGAAAATTACCTAATAACTAACAGATGGAATCTAATAAACCTACATACAATGGTAGAGCATAATCAGAGGAGTGCAGTGTACAAGAACCATAACTCTACTTTACATAATTACAGAGTTATTGCCCTTTGTTACTTTTTCTTGTTCGTAGAGTCTTGTCCGGAGCATAACTTTAAAACTAATTGTTGGAATTTAATAAAACTTCATAGGATGATACAACACATTGAGAGGAAGTGCGGTGTACAAGAACCATAACTCTATTTTACCTAAATACAGAGTTATTGCCCTTTGTTACTTTTTCTTGTCCAGAGAATTACTTAATAACTAACCGGTGGAATCTAATAAAACTGCATACAATGGTAGAGCATAATGAGAGGAAGTGCAGTGTACAAGAACCATAACTCTTATTTACATAATTACAGAGTTATTGCCCTTTGTTACTTTTTCTTGTCCGGAGAATTATTTAATAACTAACAGATGGAATCTAATAAAACTACATACAACGGTAGAGCATAATCAGAGGAAGTGCAGTGTACAAGAACCATAACTCTAATTTACATAATTACAGAGTTATTGCCCTTTGTTATCAAAAAATGAACAAAACAAGAATAACCCGATCCATAACATTGTCCTTTTAAGGTGGGGTTTCTAAATATTTCACAACCTTTCCTATCAGGGCGGCGTTCGGGGGTATTAATCACATTCAGTGATAGTTCTAGTTTTATTCAGATGTTAATCCTTTCCCTCATATAGACGCTTTCTGAAGCCTCTGCAGCAGACAGCTTTCTAAAAACAAAGTGACAAAAAAAGAAACAATGTTTTCCACTTTTAGTCATAGGTTTCTATTCAATTATAAAGATTTTCTATTTCTTGACAAAATATGTTCAACATTGTCTGCTGCAGAATTGTCGTATGAGGGAAAGGGTCAATGAAAATCTTATTTATTTCCAGGCTAGTCATTACTATCAAGCGGACAAAAGACATGAGGTTTATGGTTCTATACTCAACCCTGAAGGCAAAGTGGTCCATAACTTGTTTGGTAAATGGAATGAATCATTGTATTGCGGGCACGCCCCATCAGCACGCTGCATATGGAGGCCAGGTATACAGTTAAACCTTTATCTATACTCGACCACGAAGACAAAGTGGTCCATAATTTGTTTGGTAAATGGAATGAATATTTGTATTGCGGGCACGCCCCATCAGCCCCCTGCATATGGAGGCCAGGTAAATGGTTAAACCTTTACAACGAACAAATCTTCAGCAGGCCACTTTGAAAACCTCTATAAACGAAAGATTTATTATTTGATAGAGTTGAAACTATTGTGGTAGAAGGAGAAATTGCTCACAATATTTTTGCCCAGATGATATTAAAGGCATCTACTGCTGATTTTTTGTATGTGGGAAAAGGTTAGATTAGAATTATGCTACTTTTTTGCGATAGCAGTCCAGAAGTGGTATATTATTATAACAGAATTTATGGAGAGATTGAGAGTTATCATCATAAAGCTTGTGCTGTAGGTGAACTAAAACAACAATTAAGAATTTATGGGAAGTGTAGATTTAGTATATAATTAAACCTGTCCTAAAGACCACCATTGTTTAGCAACTCCCTGTCTATAGCAACCAGACGTTTAATTTCCCAATGACTCATTTTTTTGCTTAAAAGACCCTGTAAATAAAGACCATCTGTGAACAAAGATCAGATTGTTCTGTTCTCATGGGTGGTCTTTAAATACAGGTTTGATTGTATATAGATTTACTGTACGTTTGCTTAGACTTTTTTCAAAGTCGGTTTCTGCAGATTTCTTGTTTGAGGGAATATTTTAAGACTGAACAGCTTATCCATGGGTTTCTTAAGGTCATTAGTTAGTATTTGATTTTAGTTTAAACTTAATTATTTTCCATTACTTGAGATACAAGCTTTTAGCATAATATTAATTACGATCAATGTCTGCTTTCTGGGTACATAACAAGTACCTACCCTTTTTATGTTGAAAATTCCAAAGGCAGAGCCTTCTCATCATAGATTTCGAACCTGGGACCTTTGGTACAAGAGGCCAAAGCTCTTTACCACTGTCTTCCACCAGTAAATTTTTGAGTAACATACCTCAAAATATTTTTCCTTTTCTCTACATTGTATACAGGAACTATGCCAGAAGACTATGAGCTGTATTATGGGTTTTCCCGGTTTGCTATGGAGTTGAATGAAACACTTCCTGATGAAGCTAAGTCTTTGCCACTCACAGATTCCAGGTTCAGGCCAGATCAAAGGTAGAACTTAAACCCTTTTTCCACATACAATAAATCACTGAAATAGTTTTTGCTAAAACACTGAAAATATCTATAAATGAATGTTGAACTACTGAAAAGGGTAGAAATTATTGTGGCCAAAGGAGAAACTGTTTTCAAAGATTGTCTGCTGCAGAGGCATCAAAGCATCTATATATTTGGGAAAGGGTTAACCCTTTTCCCACACATAAACAACAAATCTGCAGCAGACGACTTTAACCCTTTTCCAGTGTGGAAGACAGTGGTGCAGAGGTAGAGCGTCGGCCTCTCATATCAAAGGTCCCTGGTTCGAGTCCTGTGATGAGCGGGTCCTGACTTTGGGATTTTTCCACACAAACGGCGCGAGTACTGGTGAAGTCTCCAGGAAGCAGACAACGAGCGTGATTAATCTAAGCCCAAGGCTTGTTTCGCAATCGATGTAAAATGAATAAGTTTAAACTAAACCCTTTTCCAACATATTATATTACAGCATAAGCACCCCACGTTTTATTCGCAATTTATTGTAACTAAAGGTTGCAGAGTGAAATTTTCATATAAACAGCACAGATGATTTTTATTAAGATATATATATATTAAAGAGAGATCACAGCAATTTTCAGTCACTAAGCCTAATCTTGATTTTTGAAGGTCTGTATACGTATGACTTATCCTAGTATAGATCTACTACCAATCATATCCAAAAATCTAAATAGATTCATTTGTCAATGTTGCCAGTATTTCCTTTATTGTCAATATAAAATAGAAAAATGTTTAAAGCTTTCCCAATTACAATAAATCTGCAGCAGAAGACTTTAAAAAATATCTAGGCTGAAATATTGAAACAATCTATCAATGAAACGATAAATATTGAATAGAGTCAAAAACATCATAGCAAAAGGAGAAAATTGCTCATTATGAGGATTTATCCTTTTGCCACAATGTTTTAATAGTCGTCTGCTGCAGAGGCCTCAGAAAGCATCTATATGAGGGAAAGGGTTAAAACTTTTTCTTGTTTACAGGTTATTAGAGGAAGGAAATATTCAGAATTCGGAAAAAGAGAAGTTAAGAATTGAGACCTTACAGAGAGACAAGAGGAAACAACGGGAATCGGCTAAAGAAGAGTATAGGCCTGTCTGGTTTAGGTATGAACAATAATTTATTGATTAAGAGTTTAACTCTATTTTCTAAGAGAGTTCGGACGGGTCGGCGGTTCACAGACCTAGGTCAAATGTCAATGGCACAGTGATTATAATATGTCTGTATGAAACAGCGTCTCCTTTACAGCACTTTCATTTTTGGTTGGAGTTTGTTCAAACATCATACACAGGTTTAGTGTCAAGAAAGCCTGATCTGGTTTGTATTTGAAAAACGGCGTTAAACCCTTATTAACCTTTTCCCTCGTACGACAATTCTGCAGCAGACGACTTTGAACGTATTTTGTCAAAACATAATTGAATGGATAACCTAAGATTAAAAGTTGAAAACATTGTGGCAAAAGGAGAAATTTGCTCGTTTTGATGCAGTGGCGTCAGAAGCGTCTATATAAGGGAAAGGGTTAACTCTATTTTCTAAGAGAGCTTGGACGGTTCAGCAGTTCACAGACCTAGGTCAAATGTCAATGGCACAGGGTTTATAATATGTCTGTATGAAATGACGTCACCTTTATAGCACTTTCATTTGTGGTTGAAATTTCTTCAAACATCATACACAGGTTCAGTGTCAAGAAAGCTTGAACTGGTTTGCAATTCACCGACCTAGGTCAATGGAAAAGGTCACAGTAACTATACTACATCTGTACAAAAAGGCACTGCAAGGGGATTTGTATGATGCTCTTGCTGTTGAATACAGTTACGAAAACACAGGCATAAAGAGTAACTGCTCATTTTTAGAAATTTCTTCTTTTGCCACAATGTTTTCAAAAGTTGTCTGCTGCAAATGCATCTCAAAATATGTGTGCAAGCCCGAGTAGCTCAGTTGGTAGCAATGTGGGCTGTCTATCCAAGGGTTGTGATTTCAAATCCCAGCTTGGGCAACATTCTTTTCAACGTTTGACAAAAGTGACTGTGACTTGTGTCATTCGTCTTGCACCAATGGGCTATCTGTCTATGTTGAAAAGCAGCCAGTTGCATGGAATGCATGTTGTGTGGAGTACTGGTGTGAGAAAGCTATGAAATTCATGAGAAGGTGAACTGGCCGCCGTGATATGATTGGATATCTTTTTAAATGCAGCGTTAAACCCTTATCAGTCAAAGCAGGTTTGGATAGGGTTATTATGAAGAGAATGAAGTTAATGTACAGTCAAACTTGTGCTTAAGACCACCTTTGTTAAGACCACCTTTGTTAAGGCCACCTTTGTTAAGGCCACCTTTGTTAAGCAAGACCCTTTTGATTGCAACCACACTCTTTATTTCACAATTACTCATTTTCTGCATAAATGACCCTGTAATTATACCCCCAAAAAACAAAGTTTTGGGGGGGTATATAGGAGTCACTGTGTCGGTCGGTCGGTCGGTATGTCGGTCGGTTCGGTCGGAAGCCATATTTTGTCCGGACCATATCTTAACAATGCAACATAGGATTTGAACGAAACTTCATAGGATGATACAACGCATTGAGAGGAAGTGCGGTGTACAGGAACCATAACTCTATTTTATCTAAATACAAAGTTATTGCCCTTTGTTACTTTTTCTTATTCGTAGAGTCTTGTCCGGAGCATAACTTTAAAACTAATTGTTGGAATTTAATAAAACTTCATAGGATGATACAACACATTGAGAGGAAGTGCAGTGTATAGGAACCATAACTCTATTTAATCTAAATAAAGAGTTATTGCCCTTTGTTACTTTTTCTTGTCCGGAGAATTACTTAATAACTAACAGATGGAATCTAATAAAACTGCATACAATGGTAGAGCATAATCAGGGGAAGTGCAGTGTACAAGAACCATAACTCTAATTTACATAATTACAGAGTTATTGCCCTTTGTTACTTTTTCTTATTCGTAGAGTCTTGTCCAGAGCATAACTTTAAAACTGATTCTTGGAATTTATTAAAACTTCATAGGATGATACCACACGTTGAGAGGAAGTGCAGTGTACAGGAACCATAACTCTATTTAATCTAAATACCGAGTTATTGCCCTTTGTTACTTTTTCTTGTCCGGAGAATTACTTAATAACTAACAGATGGAATCTAATAAAACTGCATACAATGGTAGAGCATAATCAGAGGAAGTGCAGTGTACAAGAACCATAACTCTAATTTACATAATTACAGAGTTATTGCCCTTTGTTACTTTTTCTTATTCGTAGAGTCTTGTCCAGAGCATAACTTTAAAACAAATTGTTGGAATTTAATTAAACTTCATAGGATGATACAACACATTGAGAGGAAGTGCGGTGTACAGGAACCATAACTCTATTTTATCTAAATACAGAGTTATTGCCCTTTGTTACTTTTTCTTGTCCGTAGAATTACTTAATAACTAATAGATGGAATCTAATAAAACTACATATAATGGTAGAGCATAATCAGAGGAAGTGCAGTGTACAAGAAACATAACTCTACTTTACATAATGACAGAGTTATTGCCGTTTGTTACTTTTTCATATTCGTAGAGTCTTGTCCGGAGCATAACTTTAAAACTAATTGTTGGAATTTAATAAAACTTCATAGGATGATACAACACATTGAGAGAAAGTGCAGTGTACAGAAACCATAACTCTATTTAATCTAAATACAGAGTTATTGCCCTTTGTTACTTTTTCTTAGTTACAGAGTTATGGCCCTTTTGTTGGTCGGTCGTAAACCATATTTTGAGTCAAGGTGCTGTTTTGGGGGTATTTATCATCTTCAGTGATATTTCTAGTTAAAGACCACTTGTGATCAAATACCATATTCATATGTTCACATGGGTAGTCTTTAAACACTTGTTGGTCTGTACATGTATACATACAGATTGTGTATGACTTTTGAACTGAATTTGATCTTCATTATTTTCAGAAAATCCACTAGAGGTGGGAAGGAATCTTATACATATGATTACAAGTACTGGGAAAGCAAGAAAGAACCGGGCTTTTTAAACATGACACTTCCAAAATTATGGTGACAGAAAACAACATAATATTATCTGGATGTTTTAAACATGATGCTTCCTTAGTTATATGCCCCTCATGCCCAAAGGGTCCCAAGTGTAAATGGGAAAAAGGAGAAGAAGAAGACTTTTTAAAACTTTCCCTCATACGACCATTCTGCAGCAGACGACTTTTTAAAAACATAGTAACAAAAGAAGAAAAAACATAGTAACAAAAGAAGAAATTGCACAAAACGTGCAATTTCCCCTTTTGTCACAATGTTTTCCACTTTTAGTCATAGGTTATCCATTCAATTGTAGAGATTTTCCATTATTTGACAAAATATGTTCAAAGTCGTCTGCTGCAGAATTGTCGTATGAGGGAAAGGCTTATAGGGGTCTCATATGTACCACAAAAGCTAGAGCTCCTTCCAAGTACTGCTTTGATAACCCTTTCCCATATACAACAAATCTGCAGCAGACGACTTTGAAAACATAGTGACAAAAACCTAAAAAAAATCTCCATAAAAGATAGCTTAATTGTTAAATAAAATTGAAAACATTGTGGCCAAAGGAGAAATTGCTCATCATGAGCAATTTCACCTTTGGCCAGAATGTTTTCAAAAGTCGTCTGCTGCATATGCATCTGCAGGTGGGAAACGGTTAAAGCAAAGAGCTGTCTAGGTATGTAGCAGTTGTAATGCTATAAAGTTGCTTTTATGTGGCTCTCCTGTTAACCCTTTACGACATACAGATGCTTTCTGACGTCACAGCAGCAGGAAAACATTGTGGCAAAAGAATCAAATTGCCGAGAATGAACAATTTCTCATTTCGTCACAATCTTTTCAATTTTATTTAATAATTTGTCTTTTTTTATCCAGATGTTTTTCAAAGTCGTCTGTTGGTGTTTGTGGGAAAGGGTTAACTGTTGTACACAAGCGTGATTTTAGACCCGAGGGACATGTTTCAATGAATGTTATGTGACCATACAATGAAGATTTGCTTTCGATCTTTGTGCTTGATCACGCTTGTTAAAACTGTTATGCAATTGCATTTGGCGCTATTATTGGTCTCACCCTATATACCCATATACCCAACCCATCACCATCACCCTTTTTATATATGCTTATTATTCAACTATAACTGATTTACCTTTGGAAAGTTACCTGTTAACACCTAAAAAAATAAGTTATTATACCCAAAACATGTTAAATAAGTTATTATACCCAAAACATGTTAAATAAATTATTATACCCAAAACATGTTCAATAAGTTATTATACCCAAAACATGTTAAATAAGTTATTATACCTCAAACATGTTAAATAAGATATTATACCCAAAACATGTTAAATAAGTTATTATACCCAAAACATGTTAAATAAGTTATTATACCCAAAACAAGAAATGGTTTTTTACATAAAAAATTATGACGTTACTTTTATTCATTCGCTTTTTTTAACATTATATAATAATTTAGCCTGTGCATGTTGTCTGCAGCAGATACGACAACAAGTCAATATTTGTCTGGTGGGGAAAGAGTTTACCCTTTTCCTACCTATAGACGCATTTTGACACATCTGCAGCAGACGACTTTTGAAAAAAAGTGACAAAAGGAGAAATTGCTCATTATGAGCAGTTTTTCCTATTGCCACAATCTCAATAATCATACTTTCTTTTATAGAGATTTTGTAAATTTTGACCTTGATAATTTCATGTGGGAAAATAATTTCGAAGTCGTCGACTGCATGTGGGAAAGGGTTAACTGACTAATGTTTACATATCAAAGCTAGCTGATGAACATTTTGTTTTATACCCCTTTAAACACTTATTGATCCCTATGAAGAACATGACATTTGAAATCATTGTGGCAAAAGGAGTGAGAAATTTCTCCGTTTGCCACAATATTTAAACTCTATTCAATAATTATATTTTCATATATAAAGATTTTCTATATTATTGCCTTAATATCTTCAAAGTCGTCTGCTACAGATTTGCTGCATGTGGGAGGGGGTTATGTTTGTGAAGCGAATTTCTTATTCATTTTTAAATAATTTATATGAAACTTGCTACATCTGATATCTATATACAGGTATTACAGACGTGCAAAATATGAAGTTGAATCAAATCCATTATGGAATTCAAGATTTTTCTAACCTTGTATTTTGACTTTTATTATACTATAACAAAGCATTATCCTGGATTTTAACCCTTTTCCACATACAGCAAATCGAGGACTTGGCGTAAAACGGTTGTAACTAAAAACCTATTTTGAAAACCCTGGTTCAGGCGCAATTTTGACCCCTTTGTAAACAATGCAAATTTAGGTGCCATTGCTCAGAACGAGCAATGGCACCTAAATTTCCATTGTTTACCAAGTAAAATGATTTAATGCTTATAAAGACTTTATGGCGAGGTGATTAACCTTGGTAAAAAAATACCAATTTAAGTTACAACTGTTTCACGCCAAGCCCTCTAAATGTTTAGCAGACATATGCACAGGCTTATCTGAATCTACACTGTGTCCAAAAGCCGTCTTTTTCCACTGACCGGTTTGAATGATTTACCGGTAGTTGTAAACCCTTTCCCACCTTAGACGCATCTACAGCAGACGACTTTTTCAAACATTATGACAAAAGGAGAAATTCCTAAAAACAAGCAATTTCTCGTGTTGTCACAATGTTTTCAAATTTTCAACTTTGTTTTTAGTAAGTATACCTTCATTTCTACAGATTTTCCAGATCCTGAGTAAATGTTTTCAAAGTAGTCTGCTACAGATTTTTTGTATATATGGGAAAGGGTTAACCCTTTCCCTCATACGACAATTCTGCAGCAGACGACTTTGAACGTATTTTGTCAAAACATAGAAAATCTCCATAATTGAATGGATAACCTATGACAAAAAGTGGAAAACATTGTGGCAAAAGGAGAAATTGCACGTTTTGTGCAATTTCTTCTTTTGTCACTATGTTTTCAAAAAGCCGTCTGCTGCAGAGGCATCAGAAAGCGTCTATATGAGGGAAAGGGTTAAGATTCATTAAACATGATTATATACTTATTAATATATTACCTGATACAGATTACTTTAGCATTGAACCTTTGATTCATATTGTGGCAAAAGGAGGAATTTGTTCATATAAAGTAATTATTCAAATTGATCCCTGTCTAAAACTTAATTGCTTATCTTCTTCTCTATTCTTCTTCTGAAACTGCTGTTTCAGTTTTTTTCAGTTTTCTAAATAATTTTAAAGAAATGTTTCTTGAGTCACCGTCTATAAAAAAAAGATCGAGCCATCTGGATTGGTTGAAAATATGGCCGTAATGTGAAAACTTTGAAAAATGGATGAATTTTTACAAAAACTGTTCAAGTCATGTTGATCAGTCAATAATAAAATGTTGAAGCTAGTTGATTAGGGCCGATTTCCTTTTATAAACATAACTTTTTAGAGGTGATTGATATCTCTTTCAGTGCAAAACTCCCTTAACCCTTTCCCTGCAGCAGACGACTTTGAACATATTAACATTAAGTGGAAAACATTGTGGCAAAAGGAGAAATTGCTCGTTTTGAGCAATTTCTTCTTTTGTCACTATGTTTTCAAAAAAGCTTGCTGCAGAGGCGTCCGAAAGCGTCTATATGAGGGAAAGGGTTAAGTATATGTAAACTTTCCATGTACAAAATTGGGTGACTCCAATTTCATGTGATAAGAGTTTTGGAATATTTTCATTAATGAAAGGTAAGCAATGCTGATTTCAGGTGAGACAGCTCGTTACAAACTGTCTCTTTTGAATCTGTATTGTTTGAAAAAACCTCAATATTGCCATTGGCGCTGAAAGAGTGATAGAACCAGTGTGGTCAAAGAAGTGGTCCTCTTGTTGTCATATCATCATGAATGTAAACCATTACAATTATATAGTTATATCATGTTGACATTTTTAATCCTTGATTTGTTGAGGTTAACATATCTTTACATATCACTTAATCCCTTTTCCACAGCAGATTTGATGCTTCTGCAGCAGACAGTATTTGATAACAATGATGGAAAAGGAGACATTGCTCGCGATAATCAATTTCTCCTTTTGCCAGAAAGTTTTCAACTCTATTCAATGATCATTCTTTCAGTTATAAAGATTTATCTGCATTTTTGCCCTTGATGTTTTCAAATATGATTGCTGCAGCTTTTTTGTATGTGGGTTAGGGATAAACAGCAGCTGTACTATTATTTTTATGTTGCTTGAATTAACTGAATATTGGGATCACATTTGTGTCAAGCACTTTAATTTGTAGATGTTTTGTGCTTTCATTTCGCGTCTGTCAAAATATATATTATAATTATAAATATAGCTATTTAATACTGGTCCTCAGGATTGTTATAACAATGTAGCAATACTTACTGGTCATAGAAGGTGTTTTTGATGTCCATTTTCTTTATTTCAATCTAACCCTTTCCCTCACACAGATGCTTTCTGATGCCTCTGCAGCAGACGGCTTTTTGAAAAACATATTGACAAAAGAAGAAATTGCTCAAAACGAGCAATTTCTTCTTTTGCCACAATGTTTTCCACTTTTAGTCGTAGGTTATCCATTCAATTAAAGAGATTTTCTATTTTTTGACAAAATATGTTCAAAGGCGTCTGCTGCAGAATTGTCGTATGAGGGAAAGGGTTAATACTGGTCCTCAGGATTCTTATAACAATGTAGCAATACTTTCTGATTATAGAAGGTGTTTTTGATGTCCATTTTCTTTATTTCAATTTATAGTCACCCTTTCCCTCCCATACTGCAATAAATCTGCTGCAGATGACTTAGATATCATGTAGGTAAAACTGTGTAATGTCACAATAAATCAAAATATATTGATTGAATAGAGTTGAAAAAATTGTGGCAAAAGGGAGAAATTTCTCATTATGAGCAATTTCTCCTTTTGCGACAGTGTTTTCAAAATGTGTCTGTATGTGGAAAAGGGTTGATGAATAATTTCTTCTTTTTTCTGCATTGTTTTTTCTCTACTATCTAGAAATTATAGTTATTGATCCAGCCTTCAGATGTGGCAAATTGAAGTGTTGAAATATAACATATATAACATCGGTCCAGATAAGCCTGTGCGGACTGCACTGACTGATCTGGGTCGATACATTATGCAGAGACCATAACGTTAGTTTTCTCGTGGAATGGCTCATTTAACAAATCTGCAGTAGATGACTGAAAGTTTCTAGGCAAAAAAATGTCAAAGCGATAATAGGACTTATAATGATTGAAATGTTGAAAACGACATTAAAGCCTCTGATATGATTATGAATGCTTTTAAATGGCTTCAACTTGTTGTAAATACGATTTATACTTGTCTAAACGAGTTATTAGTACTGTATGTTGATCCTCTATCAGACAGGAGTTATCTTTAACCCTTTCCCTCATATAGACGCTTTCTGACGCCTCTGCAGCAGACGGCTTTTTGAAAACATAGTGACAAAAGAAGAAATTGCACAAAACGAGCAATTTCTCCTTTTGCCACAATGTTTTCCACTTTTTGTCATAGGTTATCCATTCGATTAAGGAGATTTTCTATGTTTTGACAAAATACGTTCAAAGTCGTCTGCTGCAGAATTGTCGTCACCTACAGATGCTTTTCAACGACTCTTTAGCTGGTGACTTATGAAAACATTGGGGCAAAATGAGGAATTGCACATAATGAGCAATTCCTTCTTTGGCTTCAATATTTTTTAACTTAATTAAAGAAAAAAATAATTCATTTATTTATATAGATTTTTCCTATTTTTGGCTTAATGCAGAGGCATCAGAAAATTGTCTGTATGTGGGAAAGAGTCGGATGGATTTAGATTTCATGATAGCTAAATATGCCAAGTTTTATTCATCCCTGAAGATTTACATGCAGTACTTATAATCCTATTGTTATTTACTCATCAAAAATAATTTGTAAGAAAGTTGATGTTTACAAAGCGCTAATTTTATTAGCCTTCTAATCATGGTTACAGCGGACATATTTTCTGTATTTCATCCAAATGAATTACACTGACATGTTTTTTTTGTTTTTTGTGTAATACATGTATTTTTGATGGGTATGTGATAAAACCTTATATCATTTCAACCATGACACATGTAAACCTACTGTCAGGGGTTAAGAAATGTGTGAGGATGGCCTGGTCTGCCTTATATCGGCCACTTCTCCTCCATATGTAAGTGGCCAATTTTCAAATAATTTTGTAGAAATGTTCCCTTTGTGACCCGGTACCTGATTCCTTCAAGTCATGTTGCTTGGTCTTTTTACATGGCCATCATTTGGTGAGGCTGTTTTGCTTTATATGGCTTTAGGCAAAACTTTAAAAATGTTGTTTTGGGACAGTTTTTTACCTTATGGCAGTGGGTTGTTACTGGACCTCGTGTTGCTTACAACCATTCCGAGGGCTTGGCATGAAACGGTTGTAACTAAAATTGGTATTTCTTTTACCAAGGTTAATCACCTCTCCATGAAGTCTTTGTAAGCGTTAAATCATTTTTCTTGATAAACAATGGAAATTTAGGGGCCATTGCTCGTTCTGAGCAATGGCACCTAAATTTGCATAGTTTACAAAGGTTTCAAAATTGCCCCTAAACCAGGGACTTCAAAATAGGCTTTAAGTTACAACTGTTTCAAGCCAAGCCCTCGATTCTCTATTGGCATAGAGGATTCTTGTAAGCTAAACTGTGAACTGAGGGGATCCTGATCAGAAAATACGGAGGTGCAGACTGATCTTGATCTTAACCCTTTCCCACTTACAAATCTGCAGCAGACAACTTTGAAAATATCAAGGTATAAATGTAAAAAATTTCTATAATTCCAATTATAATTATTGAAAAGAGTTGAAAATATTGTGGGAATAAGAGAAGTTGCACAATAATAGCAATTTCTACTGTTGCCACTGTTTTCAAAAAAATGTCTTCTGCAGAGGCTCCAGAAAGCGACTGTATGCGGGAAAGGGGGGTTACCTGGAAGTAAAGTCGGAAAGTCTTGTTTTCATGTGATGTGGTCCTTTTTATTTGTAAACAGATCTGCTCTTGTTATTCAAATCCATGTTAACTTTACATGCTTTGTTAAGTTTATTTTTATAGCTCTACCTTGGTATTCAGTGGTATAATTAGCGTAAGATTCCATTTCTATCTGATAAATCAGACGATTTATCATGGGTAAGACTATAGATGTGATAAATTAGAAAGTATATCACCGGTTACCAGTTCAGATGATATTGTATGATAAATTAGACAAAATATCACACGGGTAAAAATTCACATGACATTGTGTGATAAATTAGACAATTTATCACTGGTTAGAGTTCAGAAGATATTATGTGATAAATTAGACAATTTATCACTGGTTAGAGTTCAGAAGATATTATGGGATAAATTGGACAACATATCACTAGTTGAAGTTCAGATGACATTATGCGATCACTGGTTAGAGTTCAGAAGACATAATGTGCTAAATTAGACAATATATTACTAGTTGAAGTTCAGAAAGACAGTGTGTGGTAAATTGGACAACTTATCATTGATGACGACAATGTGTGAACAATCAAACAGTGTTATATGAATGGCACTTATAAGTAGGACATTTGGGTGACTGAAATTTCTTCAGAGGACTAGACAAGATGGAGTGAACAGGTATTTTCCAAAATATATTTCTCTTATTACTCAACTAAAATCCTATGTTGTGGGTACTCAAAAGAATCGTCTTACTGAGACGATTCTTTTGAGTACCCACAACATAGGTTTTGAATGTCAAATAAGGATTTTAGAACATGACAAATTCCCCTTATATAGAACTCTGATTCTTTAAAAACACATAAAGGACGAAATTACCAATAGTCGATACATGGGTAGAGCATAAAGGCCACATACAGGCCTTGTTTTTAAAAGGCAACATCCCACTTTGTATGCTTATTTTAAAACAAATAAATGAAAAAATAAAAATATATGAACTTTTACTTATTGTTTGAATAGTTCCATTACCTATCCTTTACCGTTATGCAGAATATATGTGATAAATGGACAGGAACTGGTAACTTACCCAGGCAACGACTTGATTTAATTGAAAAAATGTTGCAATCGGCTTAAAACAGAAAGTAATCATCACTCAGAGGATTATATTTATTTAGGGAATAGTCCATTTTTATTTTAGTCTCACGGCACTGATGTTTCTGTTTTCTACATGAGTAGTTGGACAACGTCAGCCGAGCCCCGGTAGCCCAGTTGGTAGCGACGCGGGCTGTCAATCCAGGGGTTGTGAGTTTGAATCCCGGCTCGGTCAACTTTCTTTCCGACGATTGATAAAAGTCAATGCGACATGCGTCATTCGTCTTCCACCAATGGGCTTAGTCTATGTGGGAAAGCAGCCAGTTGCTTGGGGAAGATTGTTGTGTGGAGTACTGGTGTGAGAAAATCAAGAAATGCATAAGTAGGTGAACTGGCCGCCGTGATATAACTGAGAAATTGTTAAAAACGGCGTTAAAACCCAATTAATCAATCAATGGACAACGTCAATAACTGACATATTCGTATGCGATACATTTTACACCTGACCGCTCATGTGCGGGTTGTGGAATCGATCCCCGGAGGGTCATGCCAAAATACTTTAAAAGTGGTAGTAATGGCTTTCCCTCCTTGACGCTGAGGGTTGTGCTGTTTACAGGTTTGTATCAGGATAAATAGACCAGTAGCACAGTTAACTTTCCCAGAAAACATATGATATAACTGATCAATTGTTGAAAATGGCGTAAAACACCATATAGACTACTCCATCTGAGTCAGATCGTCGATTTTATAATCAGGACAGTATATATATTAGGCTCTGAATAATTGTTTATCAAATTTCATTGATAAAAGCACAGTACTACAATCTTTGTAAATGAGTATTGCTTCAATAAGTAATACGCCTATAGTACTATATAAATCTTTGTAAATTATTAGTGCTTCAATAAGAAATACGCTTTAAATAAAAACCACAGTATTTTAATCTTTGTAACTGAGTATTGCTTCAATTAGTAATATGCCTTAAATAAAAAGCACAGTATTATAATCTTGAATATTGTTTCAATAAGTAATACACATTAAATAAAAACCACAGAACAATAATATATGTTAATGAGTTTTGCTTCAATAAGTTATACAGCTTAAATAAAAACCACAGTACTATAATCTTTGTAAATGAATATTGCTTCAATAAGTAATCCCTCATGAAAATCGCAAGCTTGTACGCGAACTTGTTTAGAGATCGCACTATCAAATTCCCAATCATGTTCGCAAGCAAGCGCGCCCGAGCTACGAGCTTGTACGAGTCCGTAATTGAAACAAATACGTACTCGTACAAGCTCGTGCAAGCTTCCCCCACAAAAATGACGATCTTATTTCACGAGCTTGTTACGAGCTAGCCACAAGCTTGTCACGAGCAAGTATTTGGATCAATTACGAGCTCGCAACGAGCTTGTCACAAGCTTGCACGAGCTTGTCACGAGCTTGTCACGAGCTTACACGGGCTCTTCACGAGCTTGTTTTGAACTTGTCACGACTGTGCGCGAGCTCCAAAACAAGATTGTACGAGCTAAACTCTTAAACAAGCTAAATTGACTTTGACTGCGCGCGAGCTCAAAAACCAAATCGTTTTTATGAGCTAAACTTAAATTATTATCTAGGATCAGGATATATATGATAACCAATGTACATGATTTGATAATTAACAACATTATATCAATATACCTGTTTAAATTGGCATACAAGTTATAATTATATGTTCATTTTTAACCATAAATAAAGACATAACTAGCATGATTTGCAAGAAGAGAAAAAAAACCTGACCATTTCACTCAAATCTTTTAAAATATAAATTTTATAATAGTTCATACATGTTTCCTCTTAAGAAGAAAATATCTATAAATCAACATTTGTATCTTTGTTGAAAATATACAACTTTAACTGCCCTTAGAATTCCAAATATGCAAAATTGTGTTTCAACTTTCACTTCACCAGCATGCCAATTAACCAAGCTTACATCATGCAGCAGGCTCATTTTTTAAAGTGTATTTGTCATAATTATTTATCTTTATCTTATCTTATTACCTGTGAAGTCTATGTGAAGTCCATCTTGAAGCTCCACCACATTTAACTTCCTTTATCTACTCCCAGTTTTAAGTGTTTAAACAAAGATGTTTATGGATAACATGCTGGATTATTTAAATTGTAAACAGGAAGTTGCAGCAGACCAGTTCCTTGTTTGTCTTTTTAAAGACATGTATCTGCTTAAATTGCTGGGAACCAGCAAGACACAAATCCCAGCCTTTTGGACATTCTTTGGGATTATCTCCCCTATGGCTAATATCAAAGTACCTGTAGTGAAAATACCCTAAAAATGCCTATTTAATGTTGCATAAACTGTATTATATAATTATAAATATTTTAGATTTGTGTGTTTATATTCAGCTAAATGATTGTAGAGAAACTTTCGATGTGAAAGAAGCAGATCTTGACTCTGCATGCACATTGTATATATTTTGGTAATAACATGAATTGCAGTATACATTTTTTGTTGAAATTGAATACCAGCTTGAGGTCGTACGAGCTAATTGTTGTACGAACTTAAGCGCGTGCTATCTCTACAGTTTTACGCGCTTGATCTAACCAACGAGCATTCGCGAGCTCGTGACTAGCTAGTGCCAAGCATACGAGCTTAAAACGAACTTGATATTAGCTCGTGACGAGCTTGTACGAGCTCGCTACGAAGTAGCATTTTCATGAGGGATACGCCCTAAATAAAAAGCACGTTATTAAAATCTTTGTAAATGAGTAGTGCTTTAATAATTAATATGCCTTAAATAAAAAACACAGTACTATAATTTTTGTAAATGGGTAGTGCTTCAATAATTAATACACCTTAAATAAAAACCACAGTACTATAATCTTTGTAAATGAGTACTGCTTCAATAAGTAATATGCCTTAAATAAAAACATAGTATTAAAATCTTTGTAAATGAGTAGTGCTTCAATAAGTAATATGCCTTAAATAAAAGACACAGTACTATAATCTTTGTAAATGAGTATTGCTTCAATAAGTAATACACCTTAAATAAAAACCACTGTACAATAATCTTTGTAAATGAGTATTGCTTCAATAAGTAATACGCCTTAAATAAAAACCACAGTATTATAATCTTTGTAAATGAGTATTGCTTCAATAAGTAATACGCCTTAAATATAAACCACAGTATTAAAATCTTTGTAAATGAGTAGTGCTTCAATAAGTAATATGCCTTAAATAAAAAACACAGTACTATAATCTTTGTAAATGAGTATTGCTTCAATAAGTAATACACCTTAAATAAAAACCACAGTACTATAATCTTTGTAAATGAGTATTGCTTCAATAAGTAATACGCCTTAAATAAAAAACCACAGTATTATAATCTTTGTAAATGAGTATTGCTTCAATAAGTATACGCCTTAAATAAAAGCCACAGTATTAAAATCTTTGTAAATGAGTAGTGCATCAATAAGTAATACGCCTTAAATAAAAAATACAGTATTATACTCTTTGTAAATGAGTATTGCTTCAATAAGTAATACGCAATGAATAAAACCACCGTATTATCATCATTGTAAATCTATATTGCTGTCAATTAATAATATTCCTTAAATAAAGACCACAGCCCAGCTAGCAATCTATATGGGACCCATATGGGACCCATATGGGCACCTATATGGGTACCATATGGGCTCCCCATATGGGACCCAGATGGGGAGTGCAACCGGGTTCCACATGGGTCCCATATGGGCTGCCCCATATACATGCAATATGGGACCCATATGGGTCCCATATGGGCTGCCCCGTATACATGCAATATGGGACCCATATGGGTCCCACATGGGCAGCCCCATAAACATGCAATATGGGACCCATATGGGTCCCAAATGGGCAGTCATTGTTCTTAATATGGGACCCATATTGGTCCCACATGGGCAGTCCTTGTACTTATATGGGTCCTTCATGGGCAACCAAGATACTTCCATATTGGTAGATCTTGCATTTCTTGGCTAGATCCATATGCATTTATTTCAAGTTTAAGTTGGACTGCTGGACTTCAAATAAACAACCACTTGTCAGAATCATCAGATACAAACAAGCGAAATTCTTTAAGCTAGAATGTAACAGCAGGGGGCATGATTCTTGTACTTCCATTTTAACATTTTTATGTTTTAACTCTTTCTTTTTCCTGGCGCAAATGACTATATTATGATATTATCCTGCAAGAAAACAACACACCATATGCTTTAACACTAAAACTTTATTAAGTAATTTAATCTCATGTATGGTTCATATAAACAACTGGCATGCATATAATCAGAATAAGAAATCAATCAATATTCAAAGAGAAATTTTAAGTCTATGTAAACTACATTTCATGTATTTATAAAAGCGTATCATAATACAAATCCTCATAACTAAAAAACAAGAGACATTTATATAACTGCAATAGCCAATATTACCCACTACTGTAGCTTACATTCTGTGGACGTCTTGTACTTGAATTTAAATGTCAACAAAGAAACATTTGTTTTAATACTTATGTAAATGTATGTACTTGAAAAACTAAAAATACTGAAGTTTTTTACATCAAGTATTACTTTGGTACACTAAAGTAGCAACATTTAATATAATACTGTTTATAATGTGTAAACAAAATAATACAGTTTTATAACATGTAACACAGTAAAAAAAAGTAAGCATAATTAATACATCTAGCTTATTAATTACAACCATTGCACTATTGAATGGCAATCTGTTATAGAAATATTCCTTACATGTCACATATAAATATACAATAATAAGGCAACTCTTGTCATTTTTGTATTTACAGAGTTTATCAAAGGATGAAAAACTCTTTCCTTTCACTGTTAAAGAAAAAACTACTAACAGTTTTACATTAGTTCATGGAATAATACTGAAGTTATTTTAAAACATCAAGTGAGACTACTAATAGGGGGAAAAGCAACAAGTGTGATGAGCGCTAATTGCTTGTAAGTCTTGTCAAAACTTGTTATGTGTGTAAACCTCGATAAACGGGTAGATAAACTTTCTACAGGTAATGCAGAATATCGATCGATAAAAACGATAAGCTTAATATATAGCTTATCGCACTTGCTTCTCTTCCCCGTATTAGTAGTCCCAGACATCAAGCACACGGAAGAAGCATTTAATGTAAATCTGTTCTTACATTTTAGAAAAAAATATTATGCAGTTGAAGAAAAGTAACACATAATTAACACAACCATTGCAATATTGTAATACTGTTTATAAATGTGTAAACAAAATATTATGCAGTATTATAAGATGTATCCAAGTAAAACATAAGGGGCCTAATGCAAATAAAGTGCAACATTTTATCAAAAAATAAAAAGTGTATATTATTGTTTTTCTTAATGATTTCTTATTATAAGTAACATATATATTTCATTTTATCTATATAAATTCATGAATAATGTAAAAAAGTAAAGTATGAGGATGATAAACTTTCGAAAATATCTTAAATGTGCAAAGTCTTGTGTTGTAAAGAAGTGAGCTCATGCAAAGTTTCCTTGCATTTTTTATATCATATATGTAGATATGTATATTAAAGTAGATTTGTAAACATCCTACTTGGTTATAAGTACTATAAAACATTTTTCTTCTTCTTAATAAAGACAGTTCAAAGGCAATGAAAAACATTAGTGAAATTATTAAGTTTTATTTTGAGAACAAACAAAAACAAAAACCAGAACTATCACTGAAGATGATAAATACCCCCAAAACAGCACCTTGACTTGTCAACAACTTAATAAGTAAAAGGGATATGACATGCAATTGTAAAACCTTTATGATATGCACATCTCCTATTTTGAGAACAAACAAAAACAAAAACCAGAACTATCACTGAAGATGATAAATACCCCCAAAACAGCACCTTGACTTGTCAACAACTTAATAAGTAAAAGGGATATGACATGCAATTGTAAAACCTTTATGATATGCACATCTCCTATTGGTATATAGAAGCTTCATGTAAAGTTTTATTGAATCCCACCCAGTGGTTTGTAAGAAATAAGCCGGACAACATATGGCTTCATGGCTTCCGACCGACAGACATAGTGACTCCTATATACCCCACAAACAAAGTTTTGGTGGTATAACAACTTCTAAAACAAATATACTGATTTTGTTTGTTTACCTTCAATAGTTGAATGACTAGTCCTAATTTGAATAGTTTTTTGTCAACCATAAAGATGATCTGAAATTTCGCTAAAACATTACTGTTGGGACATCCAATATCATGTAGAAAAATTTATATAAGATTAACATTATAAATACATTTTGATGTTCCGTTTTTACTTAGAAATGCATATGCTGATGCTACTGTGATATAATAAAGCACTTTTCATGAATCAGTTGCAAAAGCAATTCCAGGACATCGCTTTTAATTATATAGACGATTAACTATTAACAAATTTTCATCAACAATAACAACAATGAAGTAAAGAAAAAACAACATTTGTACAGTCTTTCAAGTTGATTTTAAAGGTTAATTATTACTAATAAAATTTGTGTGTACCCGTTATGTTGGGACAAGATGTTTTTACTGTATTTTGGCATAACTGAGTGTTAATTTAGATAGTTTCCATGTAAAATTAAACAAGAGGCCCATGAGGGCCTATGCTCTACTGGTATTGATCTGGCTTGTTTCAAAAGGAACCAATATGTCATCAATATTAAAATACCATCTAAGTTTGGTGAAGATCAGATAGTAAATGGAAGCTCTATTGTGTTCACAAGCTGTATTATAGCAATTTTGACCATTTCAAGGGCCATAATCCAGTCATGCATGGGCGGATCTGGCTGGTTTCCGAAAGGAACCGAGCTCTCATGGATATCTAACTACTGTATAAGTTTGGTTGAGATACAATCAAAAGTGAAGACTGTATCGTGTTAACAAGAAATTGTTTACGGACGGACGGACGCACGACGGACAAATCACCACGACATAAGCCCTTCTGGCCTTTGGCCAGTAGAGCTAAATTTAGTAGATGAATTGGAAATAGGCAACAGATAAACAGAATAATGTCAACAACGAACATGATATGGCAGCAGAAACAATATAAACTGACTAAAGCTGAGTGTGACTAGACAAGAATTGTAAATGCAATTATAACAAGAAAGACATGATGACCTCAAACATTAAAATTGTTAAGTTAAACAAATGACTAGATAAACAAATGAGACGGGCTCTGCAATTCTGGTGCTTATCGCATTTTACATTACTTTCACAGCTATGCAACATTGATCATAGGTATACCTTACTTGCTAATGACGAAAAGGTTGAATATGTAAAATGAATATAATAAATTTGATTATTTTTTTTGCAAACACTTATATGTATCTTTAGTCACTTAAAATTTCCTCTTTCTCTGGTGTAAGTGGTTCAGGCTGGGATTGGAGCACCTTGTTTCGCGCATTCCTTCCCCCCTCGCGGTCTCGCGCCCCCGATAGCCACTTTGAGACTTCAATCTCTATGTCCTTCCTTGTGGCATTCCTGGTTGGCCCATTCCTTTGTACACACTCTAAAAAACAAGCACCCTTAATATTAAACAATGAAATGCAGTGAAATGTCAGTATTGAAACCTGTTCAATAGTCACAATATCACAGTGTATCACTTTGGAGCAGTATAAATTGGAATTTCAACTATTTCTGGTGTGTTTTTGCAAGAAATAAATGACCTATATCTATATCCTGTGAAAAGCTATAAAACATAAATAACAGTTTTTGACAACATTTTCTATTTGTTTGTCAATTGCTGATTTGTGGGCAAGTCACGCTACAGTTTGGGGATGACATGAAATCAGAATTATCCCCTTGCCTGTATCACGACTTACATTATTGACACGTCCAAATTCTAGCAAGCAATGAATATATGAGCCGTGCTTTTCAATTATCGCATTAAACAATGCCATCATGTCATGGCGTAGTCGAGTCATAAATTGTCTACTGACAAGCACCTTATTTTTTTTATTATTAATCATTCATCAAATTACGTCAATTATGATAATATTTTAGCTGCACTTAACATTAAAACAAGAGGGCCATGATGGCCCTATATCGCTCACCTGATTTAATACAACTTCAATAGTTTTCAAAGTTTTTACCATTTACATAATAAAGAAAGTAAGCTCCGCCCCCTGGCAACTTTCAACAGATCGGAATTATTTGAACAATCTTAGTTCTCTCAGTTACCCAAGGAACATTTGTACCAAATTATCTTTAAATCGGGCCAGTCCCTTTGAACAAGAAGACTTTTCAAGTTTTAACAATGCACATATAAGGAAAACAAGCTCCAACCCCCTGGCGGCCATGTTTTTCAACGGATCGGAAATATTTGAACAATCTTGGTAGAGGGTGTGGTGCAAAAAATGTTCATATTGGGCCAGTACTTCTGGACAAGAAGATTTTTAAGGTTTGGGCAATTTTCCCCTTTTCTGATGCCGCAGCAACAAATTCTGCTTGAAATTAAATTCTTTGAACAACTTAGAAAGGGAACCACCCAAGGAATCCTGTAAAGTTATTGTTAAATCAGTCCATTGGTTAAGTAGAAGTAATTTGTAGGAAATTGTTAACAGACGGACGTACAGACGATGCCGACGGACGGTGAGTGATCACAAAAGCTCACCTTGCACTTCATGCTTAGGAAACAATCATTATAATCATCCATGGACGCCAATATTTCTGTCAATAAAGGCAAAATCGTTGTAAAATTCAAAGATTTTACCACGCAAATAAGACTTTGGATAGTCTAAATGTCCATAAAAAGTTATTCAAGCATTTTTCTTCAATCAAGCAATTAGGGCAAAAATATATCTATTTTGAACATCTAAATGACACCAATTTGCAAATTAGTAAATTATCACTTACTATACAAGACATTCAGCATCTGGAGGCCCTCAAATTTTTTCTTTCCCTTAAGCCCCTTCATGTTGTATTCTCTGGCCAGCTGGTTGGACAAGGCCTCCTTCATCAAACGGTCAACCGTTTCTCGCACGTCTGCCCCACCAAACATGGAAAGATATCTCACCTTAAATGAATGCATTAAATTGTTTTTAAATACAGATTTTAACACTATGAATTTTGAAAATTATGAAGTGCACATGGCTATTATATAAATTTAAGGCATATTTAAAAAAATGACTGAATGAACCAATGAATTAAAACAAAACAGTTTTCAGTTCCACAATTAATGCAGCAAAGTTTTTGTCGGTCCACCATGCAATATTTTCCAACATAAACATAGCAGAATGATAATACATACATGTGCTCACCACAGACTATTATGTTAATGGACATTTAGGCCAGTGGATATTGGGCCAGCAATGTAGTTTTTTCAGTTACCTTATAAAATAACTTTAAAAGATTCGCATACATGACTAACAATATAAGCACTTACCACAGATGACAGCTTCGTTTGATCTTCAAGAACCTCGTCAAATGCTGCCATCTGCTCTGGAGTACAAATCGGGAAAGAGATGTCCTCTGGGAGCTGCACCGGCTGGTCATCTGTTGCTGACCTGGCCAACAACCGCTGCACCATTCTCTTCATGTCGCGATTCTCCTCACGCATCGTCTCCAAAACCTTTAAAATTTGAGTTACAGCAGCTGAAAAACAATGTAAAAAAAGTGTTTAATAGGAACTTTCACTACAAGAATGATAAATTCATAAATTCCTGTGGATGTCATATTTCTGGAGAGTCTGAAGCTTACTGTGTTTTCAATAACATTCATGACGTTTGTCTATAAATCTCGCGTGCTGATTTGCTGATTTGCTGATTAATACAAAGGGAATGGTGTGATAAGGAATTTTAATCTGTAACACACAGAAGATGCATGATACGGAATTTTCAATCTAGCTTGTTGTGTTTGTTGGCTTGTATTGTAGATAGAATATTTATAGGTATATAATAAATATAAAAATTTACAGCACTAACTGTACTTACTTACTAGGCCCAATATTCTGCCCACGGCTTGGCGTTTCTGATTGACCTCGTGGAGTAACCGACTCTCGCAGTGCCTGTATTGTTAAGCGTGGTGGTGGTGGTGGTGAAAATACACCTCCAGCAGGTGTCTGTTTTGGTGTTGTGGCAGGCGTAGACATTTTAGATGATGATGCCCTAGTCTCAGTGTCCCCCTCACTGTCCGCTTCATCATCCTCAGTGGAATCATATAACCTTTTTGCTGGCCTATTTACAATAATATGAAAATACATTAATGATATAACTTTCAGCATTACCAAACAATTTTGTGTATGCAATCTACTGACGCAGTACAGACATGTTGTTTTCAGTTTGTAAGTATTGTCAGTTATTGCATACTTTCATATTGTGACTGTCACATTTTTTTATCATGACCGGTGTCAAGGACTGAAGGAGTGATCATGACAGTAGAAAAGGATGTGCAAAAACTCCGCATTATTAACAAGCTAGGGACAGTCCGACTACTTTTTTATGTAAACAAACGTAGCTGAGCCAATTATCATCATTATACGTCACATGTCTTTGTAATGTTAAATTCTCATATACTCAAGAGTCATCATGGGCAATTTATATGGCATGCGCGTCTAAAAAATAGCAGACCCTAGAATGTAGCTTGAAACACTTTCAAAAGATTCACAGTGGCAAAATACATACTTCCTCTTTCTCTTGTGTTCATCATCAGATGTTTGAAGATCTGATGTCTCTTCCGCCTGCCTCAACTTGGCTCTCACCCTTTCAAAGTTTTCTGCAACACAAGAGTTAAAAATTACAAGACTGTTTCAGCCAAACCAGATTCTTGTTCCAATTCTTTTGTCAGGCTTAACCCTTTCCCTCATATAGACGCTTTCTGACGCCTCTGCAGCAGACGGTTTTTTGAAAACATAGTGACAAAAGAAGAAATTGCAATTTTTCCTTTAGCCGTGCAATGTTTTCCACTTTTAGTCATAGGTAATCAATCCAATTATAGAGATTTTTTATTTTTTGACAAAATATGTTTCAAAGTCGTCTGCTGCAGAATTGTCGTATGAGGGAAAGGGTTAAACAGTGGCTCGGAAGATATGTGACCTATAATAACAACCAGAAAAGGTAAACAGACATACATATATATATTCATATTTTTTCTCTCTCTTAGTCTTAATCAAGAACACATTTTTAAATAGTAGCGCACATAAAAGAAATCACAACCTGCAGTTTCCAAAATTGTGCTATATATCATGTGTATGTGTAATTGCCCTGTAAACTGGGCCCAAATATAATATTGCGTGTTTTAATACTGCATCCTCTGTGAGAATAGTTGGGCCCAGTTTATACGGCAATTACACATTTTTGGAAACCTGACATCGAGTTCTTGTATGCAAGATATTATCTAGAATGTGTTTTCGATTAAGAGAGAAATAAATGAATATGTGTGTTTGTTTACCTTTTCCAGTTGTTGTTATAGGTCACCTGTTCCTAGCCACTGTTAAAATCCCAACCAATAATTAATTATTGGCCTTGTTATGTTTAGTCTGTTCATGATGTCTTAAGATTTGCAGAAAGAGTACATGAGTAATCAGAGTTAGAATAACAACAGGATATCCATTTTGCATTACTAAATTACCAGGTAGCTAGTGTCATTTACTGTGAAATTACTTTTTCCATGCCTCAATCTTTGCAGATATATAGCCTAGGCATTAACGGACATTGTTTCATTGACTGAAATGAACACAATCTCATTATTACTACCATTTGTTATGATAAAATCCATACAATGTAATGTAATAAAAGTTAACAATATATACAATATTTAATTATGGTATCTTCTTACCATTGCTATAAAGTATCCTGGTTATCTTCTCCAGTGACCATGTCTGGCTTGATGGTGGTTCCATTTTTTTTGCAGCATTATTCACACGTATCGATGTTTTATGTGGCGGCCAATACACATACGTATTGTCTTTTAGCCAGTTATGTGGCACAATGGCAACCTCAAGTCTCTCTTCAACTTTAAATTCCACAATATGGTACATGGTATTTATAGTATTCTACAAGATTAAGGTATTGCTGAGGTGCCAGTTTGAATTGTACGGTAAATTGTTTAAATTAAAGTACATTTTGTATACTTTAATTACTGATTATTTTAGATCATAGATAATGATTTACCTTTGCCATGTAAAACAAAATAAAACTATTCATTGTAAAGCTTTTCTTAACGAAAACAGAGCAAATTGTTAATATATAAAAAAAATATAAAAAATAAACACAAAAAATGTGTAATACATACAATTGAATTTGTAAAAATAAGTCAAGGGATTTTCTGCTATATATACTGTGGAAGCATTAATGTTTGCGTTTTTCATGCCTTAGTCTGGTGCCTGAAAAGATCACACAAATGTAAAAACGTTGTGTGAAGCTTTACCGTGAAAATTGAACTGTGCAATATACGAGATTCCACCGTAGCTGTAGCCAACATAACGCTATAACACTTATATTTAAATTAACAATAAAAAGGTATATTTATAACAGAAACATAAAAAATCTAAAATGAGTGAATTAGTGGAACAACCACAAAATCATTCTTGTATGGTAGCAAGACACACTTGCATGTTATATCTTGAAGTGAAACTGGGGCAGTATCCTGATGTAGCCGGGAAACTCTGAACACTCTCAAGTCAGAAGAGTGAAGTGGTTCCATATAAAAACAACCTAAAACGCCACTATACCATTGTACAACAAATATTCTTTCCATTGACTCTTCAGACGGGGACAAAATATTTCTGACCAAACCAACTTTATCACCAACCAGAATACAGTTATTACCTTGCTTAACTGACAAAAATTATTTAGGTAATGAAATCTCCTCAAACTGGCCATAAACAACATATTCATTGAGGCGAGGACCATTGTGATGTCTTTTCTTAACAACACCTGCATTTGGTAATTTTGGCTCTAACTTTGCATCCACTACAGACTTTTCTGAAAGTCTTCTTATTACTTGCTGAAGCGGGTAATTTGGCTTCCTAACAAGCTTCTTCAACCTACCTAAATAACTCTCAAAAGGAAAACATGAATAACCGTCAAGCTCCCCAAACCTTGATGAATCATTGGCTAGATGGACTAAGCCATGTATGTTATAAACATACTGATCCTCACCATAGTGATGTCTGAACTGCCTTACAAATGAAACAAGAAGTTGATTGGCAAACTCACGATACGGCTGACACAAAACAGAGCTTGAAAGGCAATATATTGCAACAGATAATAACCTAAAATGTTTATATAATTCCTTTGGCAAAATTCCTTTCAGAACAACCGGTCCGGTATACAGCAAAAATGTGCGAAATTCAGTAGCCTTCCATCGCTCTAGTTCCTTCAATGGTCTGCCTTTTCTGAGGAATTCCCTAGGCATATAAGTACTCAGACCAACAATCTGATGAGAGATGCGCAAGATAAATGCTGGACCCTGCCTTGCAGCACCCTTAGTCCACAGACACAAGAGCCTTTTCATAACCCCCAAGCATACCAGATGCATGTAGTCAATTGGGAACTGAGTGACAAGACCCAAATTTGTATCCAAGAATGGAGATCGACCTATGTGGTGTTCTACATTTGCCATTTCATTGAACTGGACATCTGTACGCAAAGGAGCGTTTGTATCTGGGAATGTCATACGGTGGTTTACGTATAGTCCTTTTTGTGTGCACTTATCACACCCAAAATACCCCGAGTGACCTTTACTTTGCTTCACAAAAGCTCTTGCCGGAGTATCACATAAAACACAAGAGACTTCAATTTGAATCTGGTGACCTGTTTGCGGCATCTGTAGACCAGTGGCAGTCAAGTTGTTTATATCATCAACCAAATCCCGTAAATATTCACTAACATTTTTAGGTTTTTCATTTCCCACGAAAATGCCAACAGCAAACGGCTTTGAAACTACAGGGTGAACTGTTCTAGCCAAAATTGGCCAAAACTGACAGTTTGTACTCTTAAACAATGGCAGACCATCAATGTTGAGCTGTATATGCAGAACTGTGATATCCGTATGATCTATATTCATAACCGACGGAATTTCAATCAATGAGTTTTGTAATCCAAAATGGTAATACGAACCACCAGCAACACTTTTTACTTCATATTCTGTTTTTGTTTTAAGGAGAGTTCTTGGATCTTTAGGCAACATGGGATGAGAAGGACGTAAAATATTCAAAAGATCTTTGACAGCATTGTGGGGTATGTTAAACTGGGAAGCCCAAATGCTTAAGTCATATGCTAGATCTGAATCATCTAATGAAGAACTTTCAGAACTATCACAATCTGACGGATCAGAATTAAACATTGACTCCGCATCTTCTACATCGCTGTCAAGAAATAAACTGGAACCTTGGCCAAAAGTATCAGATAATCCTGAATTGCTTTCATTTACTGAACTAGTAAAATCATCTGCTGAAAAGTGGGAAGAATCTTCAGTAGATCCTGTCTGATTGCTTTGATTCTGAAAAGCGGTCAAGTTCAACTCAGAAATACCACTTTCTGTGGCACAGGAATTTGGCTCTGAACCTGTATTATCAAATTCATCACCATTAGCAGATTCTGAACCAATGGTAGATAAATGTTTAGCAACACTGGACCTTACTCGCCGGTAACGCTGCCAATATTCTGCCGTCCTTTTCATAATGGCATTTCAGTTACTTAATTAAGTGGCTGCATAAGTTGGACTGCATCAATATTGTTAGTTGCCAACGGGAGGCTTGGTTGGTGCTTGGATATAACCACAATACGTGAAACAGGCAAAAAATCCCCTTTACTTGAACAGTTTATATAGATAATATCACAAACTTAAAATTGACGATTGACTTCCGCGAAAATACATGACAAAGGCAAAACGAAAATGCGTTTACAACTTACCTATACAAACAATAAGTGCATGAATTTAAAATGGCAGGTCGATAATGTGAGATCGTGGTTCTAAATTCAAAAGAAATATTATCTACGTGTACAATTTTACAATTTACAGTTTCAAAAGGCGTTTGTTTTTAAGCAATCTCGTCTGGAATTTAAATTTGGCGGAAACGGAAATACAGTCTGCGCATGCCTGGAAATTATTTTATTTTAAATCATGCGATGATTAAATTCTTGATAATAACTATGTCTAAATGATATATTATATATTTAATTCGAAAATATCAAAACTTATATTAAAAACAAAATTATTTAATTTCGCGCACCTGTTCAGGGGTGTTGACCTTTTATCGGGAAAGCCCAAATGGGACCCGTATGGGTCCCACATGGGTTGTAAAATATACGGGTATGTGTTGAATTACCTTTTTTTAGATAAAATAATAGCAGTTTAGATCAAGGTGACATACCAGCTCAAATTAAATGAGTTTTAAATAAATAAATATTCGTTTTTCCTAAAAGTGCTGTAATATGGGACCCATCTGGGACCCTTATGGGCAAACTCACATGGGCTTGCCCACATAGGTCCCATATGGGTCCGATATGGGCATACCCATATGGGCTTGCCCAGCAAAAGCCCATATGGGACCCATATACGCATGTTTGCTGGGAGTATTATTACCTTCGTAAATGAATATTGCTTTTAATAAGTAATACGCCATGAATAAAACCACATTACAATTATAATCTTTGTAAAGGTTATAGGCTTCCCAGAGATACAAACACTGTTCCTCTTTGTAATTCGATACTTTGTAAATGACTATTCTTTCAATGAGTGATACGCCCTGAATAGAACCACAGTACCATGATCTTTGTAAATGGTTATTGCTTCCCCAGCGGAAACAAACACCACTGTTCCTCTTTGTAAGGTAATGCTATGTTGAATGGTGGTGTTCCTTACATGACACTCACCCTCCATACACAGTAAAATGCTTGCTCCTTGCATAGAGTTGATTGTTGTTTCTTGAAGACACATTGGCATCTGAATAAATGTTTATACATTCATTAGGATTGATAAACTGATTGGTGGAGATCAAAGCGTGTTTAACCCTTTCCCTCATACGACAATTCTGCAGCAGACGACTTTGAACATATTTTGTCAAAAGATAGAAAATCTCCATAATTGAATGGATAACCTATGACAAAAAGTGGAAAACATTGTGGCAGAAGGAGAAATTGCACGTTTTGTGCAATTTCTTCTTTTGTCACTATGTTTTCAAAAAGCCGTCTGCTGCAGAGGCATCAGAAAGCATCTATATCCCACATATATACGCTTTCTGAGGCCTCTGCATCAGACGACTTTTGAAAACATTGTGTCAAAATGAGAAATTGCTCATGATGAGCAATTTCCCACTTTGCCACAATTTTGTCCACTCTATATAATGATTAAGCTCTCATTTATGGAGATATTTCACATTTTTGCCAATACATTTTCAAAGTCGTCACGGTCATCGCACTATTAATTAACCATTTACCATTTATTGACTCAATTTGACGCATCTGCAGCAGGCGACTTCTGAAAACATAGCGGCAAAATAAGAAATTGCTCATAATGATGATTTCCCATTTTGCCACAATATTATCTTCTCTTTTGAAGAATTATCCTTTCAATTTTGCATAATTTTTTAAATTAAATCTTAGATGTGTTCAAAGTCGTCTGCTGCAGATTTGTCGTATCCGTTCAAACAAAGTTAGTTTTTGTGGGAAATGATCAAACCATACTAGATTTTCGTGAAATACAATACATGTTGGTGTTTACTGACCACAAGGCTGTTCATTATTTCCAAGTTTGTAAATCTCATCATAAACCCTTTCACATACACAACTCTGTAGCAGACGACTTTTGTAAATACAACTGTGCAAACAATATGGAGAAAGTATGTAAAAATAGTGAAAAGAGTCGAACACATTTGTGGCAAATATGAACAGTTTCTCCGTTAGCAAAAGTAGTGGTAAGATACACGTAAGTCTGCACAAAGGCAGACTACTTTTAACTAATTATTTTGTAAGTAAATGAAGTATGTTGATTTGAAGTGGGCAAAGCACTCACAGGTCACACTGTATTCATACTTTACTACAAAATTGAAAGATGCTACAACTGGCCGCTTAGACAAATACAGTCCAACCTGTTTAAGAGACCACCCAAGGGAAATGCTGAAAATGGTCGTTAAAAGACAGGTGTTATTTTATTGAGGAACATGTACAAATATATGTTTCTTTTTTTTTTCTTTTGCATACATACACAAATAAAGTTCAACTTGTTTAAAAAGACCAACGAAGGGAAACTCTGTAAGTGGTCTCTGAATGGAGGTGGTCTCTAAATTAGGGACAATACAATTGTATATTTCATTTTCATGTGTCTGATACATACAATATGTTTTAAAAGACCATTCATTGGAAATGCTGAAAACACAGATGGTCTTCTTTTAAGACAGGTTGTCTCTTCACTAGAGACAATACACATGTATCATTCATTGTTGTGGCTGATGCATAGAACATGTTTTAAAAGACCATTCATTGGAAATGCTTCATTAAAAACAGATGGTCTTTTTTTTTAGGAACATGTTTACATTTTTGTTTCATGTATGTGTGTCTGATGCAAACATAGACAAATACAGTCCGGCCTGTGCCAAGTGACTACCCAAGGCGGATATGCTGAAGGCGAACTCTTATTGAGGTACATGTGCATGTACACATGTAACGTTCGTTTAATATTTTGTGCATACCTCATGTACTGATAAAAATGAATTTGTACATCAATGATATCTTAAATAAAAGCACAACATGTGTCGAAACTTTCATTAGAGCTTAATTGACGAACTATGCAGGGTAAGACCACATTGGTTAATCTGTATCTACTCTTTGAAAGGTTCCTAAATTATTATTATGCATACAGAAAAAAACTTACCTCGATTCTGGAAACGGCAAACTCTTTAATTGGAGGTAAATACTGTATCATGTTGCAGCCATTCTCTTCATACGACCGGGAATTTATCGTGAAGTCCGCTGAATCCGTGCTGTTGTACTTCAACATCTTTTTTAAACTAGCAAAGTCCTTTATTTTGTGAGTAAGTCCAAATCGGGCAAGGTTGTGAGAACATGTGAGACACTCCAAACAGTCTGTGAATCAATTACGGTTAGATTAGTTTTATATTACCTAACGGTATTGATTTTTGGATTTGATACGGCGATCGCTACATGCACTTGCTAACGTAAAATGTAATTGGACGTCATAGGAGTCTGTATACATAAACATAAAAGAGAGACATACGACCTACCAAATAAGCATGAGGATTGTTGACGTCAATAAACAGTTACAATAAAAGAGGGACATACCGCCTTCCAAATAGGCATGAGGCTCGTTGAGGTCAATAAACAGCTACAATAAAAGAGGGACATACCGCCTTCCAAATAGGCATGAGGTTCGTTGACGTCAATAAACAGGGCTTCGTCCGGCTTTAATACGACCTCGTTTAGAAAGTATACTGCTAACGGGCCGATGTCTCTTGGATACTCCCTGGCAATCTTCAGTAGATTTAATCCTTCATATTTTGAAACATCCTCGCCGCCATTAACTTGAAGACAGTAAAGAGAGAAATTACGTTAACAGGACTCTACCAACTATATAACGTTGAAGGGATTCTATCAAAGAGATTGCGTTAAAGGGACTCTTTCAAAGAGATTACGTTAAAGGGACTCTTTCAAAGAGATTACATTAAGGTAAAGGGACCCTATCAAAGTGATTACGTTGAAATGACTCTATCAAAGAGATTACGTTGACGGGATTTTAGCAAATAGATCACGTTGAAGGAACTCTAACGAAGATATTACATTAAAGGGACTCTAGCAAAGAGATTACGTTAAAGGGACTCTAGCAAAGAGATAACGTTACAGGACCTTTATCAACGAGATTACGTTAAAAGAACTCTACCAAAGAGATTACATTAAAGAAACTCTATCAAAGAGATTACGTTGAAGGGACTCTATCAAAGAGATTACGTTAAAAGGAGTCTATCAAAGAGATTACGTCGAAGGGACTCTATCAATGAGATTACGCTAAAGAGACTCTATCAAAGAGATTACGTTAAAGGAACTCTACCAAAGAGATTACGTTGAAAGGACTCTGTCAAAGAGATAATGATAAAGGGACTCTAGGAAAGAGATAAGGATAAAGGGACTCTATCAAAGAGATTACGTTAAAGGGACTCTATCAATGAGATTACGTTAAAGGTACTCTATCAAAGTGATCAAGTTGAAGGGACTCTATCAACTAGATTACTTTAAAGGGACTCTATCAACGAGATTACGTTAAAGGAACTCTATCAAAGAGATTACGTTAAAGGAACTCTATCAAAGTGATCACGTTGAAGGGACTCTATCAACGAGATTACGTTAAAGGTACTCTATCAAAGTGATCAAGTTGAAGGGACTTTATCAACGAGATTACTTTAAAGGGACTCTATCAACGAGATTACGTTAAAGGAACTCTATCAAAGAGATTACGTTAGAAGGAACCCTGTGCGAAGAGATTACGTTAAAGGGACTCTACCAAAGATATTACGTTAAAGGTACTCTATCAACGAGATTACGTTAAAGGTACTCTATCAAAGTGATTACGTTAAAGGAACTCTAGCGAAGAGATAATGTTAAAGGGACTCTACCAAAGAGATTACGTTAAAGGAACTCTAGCGAAGAGATTACGTTAAAGGAACTCTACCAAAGAGATTACGTTAAAGGAACTCTAGCGAAGAGATTACGTTAAAGGGACTCTACCAAACGGATAACGTAACAGCACCTCTATCAAAGAGATTACGTTAAAGGAACTCTAGCGAAGAGATTACGTTAAAGGGACTCTACCAAAGAGATTACGTTAAAGGAACTCTAGCTAAGAGATTACGTTAAAGGGACTTTACCAAAGAGATAACGTTACAGGAACTCTATCAAAGAGATTACGTTAAAGGGACTCTACCAAAGAGATTACGTTAACGGAACTCTATAAATGAGATTACGTTAAAGGAACTCCACAAAGGGATAACATTAAAGGGACTATATCAAAGTGATAACGTTAAAGGAACTCTACCAAAGAGATTACGTTAAAGGAACTCTACCAAGTAGATTATTTTAACGGAACTCTATGAATGAGATTCAAGAGATTACGTTAAAGGAACTGTATCAAGGAGGTTACGTTAAAAGAACTCTACCAAAGAGATTACGTAAAAGGAACTCTATCAAAGGGATAACATTAAAGGAACTATACCAAAGAGATAACGTTAAAGGAACTCCACAAAGTGATAACGTTAAAGGGACTATATAAAAGTGATAACGTTAAAGGGACTATATAAAAGTGATAACGTTAAAGGGACTCTATCAAAGAGATTATGTTAAAGGGACTCTTTCAAAGAGAAAACGTGACAGGAACTCCACAAAGGGATAACATAAAAGGGACTATATCAAAGGGATAACATTAAAGGGACTCTATCAAAGAGATGACGTTATAGGGACTATATAAAAGTGATAACGTTAAAGGGACTCTATCAAAGTGATGACGTTGAAGTAACTATATAAAAGTGATAACGTTAAAGGGACTCTATCAAAGAGATTACGTTTAAGGGACTCTTTCAAAGAAATAACGTGAATGGAACTCCACAAAGGGATAACATAAAAGGGACTCTATCAAAGTGATAACATTATAGGGACTCTATCAAAGAGATGACGTTGAAGGGACTATATAAAAGAGATTACGTTAAAAGGACTCTTTCAAAAATATAACGTGACAGGAACTCCACAAAGGGATAACATAAAAGGGACTCTATCGAAGGGATAACATTAAAGGGACTCTATCAAAGGGATAACATTAAAGGGAGTCTATCAAAGAGATGACGTTGTAGGGACTATATAAAAGTGATAACGTTAAAGGGACTCTATCAAAGTGATGACGTTGAAGGGACTATATAAAAGTGATAACGTTAAAAGGACTCTATCAAAGAGATTATGTTTAAGGGACTCTTTCAAAGAAATAACGTGAAAGGAACTCCACAAAGGGATAACATAAAAGGGACTCTATCAAAGAGATGACGTTGAAGGGACTATATAAAAGTGATAACGTTAAAGGGACTCTACCAAAGTGATGACGTTGAAGGGACTATATAAAAGTGATAACGTTAAAGGGACTCTATCAAAGAGATGACGTTGAAGGGACTATATAAAAGTGATAACGTTAAAGGAACTGTATCAAAGTGATTACGTTGAAGGGACTCTATCAAAGAGATAACGTTGACGGGACTTTAGCAAAAAGATTACGTTAAAGGAACTCTACCAAGTAGATTATTTTAACGGAACTCTATGAATGAGATTCAAGAGATTACGTTAAAGGAACTGTATCAAGGAGGTTACGTTAAAAGAACTCTACCAAAGAGATTACGTTAAAGGAACTCTAGCGAAGAGATAATGTTAAAGGGACTCTACCAAAGAGATTACGTTAAAGGAACTCTAGCGAAGAGATTACGTTAAAGGAACTCTAGCGAAGAGATTACGTTAAAGGGACTCTACCAAACGGATAACGTAACAGCACCTCTATCAAAGAGATTACGTTAAAGGAACTCTAGCGAAGAGATTACGTTAAAGGGACTCTACCAAAGAGATTACGTTAAAGGAACTCTAGCTAAGAGATTACGTTAAAGGGACTTTACCAAAGAGATAACGTTACAGGAACTCTATCAAAGAGATTACGTTAAAGGGACTCTACCAAAGAGATTACGTTAACGGAACTCTATAAATGAGATTACGTTAAAGGAACTCCACAAAGGGATAACATTAAAGGGACTATATCAAAGTGATAACGTTAAAGGAACTCTACCAAAGAGATTACGTTAAAGGAACTCTACCAAGTAGATTATTTTAACGGAACTCTATGAATGAGATTCAAGAGATTACGTTAAAGGAACTGTATCAAGGAGGTTACGTTAAAAGAACTCTACCAAAGAGATTACGTAAAAGGAACTCTATCAAAGGGATAACATTAAAGGAACTATACAAAAGAGATAACGTTAAAGGAACTCCACAAAGTGATAACGTTAAAGGGACTATATAAAAGTGATAACGTTAAAGGGACTATATAAAAGTGATAACGTTAAAGGGACTCTATCAAAGAGATTATGTTAAAGGGACTCTTTCAAAGAGAAAACGTGACAGGAACTCCACAAAGGGATAACATAAAAGGGACTATATCAAAGGGATAACATTAAAGGGACTCTATCAAAGAGATGACGTTATAGGGACTATATAAAAGTGATAACGTTAAAGGGACTCTATCAAAGTGATGACGTTGAAGTAACTATATAAAAGTGATAACGTTAAAGGGACTCTATCAAAGAGATTACGTTTAAGGGACTCTTTCAAAGAAATAACGTGAATGGAACTCCACAAAGGGATAACATAAAAGGGACTCTATCAAAGTGATAACATTATAGGGACTCTATCAAAGAGATGACGTTGAAGGGACTATATAAAAGAGATTACGTTAAAGGGACTCTTTCAAAAATATAACGTGACAGGAACTCCACAAAGGGATAACATAAAAGGGACTCTATCGAAGGGATAACATTAAAGGGACTCTATCAAAGGGATAACATTAAAGGGAGTCTATCAAAGAGATGACGTTGTAGGGACTATATAAAAGTGATAACGTTAAAGGGACTCTATCAAAGTGATGACGTTGAAAGGACTATATAAAAGTGATAACGTTAAAAGGACTCTATCAAAGAGATTATGTTTAAGGGACTCTTTCAAAGAAATAACGTGAAAGGAACTCCACAAAGGGATAACATAAAAGGAACTCTATCAAAGAGATGACGTTGAAGGGACTATATAAAAGTGATAACGTTAAAGGGACTCTACCAAAGTGATGACGTTGAAGGGACTATATAAAAGTGATAACGTTAAAGGGACTCTATCAAAGAGATGACGTTGAAGGGACTATATAAAAGTGATAACGTTAAAGGAACTGTATCAAAGTGATTACGTTGAAGGGACTCTATCAAAGAGATAACGTTGACGGGACTTTAGCAAAGAGATTACGTTAAAGGGACTCTAGCAAAGAGATTACGTTAAAGGGATTCTACCAAAGAGATTATGTTAAAGGGACTCTATCAAAGGGATTACGTTAAAGGGACTCTATCAAAGAGATTACCTTAAAGGGACTCTACCGTGCTAATAAACCCGGGACCTAAGCGTCCCATGGACGAAGTGTTACCTCTCTGACAGAAAAACTGCATACCATCCTTTAGTTAAAACACACATCAGAGAGAAAGCAGTTGTTTGCGCTTGGCATGCTTTAGAATAAGATTTATCCCTTCAGAGGATAGCCCAAATGAGCCGTTCCGCGAGAAAGTCAACAGTGTGCACTTTGCGTAAAGATCCATCCGGATGAGCCTATTCATGCCGCACAGGCTAATTCGGACAGACACTTTCCGCCTCCTGTGGATTTTCTGTCTCAGGAATCATTACTCTATACCTTTATCCCTCTGAGACGGAATGTTACGGCCCGGATGAGCCTGATCTGAGCTTGCTGATCTGGATCGATACATTACGCAGAGTCCATAATGTTGATTTCCTCGTGCAACGGCGTACATAAAGACAATTTCTTACGCATCAATTGTACCCGGGCGACCAAGTTATCAAGCAAATCAAGTTTTCTGTTGGAAACGCTGAAAAATGTCTCCTCAAAACACGATTTCAGGACGTCTTTGTGTTCAATAGCATCTTCCGTACTTGCTACACGTATTAATGTTTCGGCGTTGTCTGTTCCTACTATATCCCGAAGTTCTGCAACATCTGTAAATAATATGGATACGAACAGTGTTAGAGGGAAATTTAGTGAATGTGCTGCTAAATGCAAACCAGTACATATGCACTCATTCCTCTACTTATCACTAAAGCTGGGATGCAATAAGACTTCTTTTTGCCATCCTCGGTACCCAGGCTATTCATAGAATATATGATACCCTGGGCAAATTGGCTGTAAAACTCTCGTACTCATGAATAATTCATGAGGTGAAATGCAGCCACTTGATAGGCCGCCTGACACAAACCTCATGCGATACGAAAATTACAGTGTAGTTACGGTGGGAAATCTTGGTGCATGCTTTACGAAGTTTCGCTAGCCAATTTGTCCCAGTGTATCATCTACTTGAATAGCCTGGGTACCGAGGATGCTTTTTGCCAGACGCGGTATATATGTATTTATTCCTGTAATTCATATAATTGGAAGATAAAACAAGTGGGTCGAGAACTGGTAGCTCTGTCAAAAGCGCCGCGGGCTGTCAATCTGGGGATTGTTAGTTCGTACCTTAGCTCGGCCAACATTATTTATGAAGTTTCCCAAAAATCAATGCTACATGCGTCATTTATCTTATTCCAATGAGCTAATCAGAGTCTAAGTGGGAAAAAAATAAGTTGCATGGAAACATTGTCAGGTGGAGTATTGGTGTGAGAACTTTTAAAATTAGGAAAAAAGACGATACGTGATATGACTCAAAATGTTAAATCGGCATTAAAACTCAATCAAAACAATTGTAGTATCATCTTGTAACAATAAAACCACTTTGCATGTGATCTTCTTTTATAATGTGAAAATTAAACAGATATCGGATAGAAAATATAGACTGAAAAAATTTAACATTGTTTACTCCAGAAACTTAAATGCCAATCGTTTTCTTTATTAGTGAAACTTATCCTTTCAATGAACCTTTTAAGACCCTAGCCCACATATAGACGCTTTCTGAACCCTCTGCAGCAGATGACCTTTGAAATAAATGTGACAAAAGGAGAAATTGCTAATAATGAGCAACTTCTCTATTTGCCAAACTGATTTCAACTCGATAACATAATCATACTATCATTTATTGAGTCTTTCTTAAATTTTAAGTGGATAATTGCAAAGTCGTCTGCTGTAAATTAATTGTATGTGGGAAATGGTTAATATGGACTTGTATCAAGGTAACACTTTTAAGTTAAGCAGCAATCAGTATAACATCTGGTCAGACGGTGTTGAGGTGCCAGATTGCACGGCCCTATACTGGTGGCGCAGCTAGGCTTCACAAAATCGATTCCGGCAATCAGTGGGTTAATATTTTAATACTGTAAAACACATATTGTATTATACAAACAGTATTTTTCGAATGTGGTATATCTGTTTGTCTACGGTGTCCAATCGAGTTAAATGATCAGTGAAACTATATAACTCAACAATGATAAGAGAAATTGTCAACCCTTTTATGCCTATAGACGCATTGTGACGCATTTACAGCAGACGAATTTTAAAAATATAATCACAAAACGAGCAATATCTCCTTTTGCCACAATGTTTTCAACCTTATCCGGTCATTTTACTTTAATATACTGAGTTTTCTTTTCATATTTTTGCTTCTTAGATGATTTGAAAGTCGTCTGCTGCAGGTTTGTTGTATGTGGGGAACTGTTACGGACCAAGTCAGCTTCTAAGATTAAAATGGCTAAGCAACTTGACATTTCAGTGTGTAATTTTTGCATTAGTACATCCCACCTTTTAAATGCTGGGCCAATTCATGGACGGGCTTAAAACCTACAAGTGCCCGGAAGTTGTTTATCGCAATTGCCATTTCCGGTTTGTGGTTCCCATCTTGGTATATATCAGGATATTTCGCATGGAGTTTAGTTGCCAAGGACTGAAAGAAATTACATTTTTTAAGTTTTTATACATAGAGTCACGCGCTGCGAAAACTAACCGTAATGCATTTGTCATGACCACCAGTGTAGATTTAAATCAATCTTATATGGCACTGCAATGTTCACCAATTAGTCATTGAAATGTACCAATAATCGTTGGTTAAGCAGAATCCATTTTAATCCTTGGTATGGATGCGCAGAAAAATGTATTTGTCAACACGTGTAATAATTACGTTAAGGTTAGTTTTCACAGAGCACCGCTCGTATATATTTTTAATGTAATGTTCCTGTTTATCCCACGCTGCTGACACTAGAGTAATCGTTTTTTGATTGATTCCTTCACCATACATTAGACTAAGTTTGGGTTTAAAAATTAAGATGAATATGAACGAATCGATGACAACAATGCTAAATTGTTTGTTCAACTTGTGTTAACAGTATAATGAGATGATCGTAACATGCTATGTCTAAGTGGCAAACAATGCATATTTCAGGAAAGACAGGTCGTTACGAGCTGTCTCACATGCATCTACATTATTTGCAATAACCTTAACTTGCCTTTGACAGCGAAAGAGCTAATGAAAACATAAATGAACGGGATTTTCATTTAGGTAGCAAACTGGTTAACCTATACACTAGCAAAATGTCAGAATAGCAGAACTAAAACTTAGCTAGGTATCAAAACGACAGAATGGCGGAACGCGACTGTTGTTCTTCCATTCTGTCTCTTTAAATTAGAACCCAATATAAGGTAACTCTCTATCTGACATTTTGTCACTTTGCTAACTCAGCGTAACGGGAATCCCGTTTTGCAATTCTGACAAATCTTATATCTTTAAGACATACAGCCGCTTTTTGACGCCTCTGTAGCCGACGACTTTTGAAAACATTGTGGCTTAAGGTGAAATTGCTCATCATGAGCAATTTCTCCTTTGGTCAAAATGTTTTCAACTTTATTTAACAATTAAGCTATCATTTATGGTGATTTTTCAGGTTTTTGTCGCTATGTTTTCGAAGTCGTCTATTGCAGATTTGTTGTATGTGGGAAAGGGTAATCAAGCAGTACCTACCTTATCTGGATGAGCTTGTAGTGATAGTGTCTTGCGAATGGATAACACTTTGAACATGAAAGGTAAGTTCCCGTCACATTTAACACCATTCTGTACACCAACTGCTCCGGGATTCCTGACTATCCATTTGTCGAGGTCTTCTTCTGTTCCATCGCTCCGTAAAATACTGGAGCTACCCAGGCAGTGAGTGCCCATCCACATCTAGGTAAATTAACTTTTTACTTGAGAGGTAAACACCAAATAAAGAAAGCTGTGAAAGTATTTTATTTGACTTTGCGAATTTGAGTGGCGATGGCTTTTAAGGTCTTAATGCGAAATCAATGATAAGAATCGCCAACGCTCGTCTGCTTTTTATAAGTCGAAAAAGGGGCATTACAGAACAAATTTCAAACATTAAAGCCAAGTTATAAGATTTTGCATATACATACTTATTCTTCCTTGGAACGTATGCACCACGTTTCATTTGAAAATGTCAGTGTACGGTTTTTGAGTTATGATGTACACTAACAGTTAAAGTTAAGTGACAACGCAGACGATATACTAGACGCAGACGATGACTACGTCGACGACGCCAAATGTATCACAATAGCCGTATTATTAAAATCTTGATAAAATGTCGAGCTAAAAATGTAAAGCCTGGGATCGTGCTATTTTCTCTTTATAGCACTCTTTTGCGGGCCGCATCAAAGTAGGTTTTCAGTATAATGCACTGTAACAACGTAAGCACGAAGGTTTTCGTCCTGCTTTGGGAAAAACTCTTAGACATTCAGGTCCTTAGGCGGCCCTACTTAATATCGTGACCAAAGCTACTAGTTGCAAGTCATGTGGACTCTCCTACTCTAAATATAGCATAGTATCAGTTCTGAAATACCGATATAAAAAATTATCGAACCTAAGACCTCTAGGCGTCAATGATCTACATCGAACTCAGCAGTACAAGATACAATATATTTCTTTCGAAACTTAAGCTACCGGCTCATTATATAACATTATTGAAATACATTATAACACTGACATAGACATCTGAGTTAGCATTAATATTAAGTTTCGCTTCTATAGCATACGTACCTCAGCATAAGCTGTTTCTGGATCTATTTCGAACGTGTCGTCAGTGCTCTTTAGCAGTTCTGCAACAAGGCCCGTGTCCCCAAGCTTTCCCCATATAAACGTTTGGTAGGCACAGCGTAACTGGAAAACTTAATGGGAAAAACAAAAGCATTGAGCGGCAGAGAAGCGAAATAACTTATAGATCAAAACAATACAACACACTTAATTTATATATAAAGGCCAACGATAGATCATACGAATAATAAATATATATACATTCATAATTCTACAGAGCTTTCATTTAAATAAAAAGTTGTAGAAATATATATCAATTATTAAATGTTTAATAATTTAGACTCATATAACTAAGTAAATTACTGTTGTTGGCTATTTTTCCATGACTGCTTAAATGAAGACTGCGATTTTCCGTACCATCATTTCATCGTTATTTCTTGCTTTTCAAGGTATCACAGTTAGACTGTCCAAGCTATCAAAAATACCAAACAGTTCTACAACATCAGAATGTTCTCGCTAATTATGGACATCATTTAACAACCGTTTACATTCAAGAAATAACTGTAACACACTATGGTACATGTATTACTGTCACTCAGTTTGAGTTAGTCTGAAGTTAACTGCCCTTACCATTACGTTTTGATGGCAGGCATACACCAATAATGGCGGTGCCCTTCGGACACGTTTTAGAAAGCAAACGGCTATATAGAGACAACTTTCTTTGGGCACCAACCGATTAAACCTTTCACACTCCGAAATGAGTGTATACATGTATGTATTGCTTCCAGCGGTCATTGCCACGTATTCCGAGTATTCACACTCCGAAATTAGTGTATATGTATGTATTGCTTTCAGCGGTCATTGCCACGTATTCCGAGTATTCACACTCCGAAATTAGTGTATATGTATGTATTGCTTTCAGCGGTCATTGCCACGTATTCCGAGTATTCACACTCCGAAATTAGTGTATATGTATTAGGGATGGCAACGATTAATCGGTTACCCGGTTAACCGTATGTTTACCGATTAATCGGTTAGTAATTTAGGTAACCGAGTACTCGGAAAAAGAAAAAAAAAATATACACAGTTGTGTTTCACCTTTTGTTCTTTTCAATTTGTCACACGTAACTGACATGAGAGGTTAATTATTCACACCTCGATCGGCCAGTGTTTACATTACTGCGATAACAGCCTCACTCGATTTTATTGATGATCGTTTGTGTAGTGTAGTGTAAATCGAATAATGGACGTTTTTTTTTTTTTAAACTTTGACGTCTAATAAAGGCAGTAGGAAATTATAAGATAATGACTTACTAATTATGTTCGGCGTTTGTTTTGATAATACAACTAATTGGAGTGAGTGTGATATATTTGAATTGTTGTTTTTGTAAATTATTATTTACCAACACGATTAGAAGATTTAAAGAATAATTTGAAGTTCGTAACAAATTTTCCCCTGAATTGGTATTTAAAGATATGCAGCTATGTACCTCTTTCATTCGACATATTATAACTCGTATAACAGTCACTTCGTTAAAAAAGATCTACAGAATATATTGCCATAATGCCTATCAGAAAAGGCGTACCCAGCTGTCAATCCTTTAACCTGGTGGAAAGATCACGAAGTGAAATATCCAAAGATCACCCTCATCGCGAAGAAAACTCTAGCCGTCCCTGCCACGTCCGTTCCTTTGGAGAGTCTTTTCAGCCGCAAGACTGTTAGTTAATAATCTCAGAAACCGTTTGTCATGTGACCTAGCTAGCTAGTGGACAAAATCATTTTTTTGAATAAGAACATGTGCCAGTATGTTGAACTTGGATGTGAATGAATTAGAATATAGAACAAAGTCATTTAGTGTTAACTAGTTGTTTATTCATTACTACATGTCATTCATTTTACTCTAGACTAGTACAATGAATGTATCAACAATTGCATGATTATTATAAATAAAAATAAACAAATGTTACCGTTTGTGTTAAAGTTCGCGGTAAAACTAATTGTCCGACATGAATGAAAACGTTCCGATAACGACGTTTTAGTCTGATTTATACATGGCCGGGAAATGCGAGTTAAAACGACAACAACAATAACAGTGGATATTTATTGTCTATGTATTGTCTGTGAATCTATACGGTTAACCGGGTAACCGGTTACAAATTTGTACGAGTAACCGGTTAGTAATATCGGTAACCGTTGCCATCCCTAATATGTATGTATTGCTTTCAGCGGTCATTGCCACGTATTCCGAGTATTCACACTCCGAAATTAGTGTATATGTATGTATTGCTTTCAGCGGTCATTGCCACGTATTCCGAGTATTCACACTCCGAAATTAGTGTATATGTATGTATTGCTTTCAGCGGTCATTGCCACGTATTCCGAGTATTCACACTCCGAAATTAGTGTATATGTATGTATTGCTTTCAGCGGTCATTGCCACGTATTCCGAGTATTCAAACAACAGGAAGAATGTAAAATATATTTTAATGTTTTATGTCAATTTAAGACGACCTTGTATACGGTGTCGTCAGATCTAATATACGTACAGCGAAGACTTTTGGTCTGATTTTATTGAAATTGAAAGGTCTTTCATATACAATAGATCTTTTTACGTGCATGAACCTTTCGAAATTAATTGTATCACAAGCAGTGTTGTTAATTTATGTTTAAAATACAAATGTATGTACTTGAACCATTTCCCACATACAGACGCTCTCTGACACCTCTGCTGCAGACGACATTTTGAACACAATGCGACCATAGGAGAAATTGCTCATGCTGAAAAATTGCTTCGTTTGCCACATGTTTTCAACACTTTTTTTTTAAACTAAACTTTTATATACAGAAATTTCCTACATTGTTTTTTCAGATGAATTCATAGTCCTTTGCTATAGATCTGTTATATGTGAGAAAGAGTAAAAGATGTATTGCTATTAAGACGTTTCTCTCAATGTTAGAAAAACATCATTATCTGAAAGCTATAGGGATATCTCTTTGAAATCTAGAGATATCTCAATAACCATGATAACGTTGAACTTTGTCTCTTAAAGACTTTTATAAAAATAATTTCCGAAGTAAGATAAATATCTCTTCTCTATTCTAAACAGATCTCCCTCAATCTAAGATCTATAAAGATTTAAATATTTCAACATTCTAAATTAATTATCGAAAACCTTGTCATAAAATGAAAGTCATTAGCATTTACGACCGAAATATATCCTCGATACACAGCGGCAAACTATGTGCCTTTGTGGCTTTTTTAATTTCATGCTTTATCGACGCATTTATCATTTAATTATCCTAATCATTCGAATGGACAAGAAATAAACCATTTGACCATCACAAGAATGAATTATCTTGCAAATAAAATGATTAAATTGTATGCTTGTTGGACCCAAAAAGGATCAAGTTTAAATAACATTTGCCCATATCGGGTGAATCCCGGGTGTACTCTTTACCTGAGACCCATATCGAAATTTTCAACGGAACCCAGTTGATATGCCTACCATAGATTCTGTTAGCTAGGTTATGAAATACTAAATGATCCTGCTAGATAGGTTATGAAATACTAGATAATCCTGCTAGATATGTTATGAACTACTAAATGATCCTGCTAGATAGGTTATGAAATACCACACGAAAAGTGTGTACTATAATTAGAATGCACCTGTATGTATATACTTCGCAGCTACGGTCAGTGTCCGGTCATTGAACATTACCATATATGAGCGTGAATGAACTTGTAGTAAACGGGACATTGACGTCTTCACGCTGTGACATTTTATCATTTAAATAGAAAAAGAAATAATTTCTTTGTGTCAATTTCCTAGGTAAAATCTTATATTGACCATGTTAAGCCCTGTCCCATATATAGGTGCATTTGCATCGTACGCTTTTGAAAACATCATGACAAAAAGAGAAAACGCTTATGATGGACAACTTGTCTGTTAATCACAATGTTTTTTTATCTCTATTCAGTAAGTATACTTTCATTTATAGAACTTTTATACATTTTGACTAGATGTTTTCAAATTCGTCTACTGTAGATTTGTTGTTTGTGGGAAAGGGTTAACATTGTATACATCATACATTTTGCCTAGATTTCTACTGTATATTTATTGTTATATACATCATATATCTTTTCAGTATATACATCATACATCTTTTCTTTTATTCCTAAAACAAATCTCAAAACTTGACTGATTGATCGGTGTTTATAAACAGTTTTTCAGTCAATAAACGGCGACCCGTTTACCTACCTAATATATTCTCTAGCTATCTGATACCAGTACTCCACACATCAGTCTTTCTATGTAACTGGCTGCTTTACCACATAGACTGTTAGCCCATTGTTGGTATACGAATGACGCGTGTCGCATTGACCTTCGTCAAACGTCAAAAAGAATGTAGGCTGGGCAGGGGTTCGAACTCATAACCCCGGAATTAACAGCCTGGTCCTTACCAACTGAGCTACTGGGGCTCATGAAACGCATGTTGGTGTAGGGAAACATGGCTTTGTATCGTACTACGTGGGGCTTTGAAAAACTGCTCGCGAGATCGAAGGATGGTGTGAATCACGCCCCACTTCCGCCATTTTGAATGACGTGAAAACATTTTTTTTCAATGACGTCATAATATCTTCCAATACCATATTTAGACCTAGTCTAATACGGAAATTTAATCCGTCGTTTTCTTCCGGAAAATGTGCCGGTATAAAATACAATTATATATATCTGTGATCAAAGGTCAGGACAAGAGGTCGATAGTGCTGAATTATAAAAATAGACAAACTTTACGGTGATATCCAGGTGTACTTACCTCTTTCCATGTCTTCGTCAGCCATTGTCTAGAGTTACTCAATTAAATCTGCAATAATTATATACAATGTATCGTATAGATAATTCTAACTCGGTTATTGTCCTTAGTTCATGCTGTCGTTGTTCTCACCGTTTCCTTCGGTGACTGTGTACTAGCAGTAACATTAGAAGTGTTAACATCTTTTCTGATGTCTAATGCTTCATTTAAATATTCATCAGCAACATTGCAACTTTAATGCTTAGGCTCACGAAAGTTAGAGACCCGAGTACATATGATTATACAATATATTTGACTTTTGGCATGTTTCGTTACATTCTCATTTAAACTAGACCTTAACTCTTCTCGCTCGTTTATCTGATGACTGCTCCATACAGGCAGGGACATAGATACGTAGGGATAGGCAACTCCACCTGTGCACCTGTTATCTGGTTAAAATATCTCACATAGAAATAGAATTGACCAAATGTTCACATTTTGTAGCAAATAAAACTTTGAAGTCACATTTGGAACAAAAAACAAAACATACATATTCTGAAAGCTTAACATTTCAACTAAAGTTATAGATACAATGAACAACTGGAATGTATTTGTATTTTGAACACTGACTGGTTTAAAAGACAAAGATATTGGGATTTCTGAATTAAATTATTTTTTTCCAAAAATTAATAGACTGACATTTTTCATAAGGATACCATATTATCAAAACCTGTAGTATATTAAAATATTTTTATCTACTAAAATAGAAGAATGTTTAAACTTCCATAATTTTTATTTTTTATTTTCATATCTTGAATAGTTTTTTAGTTTTACTTGCTACAAATGTTGGCACGGGTGATATTTTAGTATACAGTTTAGTTACCTATCCCTCTTATCTACGTCCCTGATACAGGTTGACTCCGATTGGCCTTTGCGTCAGCCAATCAAATTGCTTCTTACAAAATATTACGGCTTAAAGCAGGTAAGATAACCCATATACATTAATGAGTGTCGATTGTTCCGATTGTATAGAACCAAGCGTTGTCGAATCTTGCTATTTCATTGGACAAAAAAAGCGAGCACCTACTCATGAGTATTTAAGCGTATATAGTGAATCCGAGACGACCTTTTATGCGGATATACGTACAGCAAAGTATTTTGGTCTGCTTTTAATGAGATTGATGAGGTTGAGGTTATCAATTCATCAAACAATTTCACTTAACACTGATAAAAATCATAAACGAAATAGTGAATAGGAAAATGTGTATATAGGATCTGACATGAGTTGTCATTTTATATAAAGTTGTATTTAACGAGTTCAAGACATTTGTTATTAAGCGACATTTGGCGAGCTTATTAACACATTTCTTGGACGAGTTTGATACAACTTTATGAAATGTCAACGAATGTCAGATTATTTTTATCACATGAAGAAACACAAACAGATAATCGTTTTTTCGCTGTCAGAAAATAGTCCCAACATGTAATACTTAATAAACTGTTAACTAATCACGCAAAACAATCATTTGTATGACCGATAATGGTCCCTTTACCTCGTCCATCTATCGTGACGTTTGTGTTTACCGGACACATGTTCTCAGCTATTTTGTATACAACCGCGGATGAAGACAAAAATAGTGATTCGGTCATGTTATATTACACATGTGACATATAAAGAAATACGTAATGGGTATATTAGATCGGATACAAGCATTGACATGTGATAAAAGTCGTTATGTGTGCCAACTGTAAGTTAGGATCAACGTGGGCATCTATTCCATCTTATCAGTATCAACACCAGTTGACAGAAGCATCAAACACGCTTGTGTAAGTAATACGTCAACGGTAGACATCTTGATCAGTCTCGGGTGCGGGAGGTCGCGGGTTCGGTCCCCGGCCTGGTCATATCATAGAATATACACATGGTAGTAATTCGCTTTCAGGGATGTGGGGTTAGCATTACGACTGACTCACAGGTATAAGGATAAATGGACCAGTAGTACTGATAAAGTACACTGGAAACGCCGTGATATAACTGAAAATGTGTTAAAAGCGGCGTAAAAAAATCATACAAACAAACGTGTACCTGGTCACATGTATCTGGTCAGATGTACAAACTGGAATTATGTAACCATTTCCCACGTATATGTACAACAAATCTACAACATATGACTTTGAAATTGTCTGAGAAAGCATATGGGAAATCTCAAAATAGTGAAAGTATGCGTATTGAATAGAATTGAACATACTGTGACAAAGGGAGAACATGCTCATTTATTAGCAATTTCTCCTTTTGCTACAATGTTTTTCAAAATAAGTTTACTTCATTTGTTTCGAAATACCTCTGTATATTTGGAAAGGGTTAAACGACGCACTGCTCATTTATTATCAATTTCTCCTTTTGCCATTATGTTTTGTTAAAAGAAGTCTACTATAGATGTTTCAAAAAGCCTCACTGATAACTATAAACATACCTATATATATTGCAGTGTGTACGTTTATCCTTCGAGTCTCGGTATGGGTGACCACATGTAACTAAGGTTTAGAAGGCATGACAACAGTAAAAAAAATGTCGGAAATTTATCGGTTTGCTTGTCTGATGTGAAGCGTGATTTTACAACAAGTTCGCTTAGCGTAAACGACGATATTGGATTATATGAACTTTTACGTAGGTAAAGTACAATTTTTTTTTTTTTTTCGAGTTATATAAAATAAATTAACTCTATCCACATGTAGACGCATGTTAACGCCGCTGCAGCGGACGACTTTTGAATTAAACTGCATTGTGGTTTAACTCTTTCCGTCATACGACAATTCTACAGCAGACGACTTTTGAATTAAACCGCATTGTGGTTTAACTCTTTCCGTCATACGACAATTCTACAGCGGACGACTTTTGAATTAAACTGCATTGTGGTTTAACTCTTTCCATCATACGACAATTCTACAGCAGACGACGTTGAACATGTTTTGTCAACAAATAGAAAATCTCTATATTTGAATGGATAACCTATGACTAAAAGTGGAAAACATCGTGGTAAAAGGAGAAATTGCTCGTTTTGAGCAATTTCTTTATTTGTCACTATGTTTTCAAAAAGCCGTCTGTTGCAGAGGCGTCAGAAATAGTCTAATAAAGGGAAAGGGTTAAAGAGAGAAAAAATGCTCAGGATGAGTAGTATCTCCTTTTGCCACAATGATTTTAACTCTTTTTTATAATAATACTTTCACTTATAGATTGTGTTCATAGTTTTTCATTGATGTCTTCAAAGACGCCTGCTGCAAAATAAGGGGGTTTAATATTAACCCTTTCCCTCATATAGACGCTTTCTGACGCCTCTGCGTAAAGTATCGACCCGGATCAACCAAAGCATGCTGCGCAGGCTAATCCGGGCGGACACTTTTCGCCTCCTGTGGAGTTTCTGTTCATGAATCGTAACTCTATGCCTTCATCCCCTGAGACGGATGTGTCAGGCCAGGATTAGCCTGCGCGATGGAGGCTGATCTGGTCGATTCATTACGCAGACACCATAATGTTGGTTTTCTGGCGAAACGGCTTCATTGTAAGCAATTTGATATTTGAAGCTACTGATCCATTTGCAGTGCTAAAGACACTTCACCTGTTTGTAAAAATATACATACATGTAGTTAATAATTTGTTTCCAGTAAAAGAGGATTTTAAGTTCACGTATTGTGATCATATTTGAACCCTTGAACTGTGAGTATCTTTAATATCTGTTATTAGTTAGTTGATCGTACGCAATTGAAAATATAAAAAATAAATAACCCTAGACATATTCAAAAAATGTATATATTATTAGGGTTATTTATTTTTTATATTTTCAATTGCGTACCGATCCAACTAACTAATAACAGAATATTAAAGATACTCACAGTTCAAGGGTTCACATATGATCACAATACGTGAACTTAAAATCCTCTTTTACTGGAAACAAATTATTAACTACATGTATGTATATTTTTACCAAACAGGTGAAAGTGTTTTCGCACTGCAAATGGATCAGTAGCTTCAAAATATCAAATGTAAATGAGCCGTTTCACCAGAAAACCAACATTATGGACTATGCGTAATGAATCGACCCAGATCAGTCTGCGCAGGTTAATCTGGGCTGACACATCACGTATCAGGGGGATGAAGGCATAGAGTTACGATTCCTGAAACAGAAAATCCACAGGAGGCGAAAAGTGTATGTGCGGGTTAGCCTGTGCGGCATGCTTAGGCTGATCCGGGTCGATACATTACGCTTAATAATGTTGTTTTTCTGGTGGAACGGCTCAAATGTAAAATGCGTATAAACCCTTTCCCACATACTGACTTTCTAAACCAGACGACATTGAAAAAAATAGTAAACCTGAGTTAACAAAACATATAAATTTCTATTGAGGTATATTTTTTTTACCAAAAGTTGAACATTGTGGTAAAATAAATTTTTCTATTTTGTCGCAGTGTTTTCCAAAGTCGTCTGCTGCAGATGCGTCTATATTCGTCCGTATGTGGGAACGTGACATCTTATTTTAAAATTGTTTTCGTCCTTTATTTTTTTCCCAACCCTTTACCCGATGCATATAACTTTTGACACTGTGTTCATTTTAATAGACGACACAATGACTTTGCGTGAAAATGATAACTAAGCATGTCGGGCTGGGGTTCTATTTCACATTCACTGGATTGACATCCCGCGTCACTACCGACTGAGTTACCTGGCTTGACCGTTTGGCACATAACGGACAACAGAGCTCTAGGTAGATTTTTTTAATCCTTATGTGACCCTTTAAACCTATGTTGTGGGTACTCAAAAGAACCGTCTCAATAATTTGGTTGGATAACGAGAGAAATATTGTGGGTAGAAGAGCTGTATATCCCTCCTTATCTGAATGATAAGTTCATCTAAAATAATAAAACATAATCTTTAATAAATTCAAATTCAGTCTTAAAGGTGCTGAACTCCAGAACAAAGATATTATAGTCAAAGTTTCAAAACTGTTCAGAAATTGTCTTGAAATATTAGAATAATTGTTCTGGGATAACATTAGAGTAATAATTTGACTTTCTAGTACAGAAAATCCACAGGAGGCGAAAAGTGTATGTCCGGGTTAGCCAGCGCGGCATGCTTAGGCTGATCCGGGTCGTTACTTTACGCAGAGTCCACACTGTTGGTTTTCTCGTGGAACGGCTCATATATATACTGCCATTGGATAGTTCGCTTATTAGTCATAGAAGGTTTCAAGAATATTCCAACAATCTAAAAAATAATATTCATCATAAGGATATACTCTGAACAAATAATATAACTGAAAATAATGTTGAAAATAGCGTTAATTACATAATTTATCACATGACAATACGTGTATTAAATATTTATGTACCCATTACATATTTCTTTGTATGTCACTTGTGTAATATAACATGACCTAATCACTATTTTTGTATTCATCCGCGAATGTTTACAAAATGTCTGGTAAAGACAAACCTCACAATAGATGGACGAGGTAAAGTGACCATTATCGGTCATAATTTCTTTTGTGTGTTTGATTAGTTAGCAGTTTATTAAGTATTACATGTTGGGACTATTTTCTGATAGCGAAAAACCGATTGTCTGTTTGTGTTACGTCATGTGATAAAAAGATTCTGACATTCGTTGTCATTTCATAAAGTTGTATTGAACTCGCTTAATAACACATTTCCTGAACTCATTTAATAAAACTTTATATGAAATAAAAACTCGTGTCAGATACTGTATAAATAAATTAACATAAGGACATCCTTAGTAATGGTATGTTTATTGCATCAATGTACATTATAAATTTTATATACTAACAATTATTTACTAATAACATTTCTATTGAAATGTATGAGGGAAGATGGAAACGAATTGTCAATACCAATGCACGTGGCTAATACATTTATATATTTAGATAAAGGATACGAAAGCAATAATTCAAAATCAAATAAATCGTGAGCTACATATATCATAAACACACTGTGCTTGGTTTTCCTTGAGCAAAACCGACTCAGTCATTCTGTATGTTTACATACCTGTATTAACCCTTTCCCACATACACACAATCTACAGCAGACGACGTTTGAATCATTTAGTAAAACTTATGGAAAACCTCCATACATGAAAGAATAATTATTGGATAGAGTTAAAAATGTTGTGGCAATTTCTCCTTTTGTCATAATGTTTTCAAAAGTCGATTGCTACAGAGGAATTAGAAAGCGTCTGCATGTGGGAAAAAGGTTAAGTTGAACATTGTTAAAGGACAACACACAACGATGTGCATATATATAACAAAACACAATTTACATATCGAGGGCTTGGCGTGAAACGGTTGTAACTAAAATTGATATGTTTTTACCAAGGTTAATCACCTCGCCATAAAGTCTTTATCAGTGTTAAACCAGGGATATCAACATAGGTTTTTAGTTACAACCGTTTCACGCCAAAGCCTCGATATGTATAAACACCAAACGCGTTTTAGATATGCTCCAGTGAATGGCAATTGATACAAGATGGCTTTTTATGAACATCAAACAACCTGATCAGCCACTGTATCCGCACAGCCTAATAAGTATCTACACTATTATTGTCACAACTTTGTTAGAAGATTCTGTCAACGTGTGTAGGGTCTGATAAGACTGAACAGGTGTACACTACGCTCTTAATCTACACTCTACTGAAATGCCAACGTGTGCGGGCTCATATGGCCATTTCAAACGATTTAAGAAGCACGAATACATAGGGAGTATTATGTTGCAATAGCGATACATGTTTTAGTATTGTACTACGAGGGGCATAGTTAATTTATATCTCACGAGAACGAAGGTCCAGAGAGATGACAAATTGTCCACTGCTCGAGATAGACAATACTCAAACCTTTATCGCTTTCGCAACATGAATTTCCTTTTATTACATACCTTATATTAATTAAAAGACATAATTAACAATATAGCCATTTCTATAGTTTAAACAACGGATTAACACAATTTACACATAAAACTCAATTTATGATTGGCGTGCGACCAACGCCCAGCTACCGCATTTTGAATGACGTGAAAGCATATTTTAATGACATCACATCATATTTCAGTGACGTAACATTACCATATTTAGTATTTGACCTAGACAAATAAGGAATTTTTATTCGTCTTGTTTGAACTGCGCATGACCACCTGCATTTATTCGCGCCGGAAAATGTGCAGATGAAATACTCTCTAAAAAAAACCTTTGTTTGCGTAGAAATGAGTGTATACCTGTGCCGCATGCTTAGGCTGATCTGGGTCGATACTCTACGCAGAAGTTCACAATGTTGGTTTTCTCGTCGAACGGCTCATATATATATAATGTCATTGGAAAAATGTGAAAAATGACAGGTTTTTGAAAAGTGATGATATAAATACAATTATTGATCAAAGTCACACAATTCATCTTGAACTTAGACTGCAGTCTAACGAGTTTGATGAAAATGATTATAGGAGAGAAAACTGTATTGTATAATTCTTACTTTTTGACAAGCTGTATACATATATAATTGTCAAATTATTTATATTTTCCCCTAGGCTCATTTCGAACGATTAAACAGCGTTCATGTAGAAAGCCTGATGGAATGTAGCGATTTTGATCACCATTTTACAATGACTTCCGACGTCGTTTTTACGCTTTGAGTGCGCGTGAGGGTGCACGACGTCTTATGGCGTCATTGCAGCATTCAATGTTTGAAAACATTGTGGCAAAAGGAAAAGAAAATCACAATGAGCAAATTTACCTGTTTCCACAACAGTGCTTTCAATCCTATCCAATAATTATACTTTCATATATAGAGATATTTAGTAGTTTTGCCTAGATCTGTTCAAAGTCGGCTGCTGCAGATATTTTGTATGTGTGAAAGGGATTAGGTAAATTAGGGAAATTCGTGTTGAATTACAAAGGCTACACATCTAATTATGTTAAGGAAGATCATGTTTTAGTACAGAGTTGGACACACTGTGTGAAAACAGACATTGCATAATGATTGCGATGTCTCATTCCACAAACTGTTTCAAAATTATTGTATAATTCTAAATAACTCATTTCATGTGACTTTAAGAGTTAAGATTATGTATATATTGTATGGTGACTTATAGGCCCAATGGGCCGGTTGTGGTAAAGTATGTATAAAATGTGTTATTCGTGTATGTAAATTCACACAGGTCACGTTAATAAAAAAAAATCTTATCTTATCTTAACTTATATAAGATAATACATGCGTGGGAAGGGAAAATTTTTCTCATCATGTACCCATATGAACGCTTATTTGATATTATTGTAGATATAAAGAATTATGCTTCATTCAGCGAATACCGAACTACGAATTCTTTTCAAATAAATATATATACAACGTTAAAGGTGCTGAACTCCAGATTATAGATATTCTAGTCAAATGTTTAAACTGTTTAAAAGTTGTCTTGAAATATTAGAATCATAACACTGGATACAATTAGAGTAATAATTTCACTTTCCAGTACAGTAAACATCTAGATATTGATCGTTTATGCTTCTTTTTTACTGGGTAGTAAGCCAAATTGTGTACATTTTCACGACTTTCAATTGACTGTTTTTCAACTTTTACTGTTTAGTTTTGAGCTTTGTATTACTTAATTTGCTGTCATTATTAGCAATATTTGCAGAAGTTTCAACATTTCAATTTGTTTATCTTAATCTGGAGCTCAGCACTTTTAAAGCTAACTAATGTATGCACAGATACATGTCAAGGACATACTCTCCTTACTCGCGAAACGGGTTTTAACTATTCCGATTCATCATATTGCATGGTAGATAAATTATCTAAAAGCACAACGAATGCCGATTTGAATGTACTTTTTTTGAAAAACAGATTTTAAAATGCTAATTCAGTTGCAAAATTGTAACTTTGCATTCAGATGAATAATCTGTAATCGGTAGGAAAAGTATATTTCAAGAATATTACTTTTTGAGATGTATTTTTATTTTCAAATAATTTTAAACTTTCAGTTGTTTAGGATATTTAAAAAAATGGTAGTTATATGGTATATAACAGTTTTTGCATCCAACCCCCCCCCCCCCCCCCCAACTCCTTGTGTTAAATATTAACCCTTACATCCTAACCTAAGATATAAACCCTTTCCCATATACAGACGCTTTCTGTCGCCTCTGCAGCAGACGACTTTTGAAAACATTTTAGGAAAAGGAGAAATTGCTTATAATGAGCAATTTTACCTTTTGCCACAATGTTTTCAACTAAATTTAATAATTATTCTCCCATTGATAGATATTTTTTCCCCCCTTTTTTTTACCAAACGTTTGATGTATTTGGGAAAAGATTAAATCAAATATTGTTAAAAATAGATAGTACACCCTTATAAAACAGTGCATAAGAACACAGGGTTAACTAAATATGTGTTTTAACATTTTCCTAACATTTTCACTTTGTATTTTGACTATCTTCTTTGTATTTTGACTATCTTCTGTGTGTTTCGTGAGGTGTGATGAAGGATGTGAATTCTTTCTAAACGAATGTACACTTTCAGAATATAAATAAAGTCGTCTGCAGTAAACACACAATAAAACAAGACAAAATACATCTTCATATGAGAAAGGGTTTGTATGCTAATTATTCCCCCTAACGCATCCATGCATTATTTAGCATAAATCAAATATTTAACAGCTTTCCCCGAGTCATTTCGAAAACATTATCTAAAATAGAGGTTTAGCTCAAAACCATTTACATACCACTAAACAAATAAGTAACTATCAATTGTCACGCTTAAGGCGTAATTTACTCTTCTCAGCATACAAAACCCATACAACCAACGGGTTCGAAAACATCTTGACAAACATTAGGCAAATCTTGGTAGTTGATACCATAAATATAGAAACAAAATTGAAAATAGTGTGCCTAAGGCGAAATTTTGTCACGATATTTTCACACTGTCGTCTGTTTCAGAGGCGTCAACATTAAAATCCTTTTATAAGAGTTGAAAAATATTGTGGCAAAAAAAGTGAGTGCTTTTTCTGAAGCAATGAGTTCATTTATAACAATGTTTTCAAACATCGTTTCACTTTTTCTTACGACTCAAGACGCAACCATAGATAATAGAAAAAAAACGCTATTTAAAAAATAAAAATGTATACTCAATTATATATTAGATTTTTTATTTCTTTTTCATTTTTTTTATTGGCCAGCTAAGCCCCTATGGTTGCAACTGTATTTGAGGAGGGGAAAGTCTTCATGCTTTAGTTAGTTTCCATCAAATAACAAATACTTTCCTCGTTAAACGGCGCGTCGGTGACTTTTGAAATCGTTATTCATGTTTTGTATAAAGCAACATAAGCCGCAATTAACATCATAATTGTGAAATAGAGTTGAAAACATCAATGAAAAAGAAAAACAATGCAATTGCTCCATTAGTCGTAACGTTTTCAAAAGTCGTGTAATGCAAACGTTTCAAGATGCGTCTGTAATGTGGAAATGATTGATTGATTTTGGCTTAACCCCGTTTCCTGCGTAATGTATCGACCCAGATCAGCCTTGATTTTCTCGTAATTAGGATCAAATGTATGCAATAAAAATCATATAGAATATCATTTAGACCCAGTTAGATACTTATATAGTTTTTGTTTAAACATATTTCACTGTCAAATAATTGACATGGTATAACAACGTTAGAGTTCACATATCAAGCGAAAGGGTCGAGCCACAAGTTCGTTCAGGCCATACATACGTCCTTTGATAGAGTGAATTGGATCATACACACTTCAACGAGCGCGAATGTTTATGAGAGAGAAAAGACCACGATAATTATACCTGATCAAATTTATTTAAAATTTCCCTACGTCCCACATACAATCTGACTAAAGTACACGATCTGACCAAATGTAAGATCTGATGGCGATCAATTCGAATTCATCTTCTTGTTTTATTGGATTTCCAATATCACTATTTTTAGATCCACCAAGCTATTTTTATTTGAACCAATCAGAGGACTCGTTTCAACAAACGTTTGGCTTAACCTTCAAAATGGCGTCAATTGATGAAGTTGAGCAAATTTAAAATATACCATTTAAAACCAGAGCAGAGAACACGTTTGGATGCTGTATGGTCAGGGAAAGACTGTATCGGTGTTTTGCCTCATTTCTGCATGTGTAGCCATGATGCGGTCGTCGTAAGAACTATACACGCCTGTAAATCACTATGCGAAAATTGGGATCCCATGCTAAATATAGATTTTTTTTTGGTAAATATAGACTTTTACTTTCACTTTCAAAAACGTGAAAGCAAAGTTCTGATTGGCTGGTGGAAAGGTCGTCTGAACGTGACCCTCTATTGGTTGTCCTCAGATCCTATGCGTAGCGTTTATAGGAGATGAATTTAATGAGATTTTCCCACATACAGCAAACCTACAGCAGTCGTTTTTGAAGAGAGATGCAAACTTTGCGGAAAATAGATAAACTGTTCATCGTGTTCAATTTATCCATTTTCCACAATGTTTTCAAAAGTCGCCTGCTACAGAGGCGTCAATACAATACAATACAATACAATATTTTTATTTCGATGCTGAGTATGTACATAATACATAAATGACAGCTCTGCAATATATTATACAACGTGATCAGAGGGCAACGAAAGGCATAGTAATTACATCTTCTTCCTCCTTCTTTTTCTTCTCAAAACAAATTAACGCGAAACAATGTCATTTCGGTCAATATTTGAATAGACTTGAGAATAGAAAAAGTAATTAAGACCTGTTATTTTTCAGATTACTTCATATCCGTTTTTAACCCCTAACCTCATGCAACGAATCTACAGCAGATGACTTTGAAAACACACCAGAAATTGATTGGAACTCTCTTTTAATAAAAGTAAAATGATTGATTAGAGTTGAAAACATTGTGACTAAAGGAGAAATTGCTGGTTTTCAGCAATTTCTCCTTTGTCGCCATGTTTTCAAAAAGCCGTCTGCTGAAGAGCCAGTAGAAAGCGTCTATATTAGGAAAAGGGTTAACATAAACATGTCCCCGTTTCCATTGATGTCTGACATACTCTCATGGTTTAATACATACATTCGTCAATTCGAGCGCCGAACTCCGTAAGCTCAGTTGCTAGCGACGCGGGCTGTCATTTAAGGGGTTGCGAGTTCGGACTCAAGGTCGGCCGATATACTTTCCGATGTTTGACAAAAACCAATGCAACACGGGTAATTCGTATTCCACCAATGGACTTACAATCGATGTGGAAATTAGCCAGTTGCTTGGAAACACTGTTGTGTGAAGTCCTGGTTTGAACAAATTGGGAACTGCATACGAAGGTGAACAGATCGCCGTAAATTGAATAAAATAAAGGATTAAAACCAAACGAATCAATACATATCGTAAACTTAAAAGCCCCGTCAAGCCAAAATCCGATGCTTTAAAATTATTCATAATTTCAAATAATTTTCATACTCACATAGCTTGCATTAGGTCATAAACATTGTCCATAGACTACACAAATGCTAATAGTATATGGCGATTTCAATATTGTTTTATATTCTGATGTGTAATTACTACAAATAATTAATTATGTATAGCTGTTGAGCGACATTAAAGTATATACACACATACATATAATATAGCAAAAGTACATGTGCAATGTAAAGTTAAGATAACGTTCAGGCTTTACGAAAACGACTCCAACCAAGTCTGGTTGCAAGATGTACATGTAGGCACACTCATTTTGCGTTAAGTCACCGATATATCAGTCTACAACAAAGAATGCACATATAACAAGTAGAACATGTTCCTTCTCTTTAATGTATATCATATATACAATAGATTAATAACCATTAACGTTTAGAAAATACTTAACTATGAAATTGAAAAACCTAAATGCAAAATAAACAAGAAAATCCTGATCAGATACGTCGAGGTGCGGGCTGATTGGGAATGTCGTTAATCGTTTATCGCAAAGTTCCAAAGACTTGTATTCGCATGCTATGAATAAAATGACAATATATGTATTTTCAGTGGATGTGAACCACCCAATCGTGAAAAAGGCCCGTTCTATCAAAGCAATATGACTGAAGAATTCAACATTCTTGGAGAAATGGACCGTAGTAAGAAAGTGCTCGTTGTAGGTCCAATCGTAGTAAACGAAACAATAACTGGCAAATGTAAACGGATTGCGTCAGATTTTCCTATACCAGTATTCGAAGACGCGACAAGAGCCTTTGGCATAGGAGGACCAGGTAACCTAGTGAAGAATATGAAAGCATTGGGGCTGGATGTTGATTTTATTACAATGATAGGCGACAAAGACCAGTACGCTATTGATACCATGGAGGTAGAAGGAATTGATACGTCAGGTGCTGTTATATGTATGGGATATAGCGTTGCCAAGAAGATTAGATACAACTCCGGTGGACATATGTCTTTTCGAATGAATGAAGGAAACGAAGATTTCGTCATCAGCAGCAGCGTTGAAAACAAGATAGTATCAACATTCAGAAATATGATCGAAAAGGTGGGTTACAGTGTCATTGTTTTATCCGACTACAGGTACGGGATGTTGTCGGATGTTGTAACCTCTACGATCATTTCCATATCGAAAACAAAGGGAATCCCCGTAATTGCTGATCCTCCAAAGTTCGGTAACTATGATAAGTTTAGAGGTTGCACCTTACTTAAGCCAAATCTGGACGAGGCTATGTGCTACCTTGGTCATAGGATCGATTCCGTAGATGAGATTAAAGATGCCTGTATTGGTATATGTGAAAGGATGCAATCACTATTCACTATAATTACATTGGCTAACAGGGGTCTAGCTCTTTTTGACAAAGACCACTATAAATTTGCTGTATTTCCATCACTTAATGATGTAGATATTGTAGACGTAAACGGAGCAGGAGATACGGTTTTAGCTGTTATTGCATTTGGCATCGCAAACCAATTGGAATTTGGTAATATGTGTAGTTTTGCCAATCAATGTGCTGCAAACGTGATTCAGAAAGCCGGAACTACGACGGTCAATGTTCTTGAAGTCATCGGTACCAGAGGATCCGATAGTTTCAACATAACTAGCACGCGAGAGTTGGATAATTTAAAACATATTTTAGTTGGACAAGGGGACATCGTCCTTGTGATAAGTTCTTTTAATCCAATAAAAACTCATCATCTGAAAGTTCTGAAGAAAGCCAAGACATTAGGAGAACACGTGCTAGTCGCGCTCGACTCAAGTGCTGATGGGACACCCGTCGACAAGGATTTCGTCTTAGAACTCTTAGCTTCCAATAAATACGTTGATTATGTCTTCAGTTTAGGTGACATTGATAGAGAAGGGGTAATTCGTACTGTACAGCCAAGTTACCTTAGTGAAATAGAAAAGGACGGAGGTAACTTTTACCGTCCTGTAAAATTGTAAAAGAACCAAACCGTGTATTATGCTCCATGAAACCGAAGATATAATTTTTGAAACCAGTAGATTCAACTCATCCTTCGCACCCCAACAGTCGGATCTTGATAGACATTGATCGCCGATGATTTGCAAATTAATCAAAAGCGGTGTATATTTTGATAAGATATGTTCGGACCACGATCTTTATCTATACACATGCCTACTATGAGGTATATATAGAGTGTCGCTCAAAACCACAGTGTTTTACATATTATCTTAGAGAATAATTCGATTGAGCTCTGAGAAAACCAACCCTAAGGCATTTGCGACCACTGTAGCATTAGGGAGGAACGGTGTATAGCCAGTTCAGACACTGTTCCCCAGTAAATCAAAGAAGGTTTCAAGAACCTGTAAATCAGTATTCCTTTGGATCCAATGTATACAATCGAAGGCAGGTGTATTTGCCCACACGCGTAAAATTCCGATAAGGTTGGTGATTTTCGCAGAGCACCGTTTGATTGTTTATTTCCTTGTTATATCGAAATGTATTTTATCTGATTGAAAGAAAAAAGTTAATGAAGTTCGCCGGTGGATATAAATCTCGACCCAATAACTTAATACAATTTTGTGCCGTTAGGCCTGATCATATTTATAAAGTAAATGTTAATTCTAAAAACATTCTTTTTTTTAAATGCAATATTTGAAAAAGAGAGTTTTTAGGGATATAACACACTTTTATAACTCAATAATCTACTGAAAAACATGTAATGTAACATGTAATTGGTCCGAGCATTGGTTATCAAGACACATACAATACAATACAACATATTTTATTTGCAATCATGTAGAAACAGTACAAATAGCATAATACAAAGAATATATGTGATGTTGTAGTTTTCAATAAGTCAGGTAGTGTTGAGAAAATGTGTTATTAAATGATATAAAAATACATATGGATAACACAATGTATACTACATGCTAGGTAAGATAAATATCAAACTATGTCGAGTTCTATTAATTGTGTATAGATATTGTCAATATAAAAAATACATTGTTTATGTATTTGTGATAGCATCATTTCTTCTTTTATTAGCATAATAGATGAATTTAGCAACTTTAAAGATTTCCTGTTTATTTGAAGAATAATGTGTAAGTCAAGCGATAATGTAGGAGACATTAATCACGTATTAATCATATCTTTACGTAACACGATATAACTATGTGTTATTGAAGACGAGGCTAAGGTAGTACATGAACACACGTTTTGAGAGTAGGGTATAATGTTCTTCATTTGAGCTATTTCGGACATAATTCTACGTCTAGAACAGCACTAATAGTTTAAACGTATAACGCGACCGGAATACAGATTATTCCAAAGGTTGGATAATGGCGTTAGTGACATCCCTTCATTATAGTAATGGTTGTGACGATAGCATAACCATTAACTAATAGTTATCTGGATAAACCTACCGGCAGTACAGCTATACACGAGAACACATGAATGTTAAATAATGTTGCTATTAAATGAAGAAATGGCCACTACGAAAAACACAATCCGAGCAACTTTGTGGATAAATACTTTCTCACATGCGACACATCTGCAGCAGACAAATCTGAAAACGACCAGTCAAGAATATAGAAAAGCTCTACACATTACTTTAACAATTTGCATTCCAAATTTACGTCAAAACACGAAAGTGTGCTTTCTTTTTTTGTAATTAATAGTTTCCTCGGTAGAGAAACTATTTGTGACAGTCTTGTTTAAACAATGATGCTTCACTTTATAAAATTGATCAGACGTTCAATTCTTGCTATGGTTTATAATATTGCTGGTATGTAAATCATAACCGTGTCTCGAAATATACACTTTCTTCAACGCAGGGTAATGCTTGACTAATCTTTCAGTTGTATATTCTGGACCTTTCACAAACACATCAGGATCAATAACATTTACAATCCAGTCTGGTTTTGATTCGTTAAAAACGACGATGAAATCGACTGAGTTCATGGCTAACAGCACACAGAGTCTCTCATTCAATGAACAAATAGGTCTGGTATTCCCTTTAAGCAATTTTACAGACGTGTCTGAGTTCAGTGCTACTATTAACACATCGGCTTGTTCTTTTGCATCTTCCAACATGGCAGCGTGGCCTGCATGAAAGATGTCAAAGCATCCAGTAGTAAGAGCAATTGTCACATCGCTCAGTTTTAGTAAATGTTTTAACTGTGAGACAACTTCTGTACTGAAGATAACCCTACCACATACTTTAACTAGATTCACTGGATTTAACGGAACACCAATGAGTTGGTTTAAAGCCTTTTGTTTGTATGTAAGGACTATTTCGGATGCTAATTTATGGAAAGGTATGCCAACAGTTAGGCCATAGGCAAATGCAGTTAATATTTTCTCTTCAAATGTTGCCTCGTCGACATCTGTTCTCTTACTCTTTTTATATACGGCTATTGCCCTTTCTTCCTTATACGAAATAGTTTCCCTGGTAGGGAAATAAAATGTGACTGTCTTGTCGTCAATGTCGTTTCCAAACATATCACCAAAACATCCAGCGAAGTCGGTCAATATTGTGAAAACGTGCTCTTCCTTTAACATTATAATTTGTTTCATCATATTTTTCGTGAAGATTCCGTGGTCAAAATCAAGGATGACTAATAACGAATAATCCTTGGTGTTCAGCATTTGTGTTAATGTTTTAAGTAAGTCCTTTCTCGTAGAAGACGGACATTCACTGAGTTTGATGTTTCGGGAAATAAGATTGATAGAATCGGTTGTCTTAAAGACAGTAGTCAATGGCCTACGATAGTTTGTATCAGTGAGAACGACACAATCGTTAACAACATTACCAAGTTTTAGTTGTATTTCAGGTATAGTAGGGTGCTGTCCATTGCATAGTGTTATCATATCAGCGTTGATACCAATATTTTGTAGCTCATTTGTTATGTTTCCTACCCAGTCTAATCTGTAATCCGAACGTTTTTGATTGATTCTTTCTGATCTGTCCATATGTTCTAGATTTGTTTGATCATCAACAGCAGTCTTATCTATACATTCAAGTGTATCTAATACATCTACGGATGAAGACTTAGTGCTGTTTGCTGAATGGATTGGACTGATTCTGTCTGCAGTTAAAGTGTCTTCTATTCTTTCAGGTTTATTATTTTTACAAGATGGTATGATGGGTTCTAAGGTTTCGTCATCTGAATACCTGATAACCTCTGTTAGAGTTGGTCCTACTATTAGTACTCTTTTACTAAAGTCTAAATTTGGAAACAATTGGATGTGATCCATAGTCTTGATTCTGTGTCTTGACTGGTTTCCTGAAATTTATATTACTATTAAATATTGAGATCCTGACCCATTGATCTCAATGCTCCATGGCTGCTGCGATCTTTCGATCGCTCCATGTTGTATTTTTCTTATAAAGTCTGGCGAGATTAATGGTAAGTATTAAGTTTAATTTGAATTGTTTTATTATATTATATTTGGAATCCAAATGCTAAGGGAAGCGAATCACGAGTAGTCGAATATACATGTACAGTCATACCTGTGATACAGACTACATTAGTAATTTCCTGTCTATATGTCTATAGCAACCACTTTTTTAATTTCCCAATTACTTTGTATAAATGACCTTGTAACTAAAGACAACATGTGAAAACAGACCAGATTGTTCTCTCCCCATTGGTGGTCTTTAAACACAGGTCGGACTTTACATAGATGTGGTGTACATGTATTATCATAGGCAGAACTTGCTAATCACGGGATTCGAACCCGGGATCATTGACGCTCTACCTCTGCACCACTGTCTTACACTGAATAGGCAATATTGCCCAACGAGGACGGATCGCAGGCGAGTACAAAAAGCCAGGGTTTGTTTCGGCATGTTTCTTCTGTGAAGTTTATTGGGTTCGATCCCCTCTCGCAGATATCACAAAGGGACTGAAGTTGAATGTGGTATTGTTAAGCGAATTTCATAAAGCTTAGAACTAAAAACACACAGTGTGTCCGCAATTGCTGAGTACCGGTTTCGATTCCTGTTCGCTTCAGACACGGGCAGTGATATTTGTTAATGCATATTTCACAAGTGTACCTTAATACCGGTATGTCTTCGGGACAGCCATTCAGCACTACCCGGCAGGTATCAGTACCCTACATCTAACCTCGGATGAATGACAGTAAGTGATATGTAGCTGCGGCAATATATTTTGGTGCGGTTTCCGGTTTACATCCAACAACTTGCAGCCCTTAAAACAATTTCTCAAAATGGCGTCTTTTGAAGAGTGTGTTGAAGTTGCGTGGCAAAATGGTCCTCTATTTACAGAAAACTGATTGAACTTGAAAGAGAAACAACTGCGGACATTGAGAACCTTATATGGCTAACAAATGTTTTTTAAAAGCTTCAACAATGAAGAATATGTCATACATTCGAGGTTAGATGTAGTCTGCCTATGAGTTCCGAATGCGGGACAGCGGGCAATTACTGTCAACCGGAATATATTTTAACAATCTTGGTAGAGGTTCACCCAAGGAATATTTGTACCAATTTATTTCTCACGGCGTTTCCTTGGTAAGTCACCAGAACTACTGGTCCATTTATCCTGACACCAGCAAGTCAATCGTATTGCTAACTAACAATCCTGAGCGCAAAGAAGGGCAGCCATTACTAATATTTTTAAAATCTTTGGTATGACCCGACCGGGGATCGAAACCCTAAGCTCCCGCACTTGAGGCGGACGCTCTACCACTACACCACCGATGCGGTCCCATTATTATGACATAGCAGCATACATATAATTCATTTCTTTGAACAGGGTTGAAAGATGAGCGTGTCTGTGAATTTATTTTGAAATCGGCCGTGTTGTTTTACAGAAAACGATTTGGACGGACGATCGATATCACAAAAGCTCATCGAGCTTATTTCATTCCTAAATTGAGCTACAAAACTGTTGAAACTTATTCATTTTACATCGATTGCGAAACAAGCTTTCAGCTTATGTTAATCACGTTCGATGTCTGATTCCTAAAGACATAACCATTACTCGCGCTGTTTGTGTGGAAAAAACCCAAAGGCACAACCCGCTCATCACGGGATTCAAACCCGAGACCTTTGGTACGAGAGGCCGAGGTTCTACCACTGCACCACTGACTTCAACTACCCACAATACCGTTGAAAATGAATTTAAACATTAAATTAAACAAATATAATATAGGTGTCATGGTAAAAACACTCTAGTAAATGGTGTACTACTAGAATAAAATAAAAATCAAACGTGAAAATCCAAAGTATGGCACATTTCCGAAACTTTGCTGCTATGCAATAATACGCGTTTGCAAGTCGGAAAGAGCCAAGCTAAATCACAGTTATACTTACCGACAGAAGGCAGTAATCACTCCGATCAAACGTACATGTGCTGTCGTTTCACTCGTCTGTTTATACTAGTTTACACACATACATTGCATTATGGGATGCGTTCAGGTATAAGTTAACTTCTTCTAAATCTAATCCGTCCTTATAGTAATTTTCCAACACACCTCACTAATATTTTACAATCGACAGATTTGTTTTGAGTCGGCACACATCGTATTTTTGAATATAGATATAGTTAACTGTTATCTTTATGATTGAACATCGAAATGGGCATTAGATGACACGATGAGGAGGGGTATACTTCTCATTTCTCTACAATATCCAACTATTTAAGACAATTCGTTTGTGAACACAAAACACGGTAAACACCCCTTAACTAGCACTCAGGGAGAAAACATCGTATGACAAAGAAAGGGTCAAAGCCGGTAACATATATCCATACTTTCACTTTTCAGCCAAGGTCACATTCTGAATTTCTTTCACTACATCAAATATACACACACATGTGACTCGTTTAAAATCTAAAAAATAGCATTTGACTATACATTGACGTATAGTGATGTCCCGGGCCTTAGAATAGAAAATGTACCTTGTCAATATAGAGTCAATGCTATTTTCAGATTTTAATCGAGACTGGCAACTGTGTATACACGCACGTAGTATGTACACTCGATTTTACATATCAAATACACTCTTCCTTTGTCATAACACGTTTTAAGGTAGGATCAATGTTCATACAACGTGATAGTTTCTGTGTCTCAACTACATGGCCGGATCCAACTTCTGAAATAGTAGATGGAAAGGTAGAAACTGTGCGCAACGTAGAAACTGCGCATGAGCGACCACGCTATTTTATTTGTCACTGAAATGAGATGTCAACTTGTGCGTGCGCTAGCAGTGGCTCCCTTCTAAAGGCAGCTACTGCATGTGGTTTTCAATTCAATGGTAAATCTTCGCTAACCATTTTTCCACATAATATTCAATATTTACTGTAGAGTTTCGATGTTTCATTTTAAACATGCTATCAATTGATCATGTCATGTGTTTTGTAATAAATCAAGTGATTCTAAATTTAAATGTTAAATTGGATAGTTTTGCGGGGGCTTGATACGGCTCTTTGCATATCGGTTTTACAGTAAAACGTATCTTTTTTTTTATATATGCGTTTGCTTATTATCGTTCCTGAGTTTATTCGAGCTTAAAATGCATGGGTAATTTCTAGCAGTGGTTAGCGTCATTTCCACAGAAAGACTGTCTGACTTAAGATTTTACAGGCATACATTCGTTTCAAGAATCGACCTGCTTAGTTAAAACGCCTCGGTGGTGTTGTGGTAGGCCGTCCAAGTTGGATGCAGGAGGTAACACTGGCATAAATGTCTTTCCCTTCCCTTTTTGTCGCTCAGGATTGTGGATAACAGCAAAACGACGGACTCGCTGGTGTCAGGATAAATGAACCAGTAGAATTGGTAACTTTTTCAGAAAACGCCGTGTTATAAGTGAACAAATGTTGAAAGCGGCGTTACACACCAGACAATCGTTCAACCCTTACAGAGTTAATCCATCGCGGTTCACCCATCCAGGCAGTAACCGCGATGTACGTTGCTTAACTTTAAAACGGACCAGGTACACGTTTCGAATGCAACTTTGAACACGTCTTGTGTAAATACTTGTTTCATGAAACGCCGTGATATGAATGAAGAATAGATGAAAGCGGTGAATAATATCATATAAACCTGTCGTGTCAAGCAATCCGTGAAATACCCAATCTCATTGAAACCCGACCTAAATTTCACTGGTGTAAACAGCCCTTTTACCCCTCAATATCTCTCTTATGATACAACCAAACCCTATGATGTGGGTTCCTAAAAGAATCGTCTCAATGAGACAATTCTTTTAATTACCCGCACAATATGGTTATAAGGTCAAATAAGGATTTTAGGGCATGAAAAACGCCCCTTATCTGAACCTCTGTGACGCTATATATATATATATATATATATATATATATATATATATATATCTGATGACGCATACGTATGAAACAGGGGAGATAACACATATATATATACCATGTAAATGTGGGGTGATTGTCGAGTCTGTCGATTGTATAGAACCGAGCAAGGGTTGTATCGTGCGATTTCATTGGGCATAAACAACTAACACAAGCTCATGATTATGTAAATGTACAGGGTCAATTCATGACGACCTTTTATTCGGTGTCATCAGATCCAATGAACGTATAGCGAAGTATTTTTTTTTGATTAAAATGAGTTTGGGGAATACCGCGCATAGTAGTCGTTCTTTTCCGAATACAAGCGCTTTCTGACGCCTTTGCAGAATGAGCAACTTCCCGTTTTGCCATAATGTTTTCAACTCTATATTAATAATTAAATCCTAACTATTGGAGATTTTGTTTAGTATTTTTTTACCCTTTTTCACATGCAATGACATTCTGACATACAAGTAAATGCAGCAGACGACTGCTAAAACATTATGGCAAAAGGGGAAATGATCATTTTCATAATGAGCAACTTTTCCATTTACCATAATGTTTTCAACTCTGCGGTTAGTGTCGGGGTTCCGCTTTGGAACCGGGCGTGCCAGTTTCTAGTATTGTATGATTTGTAAGTAAACCGTGATATAACTGAAATAATGATGAAAACGGCATAACATCCCAATAAACATTAACAGTTGTTTCAAAGTCATCTGCTGAGTATTTCTTATATGTTGGAGAATGGTTAAAAGAGTGATACATCAATGCGTGTGGAGGATGTAGGTCTCTTTGGATTTATTATATTTCCATGGACAATGTAATATCTATTTACTTTATTTTTACAAATGTTAAGTTCTCATCTCCCATGAAGGCAAAACCGACAACGTTTTATTGAACGGCTTAATGTGGTGGTTTCTGACATACTTTTGATATATTAGAACATAGTGGTGGATTTCTTTGAAACAGTGTGTATGTAAATATTTCCCAACATGTTTTCAAATATGTATACATGTATACACATTTTACTTTCATGCTTACAGATGCTTTATTTTCAGCATGATATATTTTTAAAGAAACTGATTAGAAGATCAACATATTTAAACCCTGTTTTTAACCCTTTTCCACATACAACTAATCTGTAGCAGACGACTTTGAAAACATATAATCAAAAGTAAAGAAAACTTTTTAGTAATGAAAGTGAAATTATTGAAAAGAACTGAAAACATTGTGGCAAAAGGTGAAATTGATCTTTACCTGTAACATCTCCTTTTGTAATAATGATTTCAAAAAAAGTCTACCACAGAGGCGTCAGAAAGCATGTATATGTGGAAAAGGATTAACAGACACTTATACTTTAAAACCAATCTGTATTAATCATGAATGTAAATTGATCTTGCTTCATATTTCCAAAGAAGGGAGTGTGTGTTTTGATCAGTCATTGGAGCAGGGCTGGTAATAGATTAACGCCTTCATATATATGCAAATGAATTCTGTTAAATAAGTGACGACTTTTTTGCAAACCTTTGCATATTTAGAGTTTTACATATATTTGCCTTTATGTTTCAACGTTCTCTGCTGCAGATGTGTTGTATGTTCAAAGCAATTAAGTAAAAAAGATGAACTTTTGTATTATTGTATCATATGTGAAATAATAAAAAATCCCGTTCATGTACATTTTGTTTGTCATTAGTAGGGAAAGGATATACCGTCTTAGGATGTTGCAGATGGCCTGCTGTACATTTTACCAAAAAAGAATGATTACAAAAGAAAATAAGTTTGTCTTTAAGGAGTTTTCTTTTTGTACTACCAGTGTTTGCTATACGACTTTTTACAGAGTTCCAAAACATGTAAAACACATGTTGTCAGAATAGGAGACATATCTCTATTAAATAAAATATGCTGATAGGCTGCTTTAAAAAGTCAGTTAAAACATTTAAAGAAAAGGATGGTAGAATAGATGAAACTTCTTATGGTTTAGATGTAGCTGCAGAAATGTCAAAAGCGAATGATCTGAATGGTTTTCTGTTTCATCATAGCTTCAATAAATATTTGTATCTATAAATTTAAGTTTTCTATTTCTTTGATAGTAAGTCTGTTTTTAAAAGGATCAGATTAGTTGAATATCATTTTTTTGGAGCAGTTACATTGAAATCAGATCACAAATCCAGGTACTCTTTGGAAACCCAAGTCAAGGGTGTACTATTGTTATATGCACTTTAATTTTTTTATACACGTACATGCAAGCACATTTTAATTTATCTGCAGCTGTCAATTTTAAATGAACGATTATTCAAAAATAATTTTCTTTATATAGATTTTAAATATTGTTTTCTTTAATATGTTCAAAACTGACTGCTTTAGATTTGTTGTGTTTGGGAAAGAGTTAAACATATGAAAATAAAATTGATAATTGTTATTTGCATATACCCGGGTGCAAGGTATTGACGTAGTATGGACGTGTCATTCAAGAACTAAATGACATTGTTGACTGTGCGTAAAGTATCGATCGACCCGGATCAACCTTATCATACCGCACAGGCTAACCCAGACAAACACTTTTCGCCTCCTGTATATTTTCTGTTTCAGGAATCAATTATATATACCCCTGTCCCCATGTGATGGAATGTGTCGACCCGGATTAGCCTGCATGGAATGCACAGGCTGATCCGGGTATATACATTACGCAGAGTCCATAATTCGGTTTTCTCGTGAAACGAGACATTAATAAGGATGTTGCTTACTTTTGCTTGTAGAATAATTAAGCAATTTCTTTTTCTTTAATACTCCTACCATGAATCTGTTTGTGTATTTGAGGAGTTATAGGAGTCCCAGTGTAGGTTGGTCAGTCTGTCGGTCAGTTCGTTGTTTTGTTTGAGCACCAACATTGCAACTGCTGGATGATACAAGCTTCTATTCCTAGAGGAGAGGCATTTCAGTTTGAAATTTTGTACAAATATTTTATTTTGGTTAATTTACATTTACACAGCCATGACCAGACCATGACTTGTAAACATGAATACATGTCCTATAATCGTTTGACATATCGGGATATTTGTCACACGATGTGTATGCTCTAATCATAAATGTTTTCGAAAGTTATCATTTGCATTATTATAACAAGCAGGAAAAGTTAAAAACAAAACAAATGGACAGTATGTTACTGTTAAGAACAAATCATTTACATATTTTCACTGTACATGCAGTTTATTTATAAAAAGTTATGCATCATTTGAGTAATGTTCATATTAACCTTAAATGTTATATTTGCAATGATAGTTGAATGCATGATAAGGCGTGATGTATCTAGATACAGTATACCAGTCATGCATTGCTTGATATTATATACTTATAAATATGCAAACTATACTGCATGAACGTTAATAGTTGTTGACATGTGTCCTCAATAAATCAGTTTTAAATGAAATGAAATTAATAATTTAAAATTCGACAGTTCTATTCCCTAAGCGTATGAGTTTAGTGTCAGTCGTCATTCGCCAAACGTGGTAGAGTCGCCGGTGTATCTCAGACATCGTGAAATAATTTATTTTTGCACGACGTTGGGTAGGCTAAATATAAACAACAATTGATTTCTTTATAATGTTGTGTTCAGTACTGATGAGAGAAAGACATGCATACCATGCGTTGGTGAACTGTTCGCCGTAACAGAAGTAAGAGCGAAAGACTAGCCGAAGTTATTTGCACATAGTATTCGTTTAGAATTCTGCAAAACTTGTAGTTCTTCTTCAAGCACGACGTCTTAACTGTAATATTAACACAATAACATTTCAAACAATATAGCAGGAATTTCACATTCATTGGTATACAAATGTATTCAAATGTTTACAACACCCAAAATATGTTCTAGTACCTTGTAAGATGCTTTAGTTTCACATTTACATTCCCACCCATTTAAAATTCAACTAACATTTGAGTATATACGGGTTTAAAAAGAAGAAATAATTAGCAAAGTAAGCGATTGACTTATCGGAAACTATTCGGGGATTATCGACATTTCAATTGGTTTGACACGAATCATACCGGTTAAATTATACATGTAGGTGGGATTGTTATCTTCTTTCATGGAGAGTTCGTTTTGATTCGGTACGTTTCGGACAGTTCCATAGACTTAACTAAAACTTGTTCATGTTGTGTTGTATATAGAAATACTCAAGTATCACTAGTCGTTAATGTAAGTTTAAACTGAGAGGTCAAATCGCCAAATGCGTCTCATATGAACATCTTTCTGTTACTCGAAACGTTAGAAAACGGCACATATCCCAAACCACAATTATTGGTCATGCTATCCTGATTAATTGACACGTCGTAGGCGAAGCTTGATACGTATAACTACATATCCATTTATCGGCTAGTTTGGCAGTCGGTTAAAAATCGCTCATAATAATAAGCACATATTGAGTGAATACCGAAACGGCACAAAGGCTTTCGAGTCACTGTTACGTTTGACTCCGTAAATCTCAAAACAGATATTCGCAGATCCATATCAAGCCCGGCCTTGACAAGTTAACTAATCAAAACAATAGCGTTAAAAGGTGAGGGGAAAGGGGGGAGACTTGGTGTTAGAGACACGTAATAGTCCCGACATATAAACTAATAAGAACACTAGCATTAAATGTGGGGGAAGGGAGGAGACTTGTTGTTCGAGACACTGTATACGTCCCGACATGTAAACCAATCAGAACAATAGCTTTAAAGGTGGGGGAAGGGAGGAGACTTGGTGTTCGAGACACGGTATACGTCCCGACATGTAAACCAATCAGAACAATAGCTTTAAAGGTGGGATGAAGGGAGGACACTTGGTGTTCGAGACACGGTGTCGGTGATTCCTTCATAAAGTAAGTGGAGCTTTACAAATGCCATTAGGATTCTTTCATTATTGATAGCCTACCGATATACATGTAACTTGAATGAATTGAGGTGATTTTCCAGGTGTTTTTTCTCCGGTAAACTTACAAATACTGGGCGTGTATGGTGGTCAGTTTGTAGATTAATGTTAATATTATACGGCGACATTTATACTCATATTTGTCTTTAAAAATAATACACGTTTCTTAACACGTTCACACAAACAACATATTTATCTGCAGTAGAACATCTTGAACAGATCTTGACAAAAAAGGAAAAAAAAAAAACAGAAATAGAAGTAAAATTATTTAAAGCAGTTAGAAAGCGCCTGCAAATGGAAAGGTATGTCATGTTTAGAAATGTCTGCTTTGTCACAATATTCTCAACAATCTCCTACTTCATGTGGATTACGTAAAGAAATAATCACCGTTTGTGCCTATACGGCGTTTTGATTAACCCTTCCCCACGTGTAGACGCATTCTGATGCATCAATAGCATACTAAGTTGGAAAACATTGTGGTTAAATGAGCATTTTCTATAATTGCGACAACGGTTTCAAATTTACTCAATAATGCAACCGACAGAACACATCTATGCACAATTATCAAAAATAGATTTAACCGTTTCCCTCTTATAGACGCTTTTTAAAAAAAGTCTACTCAATAATCATGCTATCCTTTATAGAGATTTTCTTTATTTCTGACTTGATAATTTCAGAATCGTCTTTTGCAGATGTGTTGTATGTGGAAAAGGGTTCAATGAACGCTACAGTTGATCTGGCTCTATACTGTTCACAAATTAGTCATGAAATCTCTGACAAACACTGTTCATTTGGTTACGCTAAAATGCACACTTAAACAAATCGTTATGTACATATTTGTTTCCCCAAGGGTACAATTATTAACATTAACTCGTAATAGGTCAATAAACAGTTTACACTTGTCAGTAAGAAAAATGGGAGAAAAAAGTGGAAAATAAAAATATAACACACACGTTTAGAATGAAACAATGATAAATGGAAATGGATGGAAAACCACCATTCATGATTCCGTTATTGAAATGATATGATTTAAGGAAAAAAGACAAGTCAAATAATGATAAACACTAGGAACTTTACTTGCATGTTTCAATGAAATGTAAAAGACATCTAACATTCTTGTTTATAAAATATTTTACAAAAACATGTATTGTACATGTACAATTGTAATTTGTACGCTTAGTTTGGTTTTTCCTGGAGCAACCTTCACGTGACATCTTGATTTCGATCGATGGGCGTGGCTTGGTAACGTAGACAGAAGGCGCACTTGTTCTAGTCATTCCGTCAGAGAGATCGGATACATTCGAACATTTTTGAGACTGTATTTTGAAACACGATGGCATCTTCTTTACTTAAACCATTAATGTTGGAATGTGTTTTAGTTTGGCTAATACAGGAGATGGAAGGTATATACTTGTTCTTACTAGTTGCTATGGTATTTAACATTCATTCATTTCATTCATATTTGTTGGGTAAACAGCAATATTTTGCTGCCTTTGGCAATTTACAAAAAAAATAAAAATTGCAAAGACAGACATAATACATTAATACATAGAATCACATACACATACAAACAATTCAACGTTAATATACATTAAGAAACAGCAATATCATCAAGGGTATTTTTTCTTATTGATATAGCTTCCTTTATATATTTAGCAAGATTGTAGAGTTTCTTTTTGCTTTTTAAATACATTATTGCTATGACATTTTGCGTTGAGGGCCATGTGACATTTCCTAAATATTTAGATCTAAGTGAACTATATTTTGTTCATACTAAAAGAAAATGAAATTCTGATTTTACTACATTTTGGTTACATATTTTGCATATTCTGTGTTATGTTTTATTATTATACCTCACGTGACTTTGTAATGTTAAATTCTCATATACTCATCATGGGCAATTTCTTACTGTCTCATGCTAACAGTACGTTTTTGACCGGTTGACAGTATACTGTTACATGGCACGCGCGTTAAAATGTTGATTATGCACGTGCATGACGTCATTCCAAACAATAACGTCACCTTATATACGCGCGTGCCATGTAACAGTATACTGTTAACCGGTATATTCATATGTTTGTATTACATTGTAATAGATCTGCCCGTGTTCACCTCCCCTACAAAGGTACAGAATAAATTGAATAAACGTTTAATTTTGTTCGGTATAATAAAATAAATATTGCATGGCTTCCAGTGTGACAGTACATTTTGTCAACATTCGGGTAAATAATGTTAACCTCGGCTTCGCCTCGGGTAACAGTATTTTCCTCATGTTGACAATATGTACTGTCACACTGGAAGCCATGCAATAATTATATAATATTATGGAATCTACCCTGCTCAATTTCTAAACGATGGGAACTTAAGCGCAAACGATTTATGTGTTTTCTCAAGTTGACATCAGTTATAACTTTTAAATAATTTTCTAATTTTAAAACCTTATTTAAATTCACAAAATGAATCAGGTTTAGGTAACGAATTTATGTTAGTATTCCATTATTGTATGTTCTGCTCTCTAAGTGTGCGTTTCATACTGTGATAAGTGTTTGAGTTGGCATTTAAGTTATATCTTAATTGACTGTATCCTATGTGATAGTGTTAATTCGTGATGTCCAACAGTTACTTCTGACGTTGACGCATATATATTTATACATAAACTAAATAGGAGAATCTGCTTTTGACATTATCTTACACCAACATTTAAGTGACTTTTCTCAGCATACAAAATATAGGGAAAAACGAACAAGCTCTCATAGGACTACATTGTTTGGTGTCTGTTTTTTTGACGCCAAGAATATATTAACAAAATCTAAGATGCAATTTATCCATACTTTTGAAGTTATAAACGCCCTAAACTTCACTACCATATGAAATAATTGGTAAAACCATAGTATCAAATAATAGTGTCAACTTTGTTTAACGTCTAAACTAATTCTGTCAATAATTGTAATAGACTGTGATATGCTTTTAGCACTTGATCATTCAGTGCTTTAACAGCAGACGACATATTGCCAGTATATGAGAAGTTCATACAGAGAAATGTTCAAAAACACAAATTTTTATTTACTAACATTGACCTTCAGACCCCATTTCTCAGAATATTGATTTATACTATCAATAAGCGACTTCAGGCTCATTTGGTCAGTTGTGAATAAGACGATGTCATTAGCGAATAATATAAGATACATAGATAAAAGTTCATAATCTGTGTCAGTAAGAGATCGTAATCTAATATTTCGGCAATATTATTTATGAATAAAATAAACATCAATGGTGGAAGGGGTACTCCCTTCTTTAGACCGATGGTTACATCGAAAAATTCAGAGAAACTCATGGAACTGGATAGTTTGACACATGATTTTCATCTCTGTATATACATTTGATCATATTAGTCATTTTACAGCTAATGTCAGCCTTCAATAATTTTACCCATAACGCATCTCTATCAAATGCTCTTTGGTAATCAATAAAAACACACAATAACTTTGATTTCTTTGATAAAACCATTTGAATTTTAGCATGATTTATGTCTAAAGTATTGCTAACAAGGTTATCGTAATATCATTAAATACTTCATGCTTGCTTTCAACAAGTTCCAAAAATATGTCAGTTTTTGACATATCCCACACAATCTTATCAAATGCGTCACAAGTAGCGTTTAAAAAAGGTACTGTTTATTTTCATAGAAAACGGGAAAGGTGAATGGTCCGAGAACCCAGATACATCATATACATACATTTCACTAATGTTTGAATAATTATCATAATCCGTTATAACATAGTCAACTAGACTAGACACAAGCCTGTTGTTGTTCAAGGCATGAAACACATTTAGATGTTTTTATGCAAACTTTATACCTTAACATAAGCATACAAATACTCATTGTTTGGCCTGGTGCTTTAGCCCGTGGTCATAGTAGTAAAACCATTGTTTCGGAATTGTAAAAAGTAGTGTGTCAAATGCAGTTGCGGATTTAGTGGGGGACCCTATGGCCCGTGCCCAACTCCCCGCCCCTCCCCCACGACACCTTGACCCGGCCAGACATCATACATATCGGGCAAGCGCCGGGTCAAATTCGCCGCTCAGAGCTTGGCCGGAAATCGGGCAGACATTGACCGAGTACAGGCCGGCGTCTTGTCGACCACTCACTGTGGCTCGAAGGTTATAAAAGCCGGATCATCGCAACATTCATCAGATTATCCATGCGTGCTTTTCACAGAAGGTAGCAATTTAACACTTAGTTCATCACAAAAGTGTAAGAGTAACAGTTCTACAATGTACCCTAGAAAGGAAGGGAGGACAGAAGGAGAGTGAGAGGGTAGTACCCACAAGAGAGAGGGAGTGGCAATAAAGTGAATGAGACAATGCCTCCCCTCGTCAGCCACCAATGCACCAATAACTAAGTTGTAGCAGTAGCGTGCAAACACAAAATTATCCCTCCACCGGGCGACCCGATGTTGAAACTCTATTAGAATGTTTGTGTTGATGATATGAAGGCCAAGTTTGAATATTGGTCATGTTTGTTAATATTTCCCTACAATTTGGCCTAATTTGTTTTGAACCCGGCATGACCCGTATTCGAACTAGGCCTAGATATCATAAAGATAAACATTCTGACCACATTTAAAAAAATGTGGCTTCTACAGTGTTGATAAGATTTTCCTTCAATTTGGCCTATTGACCTAGTTTTTTAACAGACATGACCAATATTCAAACTTGGCCTATATAAAAATTCGTCCTAACGCCACCAGATTCGAGTACGTTCAGTTCTGTTATTCATTTATAGTATGTCATAGTAAGTCACCATCAATGAGTTTTTATCTTAATAGTCTGTTCATTTCTGAGTTGTACATTTGTCTTGAAACAAGCTTTCTGTATTTATGTATCATGACACCAAATTCAGAAGGTGAAATAAGGACAATTTTACTATTTGAGACTTCGATATTTTAAGTCTGTATCACTATCTTTTGTAAGAATCTTGTTTCATTATTTATATCAGTTTGGGCTTTTTAATTTGTCGACAAATACTAAGAAACATTGCCAAAGCAAATCGTTCCAAAACAGATCAGCCGAAATTGGTGTCAAAGACAATCTTCAAGACAAACATGCTTAAACCACTTTCTCAACAAGTATTTAGCAAGGGGCACGTTAGAGCCAATTGGTATTGTTGGCGAAATCCGAAGACACTCATCATTTTGAGACTGGAATCTAGATTAGTGTTTTACAATTTCGTCATCGAATTACATCTGACTTTATATATTAGCTCTCCATTTCGGAACACCATCGCAGTTGCAGATCGTTTATAATGTCAATTGAAGTTAAACATTTTTTAAAAATGAATGGATTGTTGCCAGCTAATACCCATGTCGGTCCTTTCGAACCGTCAAATAGTTCCTGACTAAAAATCAAAATGCGGTAAATTGTTTGCATATGAAGCCGGACCATGGATTTGATTCGACATCACTTATCCAACAGAAAGAACTCGGCAGAAATGTTATGTTAAAATATATGAACTACATGATTAAAGAATAAAATGTATTTATACGCTTTCAACATACTTGATCGCGCGTAAAGCTCATGGGTGATTCTTAATCAGATAATCGAGTTCCAATGATGACGCGGAAGACCAGGGTTCGATTTTCGGTCTGGGTAGATTTTCTTATATCAGTGGTGCAATTGTCATTTGACACCGCTGCAACAAACTCCTTCACAATGTTGGGATTGGCAATGCATTTAAAACTGTTCACCTATGCGTTGTGAAACACTTAAAGACATTGATTAATTTGTTTGTATGACGTTTTACGTCGCTTTTAACAATATTTCAATAATATCACGCTGAAGAAATCGTAGATAACACAGGATTTATTTCTGCTTTGATAGTAGAATTGGACTCTCAATATATTTATCATTGTTAGGCAATTGTTATATGATATTGATATGACATGTGCCATATGTGTTGATTGCACCGACTATCCATTGTAAACTAGGAGGTGTGCTAAGCAGAAACTATCCAGATAGCTGATGCGCATTTGTATGTCAAGTTTTAGTATATCGATAGACTAACATACTGTGTGTGCAGTATTTTGAGTTCAACTCCTTTATCATTCAGTATATGGACATAACACAATGCTATGGTAAAGAGTTAAAGTTAGACTTTTGGGATCGGTAAATCCATGCCAAATGTAATCTGCAGTTTCAAGTACGTAAGTTTTACTTTCATGAAGTAGATAAAAGGTCTCAACTATTTATCCTGCATTTCAGTATATTAGAAAGTCTAAACGACGAACAGGGATTGCCAAATTCAGGTCACCTATAATACGTGGATGTATATGTGTACTCATTGATTGCAACATGGCAAATGTCAATTTTCCAATTACATTGTTAAATGGTCTTTCTGAAATCCTGACATTTTATGAATATTTTATCGTGGTGTCTGGCATTTATTTAATTTGCTCTTACCAAATATTTGTATGCGCTTTCGTCTGGCAAAAGCGCTTTAGCCCTTAACCTGACTTACTCTAATGCAGTGTTTTGTTTTATAACAACCGTGTTTTCAATAAAAACATAACATATTGCAATTTTTATTCAATTTAAATTTATTTTCTGTATTTTGCAGGAAGGACAGAAAAATAAAATAAAATCACATTTTTTACCCTTTATTTTAGGTTGGTTCTGTTAGCTCTAGATGACTTGATTTTACTCATGTATTCTTGAACCATCACCGGTGACACACAAACAAATGTATTGCCTTGATTTCTGAAACATACATGTTATTCAACCTTTTTTGTATCAGTCCACATTAGGACATAGGATTTCAGAAGCCTCAACTGAATGGTTTGACAAAGTATTTGCTTCATGTGAGATTCAATTTAAATCTGTGTCATGACTTTGAATCTACATGACTATTTTAAATATTGGCTTCTGCACACTCAATGAAGTAAACCGTTTTGCATGTAATCTTTATCATAACAATTTTCATCAATCAAGTGAAAAAGTAATAGCTTTATCAACAAAAATAGATTGTTGCACTCTAAATTTGAATATTTTTATAGATTTAAAACCAATTGTCAAGAACCTTATTTGAAAATGGTTTACACAACTACATTAACAATTACATTAACTACTGCAAATTCTGTTTGCATCGTAATATTAAATGGTGTTTTTCCCCCCGAAAAATGGTTGAGGGTTCTTAAATGTGTGGTTTTCAAAGGTCTTACAACACATATACATGCATGTATGATTGATCTATATATCAGTAGGATTTTAAGTACTGCAGTAGATATATTGACCCTCAAAATCCACAAATATTAGTACCCAACATATAAAAAATGATTCCTAGAAATACTATCGAAAGTTTAATTATTTTGTATGGTTAACTGATTCACCACCTAACAGTGAACAACACATACTATAAATAGCTATAAGGTCCTTTTGTTTGACTGCAGGCTCCCTCTCTCCACTCTTTAAAGACGCACCTTTTAAGACTCTCCAAGATAATGTACTTCTTTGTACATACCTCTAAATAGCAGACTTACGTTTTTAATGTAGTATTTCACTGTCAAAATTTAGGTTTGAAGCTGGACCTGTAAAAATAAAGTTTGCATTAGTTGCACATGCATCGGAAATCGTCTACCCTCGGGAAAGGGTTAATGTTTGTTGCATTGCGGTGATCCTCTATCACCCTCTCCGCTAGGATGTTGTGTATGATGCTATTTAAATTTTAAAAAAGATACTATTACGATGAATTAACCCTTTCCCACATACAGACAATTTCTGACACCTCAGTAGCGGACGACTTTTGAATACATTTTGTGCATTGTTTCCATTTTGCCATAATGTTTAAAACTTTATTCAATAATATTACTTTCATTTACACAGATACCTCTATTTCTTCCGAGATATAAGCAGTTGTCTACTTCAAGTGTGTTTTATGGGAAAAGGGTTAATGAATTGGCTTTGCTAAGTATCAATATATATTTCTTAATGTCCATCTCATGAGTTATAGTGCATACTTTTGGTGATATATGAACAGCTCTGTAATTCAACATAGAATAAAATACCTTTGGGAGATTGGTACATCTGGCTCCAGGTCTCTATTTCTAATGTCAAATGACACCTCATGACATACTAGACTTGATCCTTGTTATATCGTTTACTGCTGTCGAATCTGCTAATTGGATGACGGTTCCTGTTATATCAGATGTCTGAAAATTGATAGATAAATATATCAAAATATTGGAATAAAAATGTTAACAGACACACAGACAAACATCATAATTCTTCATGGGCTTTAATTTTCATTTTAATTAATCTTTACATCTTTTTTCTGGCCAAATAGACATAAATCCGTTTATATTATTAACAAAAGAAAATATTATGAGGGCGTAACTCTGTGAAAGAGATTCGGGGCGAAACGACCTGGATATCCTTCTTTTGACAACAATTGCTTACGCTTGCGTCAAACTGCACACGAGCTTCACGTAAACCAAACTTGTTCATAAATAAATATGCTGAAATAATTGCCCTGCTGTAAAAAAATAAATTAATGTACAGAAAACACATTTAATAGAAATCCCTTGTTTTGAAATCAAAACTTGCTCGCCATTTTACTCCATATACGTTCTATGAGTTCGATTGGCTAATATCATTTCGCATAACCAATCATTTTTCTTTATGTGTCGTGGTGACGTTGGCATGACGTCAGTAATTGCTCTGGCAGGAAAATTCCGGTAATTCCCGGAGATAACGGATGTGGTCGTAGATAGAATGTTTTGTTTTCAAAATTGGCTAGTTAACTATGACAAATTGTCAGAAAAGGCAAATATAGAAATTTAATGTGCTTTGTGCATTGTACATATGTCGGATAGACGTCAGATATTGGTCACCGATATTGGACACCGATGTGCCGACTAAACTCCAACGCTGGTACGACGTCGACGAACGTCAAACACCGACGTTGTATCGTCGTCATGAATCCGACGTCTGAAATACGTTGGTTTTATGATCACCGACGTCGCAACCTTAATCTGAGCGAAATCTCTTAAACGAAGTAGAATTGTATAAAGTCATTTCACTTGTTAATGTGTGCGTCTGAAGCTGCTTCATCTGGCCCAACGTCAAGCCAAATAAATACATAGTCCTCATCAATGAGTGCCATCAGGACTATGGCGAAGAAGTCCTCGTTATTATGATAGGTACATCCGGTATTTGGTGGACACTTGCACACAACGTGCTTTCCGTCCAAATGTGAGAAGTTCCATTTACGGAGAAATTCATTTGCCATTTCCTCCCACTCCGCTGGGGTAGTGGGGCAGGTGATTACCTAAGTAACGTACTCATCAATGATGGCTTGATATACTTCAGAGACAAACATTGACATGGTGTAACTGGAAACCCTGAACTCACACGTTATGCTGCTGTAACTGTCGCCGGATGCGAGATGACTCAAGGTGCAGGCAAAACTTCAGTTCTGGATCAAGAGTTTTCCTTCACCAGGTATCTTGTTTGGTGATGCGGGCGTGATCCGAGCCAGGACTTTATCGTACAGTTCCATGGACAGCCTCATCTAGTTGACGAAAGCATCTGGATCTTCTTCTGTTAGCTCCCTCATCAATGTGTCATACTTTCAGAGCTGCTCCCTTATCGATATCCAGGGCTTGACCCAGTATCTTCTATTCTACCAGGTCGCAGTGCCCTTCTGTTAAAATAATAATTGGCAAACACAAGGTCTTCTTCTTTTTTTTCCATGAGAGCAACCTGCGGCCGAAGTCTCAGTCTACAAGCAGCATTCATGGTGGACCAGTCACAGTACTGTCAATGAATGGCAAATACCCACACGTTGTACTCCAGACGTCAGCAGCTCAGCCGTATCTGGAAGTCCACGTATCTGGAATCCTACAATTGTCACCATATTCCGGATCATCGCGACAATGCCAGAACACCATCCTATCACAGTCTACTGTACCGCATTTCAAACGTCTTTGTCTGTACTCAGTCTTATCGTGTTCTGTTATTGTCGGTACTCTGACGTGGGTATTATGGCCAAATTTCGTATTAATAACGGGACTGTTTCGGAACAGATTTGGCAAAGACGGGAACAATTTCTCCAGATCACGCCCGATCCACAGGACACCGTCTAGACACCATCCAGACAACACAGGGCATTGTTAAAATTTTGATCCAATACAGCAGAATATGTCACGCCATAGTCACGATTGTAATCCGACTAGACAAAATCGGCTTAGATTTCCCGAAAGTTACGGGACGCACCTAGCCTGAGTTGGTCGACCACTCCGAACCATTTCCGATCCGTTAGACTCTGTTAAGAACGTATACGACCGCGTTGAGACAATGATCGGACATTCCAGATCATTGAGGATAGTAATCCGACTTTATCACTATTCGTGTCATAGCGATGTCTGATCTCAAACGGGAGCCATAATCGGCACTGTGTGAACGCCACATAAGCGCATACAAATATCGCTATACAAGCTAAAATGATTTAGTAACAAAATGACTCAATCAAAGTAAATATGCTATATGACAAAATCCTAAAGAAGCGTCGAACTGGTTTATACATAAAAGGTATTGCCACTGATGTCTGGATTGATTGCTTTAATCTTGCTTCGCATTCAGTAGTATTCATGCATATCATCGACTTGTTGATGTTGTTGTTGAGCGTCCGCGTCGGGTGCATGAGGCCGCATGTTTGATCCCTGGCCAGATTATACCAATGGTTTTAAAATTGGTAGTAATGGCGTTACCTTGTTGGCGCCACGATGTAGCTTGAATATTGTTGAAAGCGGCGTAGAACACCAAGCAAATTAAAAACTAATTAAGACTGGATTGAGTTTCGATGTTTTACTGCGCATGCAATAGTATTCAGTCATATGAGCCGATCCACGATGAAACCAACATTATGGACTTTGCGTGATGTATTGATCCAGATCGGCTTATCCGGGCCGACACAATCCGTATCATGGGGAAAGAGGTATAGGGTAATTATTCATGAAACAGAAGCTCCACAAGAGGCAAAAAGTGTGTGTCCGGGTTAGCCTGCGCGGCTAGCTTAGGCTGATCCGGGTCTATACTTTACGCAGAGTCCACAATGTTGGCTTTCTCGTGGTTCGGCTCATATAACAGTATCCAGCTCAATTATCCATGGTGTTCCTGGCTCTTCCACACAAGTGTTCTTTACAATATTATTCTAACGCAACTTTCTACCTTCTTAAAAGGACTCAATCGCATACTAGTGGAAAACGTACATTAATATAGTACTGGTCACAATGACCTAAGAAAACTTTTATCAAAGGACAGACCCCGATTTTGATACGATATACGTTGGCATACCATTGTAGGTTACAGGTCAATCTAAAAATAAAAGCAACACTATTAAGGGGTCCATCTGTATTGCATCTGTGTCATATATGTCAATTTTAAATGTACCAAAAAAAGTATGCAGGTCAATCTGTATCTCAGTCAAATGTTAACCATAGTAATTACTTTTTTACAGCATCATTGCACAATGTAGCCCTGTATAGGCCCGCTTTTCAAACATCAACTTACTCATACAACATAGCTTCCCGTGCCGTTGATGGTAATACACATGCAGACATAAATGTTGGACAATCATGCACACACACAAACGAGGATAATGATCCGTGGTGGAAGGTCGATCTCGGGGATTATTATTTGGTTAAAGAAATCTCTGTGTACAATCGACAGTCCTATTTCGGTAAGTTTTTATTCTTAAATCGCGCCATATGAAAACGAATCTTTGGATAGGCTGATTGATTGCTTGATTAGGTTTTAACCCGGTTTTCAACAATGTGTATTAATATCACGGCGACTTATTCACTTACCCATTACATCAGCTATGCAAATAACAGTCTGTCTAAGCAACCGGCTGCTTTTTCACATAGACTGTTAGCCAACTGGGAAAGAAGAATGAGGTTTGTCAAATGACGGAGAGAGTGATGGTCGAGCTGGGGTTCGAACTCACAACCCCTGGATTGACAGTGGTGCTGAACATTTAATATATCGTGGTGTTGAAGGTAACGATTGAAACAGGCTATTTACATGCGCTTGTATTTTAAAAGTTATGTTACCATAACACTTCGCATAAAAGTGTTTGCAAACCCGTTATTTATAAAACAAAATAGATGACACAAATAATTACACGGATTAGATTGATTGATTGATTGTTTGGTTCTTTATGCAGCTTTTAACAATGTTGCATGGGTAAGTTACCAGTACCACTGGTCCCTTTATTCTGACACCAGCCAGTCAGTCGTAATGCTAACCACGCAACCATGAGTGCCAAGGAGGGCAGCCATTACTACTATTTTTAAAGTCTTTGGTATGACCCGGTCGGGGATCGAAATCATGACCTACTGCACCTGAGGCGGACACTATGCCACTACACCATCGAGGCGTTAAAAACAGAATACAGAATCGGTGATTGTCGAGTATTTCGATTGTATATAACTGAGCGTGAGTTGTAGTGAGCGCTTTCATTGGGGGACAAATCAATACCTACGCAAGGCTATTCAAATGTATAAGGTCAATTTATGCGTTGTCGTAAAATATTATAAGATATTGTATATGTACAACGAAAAATTTTGGTCTGATCTTAATAGTTTTTGGTTTGATCCAATGGAATTGTTGACGTTTATTGTAGGTCGTCTGTTAAAACTCGATATAACTCAATGGCTATTGAACGAAGGACCTGAAATAGTTTAAATACATAACGCTATACATTAAAACGTGAAAACCGATTTCTTTTCGGCGAAATGAGGTCGCTTTTCTACACCAGTGCTCAACACAACAATTCTTACAGGTAACTGGATGCTTTTCAACCTAGATTATTAGCCAATTAATGGAAGACGTGTGGTGCTGAGATGGGGTTCGAACTCACTACCCCTGGATTGACAGCCCGCTTCTTTATCGACTGAGCTACATGGGCTCGTCAGTGTTTATTGAACACAGAGCTTAACTGTTACAATACACTTGATTGGTACTCTGTCATGCACCTATAGTTACATGGCATTTGTAGTCATTTATTTGGTTTCTAGACCTTTCTATAAGAATTACTACCGCTACAAGGATTATTTGATAATTGTATATATATAAGGGAACGGTCTAAGGTGTCTTTCCACCGCGGGTCGAGCAACGGTAGGTCTCAACCTCGTAATACTTTACGAGTTACTTTTATATCCTTCAAAATGTGCACTCATTATACTATTTATCACCTTCAAACAGTTAGGTGTATAGACGGAGGTTTCAAGACCTTGTCCCACATATAGAAAATTTGACTTGTGTATTTTCAGCGAACCGCTTGAAGAATGTATATTTTGAAGTATCCAACGACAACAGGAATTTCAGGCATTTTGCATTTCACTCAGGCCAAGTTCCACTCTCCAAGACAATATACCCTTACAAATCAATGTCCGCTCGTTGGATAAAAATACGTCTAGAAGGCCGTGCGATGTTGACTCTCTGTGAAGTACAGGTCATGTCAAGCAGTACAATGAGGAAAAGTGAGTTGACAAATTTGTATATTATCACACTAGTAAATGGGAGGAGAATACAGGGGTGCCCGTCCTTCGCATCCGTATGTCCCGTACAAAACAAAGACACCACTTTGCCGCGTTTGTTTGTAGTTAGAATTTCTTCGTTCTTTATTTATAAATAGGTCCAGTATTTAGGGAGCTTGGGCAAGTGCAAGTTTTACCGACCTTGATCATAGATTAAGATCAAAGTTGCAAAAATAACAAAATAATGCCAGCACTCTAGCACTTTTGGATAGTGTATCAATTGCATAATACTTCATACAAAAGTTCGATGTCAAAAAATCCAGGACGAATGCCAACCAAGCTCAGGAATCAAGGTCACACTTGCTATTATTCCTCTTTACGAAATGAGGTATTCGCTCTAACACTTTGTTTGTTTGGGAAACATTCCTTAATATTTAATACAAAGGATAAATGTCAAAGCAGCATGGACGAGATCGGAGTTTGTCGACGTAGATCAAAGGTCACATTTGCTAATTTGTATCATATGATGTCATCACTCTTGTAGTGTTGTTACATGGCCTTCCTTCAGACGTCATACATGGGTTCATTGTCAAAGTAGCTTGTTTCGTGTTTCATTGAACTTTGTCCAAGGTCAGGTTTACTTATACTTATACATAACTTAGCCAACAACTTAGTTCTGCCACTTATACTTATACATATCTTAGCCAATAACTTAATTCTGCCACTAATGTATTGCTGGTATCTTAATAAATATAATGACCTCTAAATTTCAATGTTTGTATACAATTCTTCTTGAGGTACACTTTGTTTGTTCAAAATTAGACGTAGAATGTTTTTAAGAAAAATACAAGAACAAATGTTTCAGCATCTCTTATAAAAGTGATGACAAAGATTTTGAAAACAGCAAGACAAGACATCAGTAGAAAAAGACATTGATGATCGACTTCTCCTTTTGCCACATATTTCTAATTTAAATCTTATATATATCTTTTCATTTATAGCTTCGTCTAAAGATGCTTTAAATTTGTCATCTTCCAATTCATTGTATACATATTTCTAATTTAAATATTATATATATCTTTTCATTTATAGCTTCGTCTAAAGATGCTTTAAATTTGTCATCTTCCAATTCATTTTATTTGCGAAAGTGTCAATGGCGTTACATAATTAGCACGAGCTTTTGTTTATAGTATACTCCCGACAATAACACTGCTCAGGAATCTTCTCATATAAATAGATGTCGAATAGAGAAGCAATTAATCAAGTGGTCAAACAGGGTTCCGTTCGACGTCTGCTGTTTTTTTCGTAGAGTTAACAATCTCAAGATGTCAAGATGTCCGTGATTAGACTTGTTTACTAGTTTTGAATGAGAAGACCCTTATGTGACAAATACATACAGACCTTTGTATGTTTCAGTTTCTGTAGACAGAAATCCACAAGCACAAGATCTAGTAGTAAAGGTGAACTTCGCCCCTGTTCCGTTGAAAAATGTGATAGAGTGTATACAGGCTTGCAGCAGGACCGAGAAAGGTTTCTCAATGAGGCTCATGGATCAGAATACGGCGTCACCATTCTTGGAGTGTTACTGCCCAATATAACAATTTCGAAAACGTTTTCAAAATAAAAATGGAAACTATGGCACTTGTAAATAATTACAAAAACATACCTTTGACATCTTCAGATCACATGGCATTTTCGAAGAACATTTTAAACGTATGAAACCATCAAATCACTATGGTAACATATGATTCATAAGGTCGTCAAACTAGCATCATAAATTATTGCATCATCAAATTAGCATGGTAATATATGCCATCTTTAAACTAGCATTGTAAATTATAACATCATCAAATTTGCATGGTAATATATGACAGATTCATACTAGCATTATACTATATGACATATTTAAACTAACATTGTAAGCTATGACATCTTCAAACTCGCATGGTAATACATGACACGTTTCAAACAAGCACGGTAATCTATGGCACTTTCAAATACGAAACATAATATATGCACTTTTATACTAACATGGATAAATTTAAATAGACATAGCACACTCAATATAAACAGCATCCATTCAAACTAGACATAAATGGGCACATGCAAAACGGAATTCACAAGTTCGGATAATTGTGTTACTAGGATAGTTTGCCTAATAATTGGTGGCGTTTGTACAAACTTTAAGTGATGACATTGGAAATATTCGTAACGTTAAACTATATGTTACAGTTTTAAATGAAAACAGAACCGATAGTTTAAGATAACTTGATCGTCCAATTCACAAGTTTGTGTTCCCACTTGGGAAGCCAGTAGTATTATATGAAGTATATTGATGCAGATATGCTCTTGTAATTGCAATAGTAATTTAGCTTCCCAGGACAAAGTCCATGAAGAGCTTTTACAGTCACCTTCGTCCTTGTCAGTGACCTTGAGGCCAAGGTCATCAATTTCCCATACATCTGTGTGTTGAATGTTTTGGTAGAGAATAACTTGTTATGTCTTGATTGATTATCTTTAAATAATGTATGTGCCTACCTATTGGTCTGAAGTTTTCAAACAATATCACATTTGTTATGAACAATAAGTTATTTGAAATTAAGAATTTCTAAATATGTGGAGTCATGCAACAGCTATAAACGACCAACACTACCAACTGTACCAAAATCTGTACGTCAAAGAAAATTGCAAAAGTACTTGACTGAATTACGTATGCAAACATAAGCAAAATATACATAAGTAAAACCATTTAGTTATTTCAAATTAAATAAAACTACAAATTACATAAGTAAAACAATACAGTTATTTCAAATTAAATAAAATTACAAACCTCTGAATATGTAAATAAGAAATATAGGTGTATTTCAGTTTTTGGATATCATTACACCATTTGCTCAATTTTGCACACACACTTCATGATACAATTACCATTTGTAAGTTTTAACACTTTGTTCACTCTTGTAAAAGATTAAAATGAGCAACATATTTTCCTTCTGACAAGATATATTTGTTTGTGATATTCTAATAACATTTTTCACATGCAAACGCATTTGCAGCAGAAAACTTTGAAAACATTGAGGCGAAAGGAGACAGTTTTCAATGGATAAACTTTTCCCCAACATCATATAAAGATTACAAATGATGTCGGTCTGCTTTTCAGGTTTGCTTGTAGTAAAAGGTTTTGAAGTAGCCTGGAGAATACTTTTGAACCAGTTAAATTAAACACCGTGTGAACAGGATGAACTCCTGTAACTGAGTATATATGTTAAAATTACTACCAATATATATTTCTCTGAGATTTATTTTGTTTACAGTCTTTGACTGTGTCTTTTTGCATTGTAATCATTCGGTGTTTTTGTTATGGGCCTGGCACACTATTACTTTGTTTAAAACAATGTTTATTCTATTATACATAGACAATGGATCTTACTTCCTAGTCAGTCCGATTCGACCAATGTTTGCATTTTGATCCGATACAAAATTAAAAACGACGATCGCATAAAGTGCTATGCGCCAGTATGTAGCCACATATTTACCCGACATACTGATCACATTGATTTTATCTGCAAACGATCGGTCTGCGAGCACCCGACTTAAAATCAAGACACTAAATGAGAGATGTGACAGGACTACGAACTTTAAGCTTTAAATGACATCTCATCCTAATTCACTTGACAAGGTTCAGCAAAACGGCAACGGAATGATCCTTTGGTGGTCCTCTTGCAAATTCGTGCAAAGATCTTAATTATTATAATCACGTTTTGTTGCTGAGGCATCAAAAAGGCATTTCAATGCCTAAATTGTAAATATTTATTCTCTGAATCCGCTTGTCAGATTGTAATATAATTTAGTGAACAGGTCCTAATTAAATTATTTAGCAGATAAGTTCCTTCAGTGAACTCCCTTCATACCACCGTATCGACTGGTTTATAGATTGCAAACTCTAGATACAGCAAACGGTCCAGTACATTTAATGAATAGGAAGTTTCCTTTCAGCTATTAGGTAATGTGATTATTAACAAATGTACCATGACTACTATATTCTGAGTTTGGGTCATATTATTTGCCCAAGATCAAGACTTTTGTTCTGATCTTTGAAACATTCATTCTGGTCTGATGCATCATTCCTAGACCGTGTGGATTTTTCAAATATACATTGATTATACGTTCTATATGCACTTCGTATTATCGTCTTGCTCCATCTCCACTTAAACAGTCGCAATTCTACCTTCAGATTTTTCATTACTTTGATTTCCATTTTATTTTTGAATACAAAGATATCTCAGTAGAGGTCCCTCAAATCCAGTCAGCTACAACTAAGGTTACTTTCAGTATATATGTATGAATCCACCGTGGTCGAGTGGTTAGCGTCTGGGATTTGGAACCGGGCGTCAAATGGGTAATTGGTTGACCTTGTAAACTTGACATTAAATTAACAATCTATTTAATGTCAATGATGCACTGAAACTGACTCCTTGTACAATCGAGGGATTTTTGTGTTTAATACCAATTACAATAGTAATTTCGTCATATAAAGGCGTTTCCTTGATAAATTACTAGTACTGCTGTTAGGCTTATCCTGATAGGAGCGCTTAATTCGTAACACTATCCCTGCAGCTTTGAGGGAAACAGAGAAACCCCAACAGGGAAACCATTGCTATAATTATAAAGACTTTGGTATGGCACGACCGGGATCGAACACTAATCTCCGGATCCAAAGGCTCATCATTATGGAGACGGACATTCGTATGTGTTTTAGCACTATTAACATGGTAGCGGTACCAATTATACCGCTATAGATAATTATATGAACAACGGTTTGCTATTTAGAAGCTTTCTGAAACTGATTTGAAATAAAATGTGACTTTTTAACAGCAACCAACATCCTGTAAGCTTTGACCGCCATCTTGTTAAGAACTCGTTTTTTTGAGAGCCCATTTGAGGAACATTTATGTGAAATTATTTTCAATTGGGTCAATGGTTTATGGGGGTGTGTTCTTTAAATGTGTTCCTTTTTTTTAAATCTCTGGAAGCCATCACGAAGTGGAAACGTTTAAATAGTTTAGGTAGAAGTTTACGCAAGGGTCATTTAGTGTTAGCTTATTTCAAAACGTGGCTAGTTGAAAACGCTGTTTATTGAATTTCTAGCTCTGGTCGCCATATTGTGAAGCAGAGAAGAATCGCCTGAAAACGTGTGAGTGTGGCCGAATTAAATACATTTATTTATAAACTATTTCCAAATATGGCCAGTGGTTTAGGAGGACATTTTATTAAGAGATGTTTGTTATTTGGTAGAGGGCTATTTAAGGAAAAATGTGTATGAACTCATTTTGAATTTGGTTAAGTGGTTTTGAGCAACGTTTTGCTATTTAGAAGCTTTCATAAACTCTGGTTTGAAATCCGTTAAAGTTGCATTGCTGTACAACACGTGGGACCATATTTTCTAGATATTTTTTTATGAGATGCATTTAGTTCTCAAGTATATGTAAACGGAGATTGAAAGCTATTGTGACAGTGTGCGTGTGCAAACTCATCTGAGTAATACCACCATTACCAGGCTAGGAAATATGTATTGCACAAGGGCACTCAATCATACGTAGGGATCGAACCGAATACCTCATTGACGAATGTTCGAGTGGCTATCGTCTTTTGACTGCTCGAGGTATACTATGACACGGAGGGATTTGATACATGTCCGATGCAATTTAATTAATATAAGTGCAGCTTCTGTTCTATAAAGGGGTAACAATGGTTTAACTCTCCGCGTTTTTTTTATATTTTCATTTTTATTAACTACTAAATACAAGTTTTGAATACAGCAAATAACATGGATATTTCTACGAAATTCTACAAAGTATCCCAAATCTTATACATTTCTCGAGTCTGTCCGCTTTAAGGTGGACCCTCTTCCTCTTCCTTTTGTCACAATGTTTTAAAAGGTCGTCTGCTATAGATGAGATGAAACACGTTACACTTTGTTTTAAAGTTTCTAGTAACCGGCATCAATTAGGTCTAGCATGGAATTTCATCAAGGCTGGCAAACTACTTGCTAGGTTGCTTACTTTTTTTCCTTACGAACGATATCAGAATATCCATGCCAGACTGTGTTTCGATAAACAAAAGCGGACTTCATCATTACTTTTTCATCCAAAATGTACATACAAAAGAATATGTAAACAACTAAACATGATAATTAAACATATTACTAAATATTTAACTTTTTTGTGAACATAGCGCTATAACAGAAGAAATATCATATTATAGTCTATCAATCATTTAAAACGAGAGGACCATTGTAGTCCTTTATAGCTCACCAGACAATAAAAACGTGACTTTTAAACAGCAAACAAAATCTTGTTAGCTCAGGCAGCCATCTTGTTAATAACGCTTTTCAGAGAAGTATTTGAGGAACATTAGTGTGAAATTATTTGAAATTGGATCAATGGTTTAGGAAGATATGTTCTTTAAATATGTTCTTTTTTTCTTAAATCACTGGAAGCCATCAAAAAGTGGAAACGTTTAAATAGTTTAGGTAGAAGTTTACGTGTCAATTTGTGTGAGCTTATTTTAAAACTTGGCTGGTTGTTTAGAAGGAAATGCTGCGTATTGTATTTCTAGCTCTGGTGGCCATCTTGTTTATTGTAATTCTAGCTCTTGTGGCCATTTTATTTTTCTAGCTCTAGTGGCCATCTTACGAAGCAGAGAAGAATCAAATGATAATGTGACTGCAGCCAAATTAAACACATATTTTCTAAATTATTTACAAATATGGCCAAAGGTTTAGGAGGAAATATTATTAAGATTAGTTTGTAATTTGGTAGAGGGCTATTTAAGGAAAATGTGTGTGAACTCATTTTGAATTTGGGTCAATTTGGGTAATCTTGCGATGAAGAGCGGAATGGATTGAACAGATTTGGTAAAGGGTTTCTTAAGGAACATGTGTGCAAACCCATTTTGAAATTAGGTCAGTGGTTTTGAAAGAGATGTCTTTTAAATATCTATCTATCTTAAGCTTTGGTGGTCATCTTGTGCTGTGTTGATTATTTTGAAATCGATCCAGTAGTTTCATATAATAATATTTGAACGGACGATGGACGGTGAGTGATCATAATAGCTCTTAACGAGAGTTTTGTGCTACGGTGAGCTAGACACACAACATAATACAAGTTATAATTAAAAAGAATTACAAATATAAGTAACATGTACAGTGATAAACTAAATATACATTATCTATCATTCAGAACAGCGTCATGAAAAGACATATCTCAGAACACTTGTTACCAGTGATGATCGAGATGTACAAGTGCATTAACGCATATGATGACAATTTATCAGATTTTAAAAGCATATTCATCTTTGCGTGAGGTTGGTACATAGCAAAATCGACATTTTAAATAAGTAGAAATATATACATGCATAATAATGTTGTTGATATTTCCACTCCTTCTTTATAATCAAAGCACTGGACATACTGATGGGACAGTTGTGTTGGGATTCGTATATTAAGGTCAGGCAGGCAGTTGTATATGTATCTACACAAGATACGTTTGTTAAATGGTGATGCCGCCTTGGATCCATGTTCATCAACCAATCAATATGACTTTTGTAAAGGGTCCCCATACGAACGAACAACTATAATACGACCTGATCTTAGAATCAGACACATGGTAATAGTATGTAGATGTTTCCAAAATGTGTTCAAGGATATTATTCCTTTTACGTAACTATGGAAACAAAATACTACTTAAAATGCATAATATCAAAATAATCAATTACTATTGCAGAGAAATATGAGCCTGAGAAACAAAGATTCGTCAATCATCATTGGGACAAACCCTTTTCCACATGCAACAAATCTACAGCAGATGAGGTTGAATCTGTTTCAAACTTTTGATAAACCTCTATTCATAAAAGTTAAATGATTGAACAGAGTTCAAACATTGAACCAAACAAATCTTAGCAAATTTCTACCTTTATCACAATGCTTTCAAAAGCCGTTTATTGCAGATGCGTGTAAATGCTTTGATTTAGTGAAAATGTGTCTGCAAGCATGCTAAGTTACCTGATCATAAGTGAAATGTAATTTCTGTACCCAGCAAATCTTTGCAGCAAGTGTATTTTTCCCCAGAAATAACCCACGTCATACAAAAACAACTGGGAAAAATTACACTTGCTGCAAAGATTTTCTGGGTACAGAAATGATCGTACTTAATTGTTTACATATCTGTGATGCTTAGGATGGATTACATTAAGTGTTAAGACAATGCATTACGCAGTTACTAAGATATTGTCTCTTAATGTAGTTTCACGCAAAACTTTAACCAGAATTTCTAGTCCAAAAAGTGCCATAACTTGCATAAAATGCAGGATAGAGTTATCTAACGTAATAATCTACATAGGTGTGATAGTTGGGAAGGGCTGTATACAGTTCCAATGTAATGCATCAAGTAAATACTGAGTAATGGTCTTCAAATGTAGTTGCACGGAAAACTTTAGCCAACATTTCTAAGTCCAAAAAGGGCCATAACATGCATTAAATGCAGGAAAGAGTTATATGACCTAGTAATATATTGGCTCTTGATGTAGTTGCACGCAAAACTTTAACCTGAATTTCTATGTAAGAAAATGGCCATAACTTGCATGAAATACAGGATATAGCTGTCTAACTTGATAATAAACATACATGTAGGTGTGATGGTTAGGAAGGGTTGTAAAAAGTGTCAATGTAATGCATCAAGTAGTTACTAAGATATGGTCTCTTAATATAGTTGCACGCAAAATCTTAACCAGATTGTTTAAGTAAAGAGAGGGCCGTCACTTTCATTATATGCAGGATAGAGTTATCTAACTTAACAATATACATAGGTGTGATAGGTGGGAAGAGGTGTATATTGTTTCAATTAGTTCAAGAAAATACTGTGATATGGACTCTAATTGTAGTTGCACGCAAAACTTTAACCAGAATTTCAAGTACAATGAATGACATTTGATAAGCGCATACATTAATTAGAACACTGCACTCATGCATAGGTAAGTCAGCTTTACTGATCATAAATCGCTCCTTTCTGTTGGTTAGCGTTTTCGATCCTAATGCTCTAAATTGTCACATGTGTTTGCTAAATATAGATTATTTCCGAAGATTTGTACGAACGTTCACGAATATTCACGAAGACAACGTGTCTTCCTATTTTCGAGTGCAGTGTTCCGAATGATGACGTCACGAGTCCACCATCAATAATTCCTCACTATACCAACATACAAATTCAGGACCAAATCACTAAAACTAATTATGTACAAAGTCACTTATTTCATATTACAGTAACGACCAGCAATCCCCCTCCATAATATCAAATATGCCTCACCATGGGAAAACAGACCTTCAAAACTTCACGTCCAGTGAATATCCTGATTATTAATATTTTAGAAGCTTGTGATGTATTTCAAAAGAGGTTTGACTATAAAGTTATTTATGCCTTATTACCGTAATTCTTTTTTGCCATTCTTCCAAAATGTAAAGATAGTTTTTATACACTGCCATTGAACGAATAAATTCAACGTTAACAAAAGCCTTATGAGTAGGTTTAATATTCTCGTGCTTCTGTAGATCACCGGACAGTTTCAACAACTGCATTTGGTCATGGTTATAAACGTAGACGTTTTGTGCTGAATCCACACAAATACAAGAAAAATGTTGATTGAACGGTATTACTGATCTATTCAAAACACGGCCAGTCATATTAAAACTTAAAACCTCGTTTGAGTAGATATTTATAAAATAAATTGTCTCGCTTTCCTTATGAATGACCATGCGGTTCAATAAAGGCCGTCCTACTGAAGGATCCAGATCGATGCGTTGTATTTCACACCCAGCTGAATCGAATATTCCAACACCGTACATTTCAGTATCATCACTGTATTCTACAATATATTTTCCATTACAATACTCTATAGCATTACATGTAACATGCACATCAATAGAGTGTATGATACGAGCTGGTTTACACTGAATATCCATAATGATTATCTGTCGTTCCACTGGAAATGTTACAGCAATAACAGAGGGTGACTGAGACGTATTTTGAACGTCGGTGACTGCGTAAGGCTGTGATGTTAATCTTATATATCTTTTCACTGTATTTTTATTCACGTTAAATATAACGATATGCCCGTTACTACCCATAAGAACACATATGTGTCCATCATTTGTAACACTTATTTTTGAAAGTGTTCCTCTATAGTTATTCTTTTCCAGGTCAATTGTGCCAGCAACAAAATACTCATCATTCATGAAATTCTCTCTTTTCTCATCATGCATGAGTTTTGCACTTTTCAAGCTTCCCTCGCCCTCAATACGTTTGAAAATCTGTGTACAAAAATAATCTCTTCTAGCGGGACTATCATATTTATCAAGGACATATATCAAATGTCCATAGTGACCTGTAATAGTACAATTTGGACAAATATATAGTTCACAGTCAAAACAAATGGATAGAGCTGATGCCGGCCTAGTTGTGCATTTTGAAAAGCATATATCACAATATAAAGTTTCCTCATGTCTGTGTTCAATTATGTCGGACATAATGAATGATTTATACTTATATGTTCAGGAACGATTTAGATTTGGTGGTGTCTCGCTTGGTCTGTTTTCGAATCTCAATCGATGTGACTTACTGACGCTACAGGTAGGCATGTTTTGATGAAGACGTCATGTTACTATTTATAGTCCAGAGGCTTGATGCCTTTCTTTCTGTGGAACCTTGAATCCCTTCCATCACTGTCTACTGGAACTAGTAATGGGTGGTTTCTGATCTTCATAGCATTGTCATGTCTTAACTATGTTTCGCATATGAAATGAGAAATATAATACATTTGCCCTGTCAATTGTATGTGCTAATTCATTGTTTCACTAGTACTTGATTATTTGGGCGCATAAGGCCGTTTTCAACAGTATTTCGGTTAAAGTCATGCTAACGGCACACATATACACGACAATCATATACATACACAATATTCGTTTTTCAAATTAAAGTACAAATATTTTATTGATTGATTGACTGATTGGTTAATTGATTGATTTCGGCCAAACACTGTTTGTTTGTTTTATTAAACAAACAAAAAGTCAAATCGCGGCAGCCAGTTCACCTTGTTATGTTTGTCATGGTTTTTCTCACACCAGTTCTCTATACAAGTCTTTCCAAGAATTTGGTTCCTTTTCCACATATTTAAATGGCCAATTGGTGAAAGACGAATGACAAATGCCGCTTATAGCACTAACCTTTTTCATAAGATGGGATAAAGTATTGGCCGAGGTTAGGTTCAAAATCAGAATCCCTGGAATAAAAGCATACGCAGATACGACTGAGATACTATTGCTATCTGCAAAAATAGTGGCAAATAGAGAAATTGTTCATTATGCATGAGTCGTTAGCTGCAAATAGGTCTGCAGGTGAGTAAAGGTTAATTAGAATCAGATGGAATTTATTAGTATGCATAATACATGTCTGGTACTTTAGCAAAATATTTCATATAAACTTAACAAAAAAACACTATCTTGTAGGTACATGTACATTTAAAGAATAAAGTTACTTGGCTTCAGGATTATGTACGGCTTTACGAGAACATCCGGGGTTAAAGTAAAATTTGGCTCATGTAAACATTATAGATCCAGATGAGGCTGTGCATCCACACAATCTGATCAAGACATAAATTGTTCACAAATTACTTATATAAACCTATTAAATGCTTCTGTAACATTGTGTTGATTCTGGTAGATGGATGAGAGGAAAATGATGATCTGAACACCGGCATGTACCTTTTCTCATAAACGGGTTCACAACACAGATACCATCTTGTATCTTTTCATATTCATAAAGATTCAGAACACTGTTCAGATATACTGACTGGTACTTTTCCTATAGACGGGGTCAAAACACTGTTCAGATATATCGTCTTGTATATTTTCCTATAGACGGGTTCAGAACACTGTTTAGATGAACGGACATTTTCCGATAGATGGGTTCAGAATACTCGTTATATATACATACTTTTACCTGTTCCCATAGACTGGTTCAGAACACTGTTCAGATATGCCGACTTGTACATTTTCAAATTGACGGGTTCAGACCACTGTTCAGATATACCGACTGATATCGTTTACATAGACGGGTTGAGAACACTGTTCATATATACGCCTTGTACATTTAACAATAGATGGGGTCAGTACACTGTTCAGAAATACCATCTGGTATCTGTTCCCATAGACGGGTTCAGAACACTGTTCAGATATACCAACTGGTATCTGTTCCCATAGACGGGTTCAGAAAACTGTTCAGATATATCAACTGGTATCAGTTCCCATAGACGGGTTCAGAACACTGTTCAGATATAATAACTGGTATATGTTCCCATAGACGGGTTCAGAACCCTGTTCAGATATACCGAATGGAATATTTTCTCATAGACGGGTTCAGAACACTGTTATACCGACTTCTACCTTCTCCTATAGACGTGTTCAGAACACTGTTCAGATATACCGACTGGTTGATTGTTCCAATAGACTGGTTCAGAACTCTATTCAGATAGACCAACGTGTACCTTTTTCCTATAGACAAGTTCAGAACACTGTTCAGATATACCAACTTTAACATTTTCCGATAGTTGGGTTCAGAACACTGTTAAGATAATAAGACTTGTACCTTTTACTTTAGACAGGGTCAGAACACTGGTCAGATATAACAACGTGTTTACTTGTTAAGTACGATTAACATTTCAAAATCAAAGGCACTGTTTTGGCGATTGAGTACAAAAGGCAATCGTCAAAAATAATGAATGGCCAAGCCGGGATTCTACCTTACGACCGACCACCTAAGCCCAACGGACTGATGGCCCTCGTCGTTACCGACTGTGCCATCGTTGCTCGGCAGGTGAAATTTTAGAAAAAACTTTTAAAACATCCTAGAAACATCCATCCATTCAATCCGATGATTGACATCCGTCATTGTGACTAGTGTCATTCACCAAATGGTTAAATAGTCTGTTTGGGTAGGTAACCCGTTTCCTGGAAATAATGGTGTGTTCAGAGCTTGTGCGAGAAGGCCTGGTAACACACGTTAGGGGAATTAGTCGCCGTGATATGACTGAAATTTAATCGAAAACGGCATTAAACCCCAATCAATTAATCATTCACAATCCTAAATAAAACAGACAACGAAAGGTTTTTGTTTAAGCACAATATGCTAATGACAAGATGCCGGTGGGTTCCATTTCGAGTCTTAGACATTGAACTGTAGGAGCAACATATAGCTAGAGAATGAATCTTGCCAACGGCGCAAGGTCTCAATATATCTGTATCAGTGTGTGTCAGTGTATGTGCGTTGGTATTTGATCTGGAATTAGAATTTGATATTTGACGTTAATCGGGTGACGTCACCAAACCTTTACAATAATTTTGCAAAGTATACTGAAGTGATAACGAAACGCATAAATATGTTTTTATTGATTCAAACTTAAATCATACATTGTATCTATATTTTGTAGTTTAAAGGACTTTCCCTTTCAGAAAGCCTATTTCTCAGTATCTGGTACGTCCCACGTATCTGGTATCGCACCGCTATTACAGCTCTAAATATACTGTGTATGCAGTTCATCAGTGTATTGGTCCTCTTCATTGGACAATAATCCAATTCTTTAAACAGGTATTTCCACGCAACGTTCAAAACAAATGAACGTGGACTATGCCGTGAAAAAGACACCTTCCTTGCCTAAAATCGCCTAGGGGCATGTGCCGACACCGATGTCATGCGAAGTTATACGACGTATTTCTCGTAAACGAATACATTTGTTTCACTTTGACGTCATCTAGACGCCTACATCAAGGTCTGTCTGCCAGTGTCTCTCAAACATCGAACAAGACGTTATGTGATGGAAATATCAACCCGAATTACTTAGCAATATGTCACGACGTGTATTTGGTCCTGCTCCATTATTGATTATTTGTGGGAAAAGAATAATATTCTCATAATGAACAAGTTTTCAGTTTCTCATAGTGTTACGTTATGTTCTGAAAAGCATAACATTGTATATCTGGATATCTTATTTTTTACGTAGATGAGTTTAAAAATAGCGGACCAGGGAAATGTTACAATACAGCGATTTTTGTTTTGTGTGAGTGAGCTTTATTTTGGTAATTAAAGTGTGCAAATGGGAAGACAAAACTAATTAGACAGTTTTTATGAGTAACTTTACTATTATGTGTTGACATGGAACCGGACATATACATGTCTGCTCAATTGATTTAGATATACTCGTACAACATAGTGTTCGTTTATTTCCGTTTTATTCATAGGATTCTCGTGATCATGTGACTTATCGATTTGACTTTCTCAGTCATCATGGAATAATTTTAACAAGTTTAGGGTTGTGGTGTTTAACTTCGGTTTTTCCTCACAAATATATTTGGATATATAATTGAACAAGCTATCAATATGTATGTTTGATTTGTCATGGCTTTTTGAAATAAGGTAGAAATCGGCCGTTTAAAGTGCGCACAAAATTCGTGCGGAAATGTCTCATGTTCTTTTCGTGATTGCTCCTGTACTCGGATGCGAATAGTCAAAATATAAAATCGCATTTACAATGTATCAGGTTATATAAATTGTCATACATATCAGAATCGATAGTTTTACAATTATCCTTTTTAATAAACATGTCAAATTTCATCGAGCTATCCAATAATTGCTCATTCAAATATTGCTCAAACAGTTTTATTTGCGAGTCATTGACACCTTTCCACTTAATGCGTAATGACATATCTTTTGTATGAGATAAATAACTATCGGGCAATTTCAATTACAGCATTACAGGCCTGTGATTTGAAACATTAAGGCAATTAATAAATATTTTTCATGAAACAACAGTATCAATCATAACGAGTGGTAATAGAATATGATATATAAGTGATTTATTTGTTAAGTCATATGATACAAATGAAGATGATGCACGTGTGCATATGGGTAAAACTGCAGCAGAGTCAAGACAATGGGTTTTCATAAGCTCTAGCAAACGTTTATCTAATGGCTTAATATACAAATTGCCATTTAAATGCGCGTTAGAATTACCCATTATGCAGACTCTTCCATAGTAATATGAATTACAAATATCGTGCAATTTGTCCATGTATTCAATAAAATACTCATAACAGTGATTACTGTTAGGTAAAAAATGTATTTGAGAAATAAAATAACAAGTGTTAGCTTCATACTGCAAACATATTCTTACAATACGACCATCCGCAATATCTAAAACCTGTATATTTGAATTCATTGATGATTTCCACAAAAGAGAAACCCCGCCCTTTCTAACGTTTCTACTGTTAATATCGTTCATTGTATAGTCAAATGCAGATGCATTTATACCTGTATAGTCGGTATGAATGATATTTATGAAATGGCCGTCCAAAGGATATACATGTAGACAGGTTTCAGAAATACCATACACACCGATATTATGTAAACGTAATATGTTAACCCTGATCTTATCAAGAAGACGGTGTGCACTAACCCATACTTTAGCTTTTCCCCTGATAAAACCTTGTGGAAATCGAAGAAAGTGCAAGGTGTTATTATTATTAAATAGGAAAATGAAAAGCTAGAACATTTTAGTTTTCTTCTCTCAACAACGATGTTCTCAATTCTGAAAAACGCATACTGCATACTTTCTCGATATAACAATCTGCTTGCCATTGTAATGCAACAAATTCATATGAGATAAACGATTGAGTAAATTGATTCAATAATAAACAATGGTAGCTATATATTATAGCACGCCACAGTTGTATCTTAATGCCTGTAACAGTCTATTGATAATTTCATTTCAGGAACGCAAATTTAAAAAGGATTTTTGGTTACAGCATATCGCGTCGCATGTGGCTTAACCGTGTCAGTCAATTTAAACATTCTCCATCGTAGACGTAGTTTGACGCACCTATAGCAGACGAATTAGCATTGTTGTCACAAAAGACATTGTTTTTGATGAGTAATTCCTCTTTTAGTCGAAAAGTTGTTTTGTATTTTCTTAACAACTTTAACTCTTTCCTGACACATGATTTTTTAAATATTCAGTGACAAAACCGCAGCAAGTGCAAGGTGAAAGTATTGGCGAGCGGGGAAAAAAAGCCAAAAAATAGCAGTTTCTTCTTTTTCAACAATGTTCTTTGAATTTTAACCATACATCAACATTTCGCCATACAACTATATGTATCTCATAGCGCTGTAAACAGTCTCACACCTTAATATTATGTGCCAATAAAACCTTTCCCACCGTAGACGCATTTTGATATATTTACAGCAGATGATTTTTTATTCTTGTATTTTGGTACAGAATGTATGGCTCATGATGATCAATTTCTCCTTTTTTCAAAACATTAAATCTAATTAACAGTTATAGCTTTTTTCCTGAAATAAAAGTTTATGAATTATGTGGACATCGCAAAAAGTTCAAGGTGAAAGTATTGTCGTAAAGGATAAAAGGGCAGTTTTTTTCTTTTCCAACGATGTTTTCAACTCTGTATCAAATGCATGCTTCAACATTTCTCAATATAACTGTATGTATATTATTCTAATAGCTCGGAATACAAACTCATGAGATAAACAGTTAAATAAAATGTGTCAATACTTAACAATACTAAACAAATAAGCATCGAAACTTAGTGTAAATTACATTGCATCTTAATTTGTTATACGCCCGTATACATGTATACTGTTTCTTTATGGGAACACGTGCGGTTGGCGGTGTAAAACTGTTTTCCGCTTTCTAAACAATTTTCATTCGATCTACACCAAACCTAAGCTTGTTGAAAATGTGAATTGGCCAAAAATCAAGTACAAGATCGATAACCATTTTAGGAGTATGACCCTAGAATTATCAAAATGTATACATGTGTGTGGGCATTATGTCTATGTCAAGTTCGAAAACCAGCAAAATCGTCCAAAACAGTTTTAGAGTATGGACCTTGAATTATCACAAACATGTCAAATTAGCATTATCCACTCTATAAGTTGAACCATCTTCATCCGATCTTCACCAATCTTGTTGAACATGTTTTTTGGCATAATGTCTTAGCCAAGATCGTTCGAAAACTACCCAAATCGCATAAGTCACTTTTGAATTGTGGCCCTTGAATTATCTTAAATTTGCCAAATTACCATTGTCCGCTCTTTTAGTAGTGTTTACCCGATCTTCACTAAACTCGGTGAACATGATAAATGGAATAATCGTTAGGCCAACTTCGATAACCTGCCAAATCGCCTAACGCATTTTTGGATTATAGCCCTTGAACTATTTAAAATGTATCCAAATATGCTTCGTAACTGCAACAGTTATAATCCAATCTTCATCAAACATACTGCGAATTATAAGGGCATAAAAACCTTGGTTTCGGTAAAAGATTCTCCAAATCACGTTATATTCAACGTAAAGAAATGTGCGGTCTAGCAGTTCACAACAACAAAATATCATATAACTACTTCATGAAAAGTCAACAACTCGACTGTAGAACTGGGCCACAATATGAAATACAACCTACACATAAAACACTTCTCTGAGAATCATCTAGAGTACTAGCATTCTTGCAACGGAATATAAAACACTGTCCACAGAAGATCAAAGAAATAGCAGACCTAAGCCTAGTCCATCCAATCTTTGAAAATACATCGCGGTACGGAACCCGCAACAAAGAGCCCAGATGAAAAACAACTGCGCGTTTATCTTATGTTAAAACCGTTTAACATTATTAAACCGTATAATGTAACCTCAATGATCCACAATGATCCTCGCCCTGCATAATTACTTATTTGGTGAGCAGTAACTAAACTGGTCGATGGTGATGAATTTGTTTGCCACCGTCGTGTAGAATTAACTACTAGGCGAGCATACCTAAACTGGTCGCTAGTGATGACATTGTTTACCCTCGCTGTGTACAAGTAATAATTTGGCGAGCAGTAACTAAACTGGGCGCTTGTTAAAAGTTTGTTATCCTCGCCGTGCATAATTAACTATTTGGCGAGCAGTAACTAAACGTATCGCTCGTCATCAATTCGTTTACCCTAGCCGTTCAAAATTATTGTTTGGCGAGCAGTAACCAAACTGCTCTCGTAATAAATTTGTTTACCCTTGCAGTGCATATTTTAACAGTAAATGAAGGTTCGAATTGACGGACCGACAGACAAACGATCGGACGGACGTACTGATAAAGTGTATTTGTGGGGTTATTTCCTTTGGTGTTTGTTTGTGGGGTGCACTCCACAAGTATGCAATTCATTCCGTAATTAACCCCCTTTTATGACATTAATATGCAAATGAGATACCCGTTATAAAAAATAAAAATAAACTATTTATCTAAGTGTCTTTATAAGGGTGGTGGGTACAATATAATACAATACAATACAATCTCTGTATTGCCTCCTATGTGGGAGATATCGTACAAATTACAAACATTAAACAAATATATGAGAAAGAAAAAGAAATGTACACAAACAATGGAACAAATGAATGAGCGAACAAAACATGAATACACTCAAATACAGTACATGTAGACATAATAAAGGGTGGGGGGGGGGATAAATCAGAATGAAATCTCAAGTATCTATTGATTATATGTATACCTAGATGTATTGAAATGTATTTTCATTAACTAAATATACATTTTAAGACACTGGTATATGTAATTAAAGGTTATTTCTAGAAATGCCTTTCTTTGCTATTATATTGGTAGAGTTATTATCGGCGCACCTAACATGCTAAGCGTGAATGAGTAGCTATCTAGAGCGTATATCGTTTGCGAAGGATCTGCTGCAATTTCTGATTAGTGTAGATTTTAATTTTTGTTTCAATCCTACAATGACATGGCAATCGGAAAGTCTGTGTACTAACTCTTCTTGTTGTGGTTGGTTACTCAGAACTCAGGAATTAATATCAGAAATATGAGATAAAAATAGCAGTAGAAAGCAATTGTCATGTTCCAATGAAAACAATAATTGTATATGATTTTTACCGTTCTTTCAGAATGTCTTTCATCAAAGTAGCCTTCATGAAACCGTATATAACGTTCTTTATATTCAATACACGAACAAAAGAAAGTGCAAGTTGAAAATATTTCAGAAACGAAAAAGGAAAAGCTTAAACAGTGTAGTGTTCTTTTATTCCAACGATGTTTTAAACTCAAACACACGCATAATGGATGACTTCTCGATATAACTAGATGTTTCTCATAGCTATTCATAAACTCTTGTGAGAGAAGCGGTTCAATACAAATTTTCAATGATTCAAAACTGTAGTTATATATTGTAACAAGTCATAGTTGTATATGTAATGCCTGTAACAATCTATATATACGGTCGATTTCAGGAACGCAAATTAAAAGGAGATGTTTAGAAATCAGCATATCGTATTGCATGTGGCTTAATCGTATTAGCCAATTAAAGTTATTCCGCCGTATACGTTCTTTGACGCATATACAGCAGACGACTTTTAATAACATTAGGTTCACAGAAGACATTGTTTATGATGAGAAATCCTCATTTTCGAATATATTTACCAAATACAGTGTTTGGTAGAATTACAATAGCAAGGTAACCATAGTTTCAGATGAAGTTTTGAAGTCACGTGATGTAAATGACTGAAAACACTATTTCTACCAAATTCATACGTCAAAGAAAATAGTGCAAAATAATTATTGACTGACTTACGAATGCAAACATAAGCAAAAGTCAAATTAGTAAAGAAAATCCGCTTATTCTAGGTAACTAAATAAAATTACAAGTATCTGAATCTGTAAATATTATATGTAAGTGTAATAAAGAATAAAGATATCACTACGCCTGATCAAATTACCCTTTTTAAATTGTAACCCTTTGTTCCCTCTTGTAACAGAAATAGTGATGAAACATATATTACTTCTGACAAAGTAGATTTGTTTGTGGTATTGAATAGCATTTATTTCCACTTGAAGATGCATTTACAGCAGAAACCTTTTGAAAACCATTGTGTCAAAAGGAGACATTGTTCATAAAGAGCAATATCTCCCTTTGCAACAATGTTTCCTATGCATTTCTGAAATATTCAGAAAAATAAACCTGATGTTTTAACTATTACCTATATACAGACCCTTTGTTGCGATATTGCGCGGTATATTTATTGTTACGGAGCACTAAGTCTTGCTGCGGTAACAGAAAGTGTGAAATTTGCTAAACTTTAAAATATTCTCACTGAATAAGCTAGTATGATACCATTATAATGTGGCATAAAAAAACGTCATCATTGGATAACTCTTTACAATTATATTCATATTGGTTGGTTGTTAAACACAGCATTTAGGCGGCATACGAAGATGGGCAATAATACAATATTTTAAAACTCCATTCTAATGATAGTGGGTGGCATCTAAAAAGCGGAAAATTAAACGTTTAGCTTAAAATAACATATCATCCTTATCCACTAGACACAAACAAAAGGAATGATATTTGGCGGTATTTTATTAATTATGTTCAAAGATATGTGTAGATCTCTTGTTTCAGCGGTATCTGAGAAAGGGTGTAAAATGCCCAATATTTAAAATTCTTGTCCGATTCCAAGATTATTTAGTAGAAATGTTCCTTCAGAGACTCACTAGAAAAATTGTTCAGGCCATATTAATTGGTGAAATAAAGAGGAGCGAGGCGGCATCAGAAAAGGGAAAAATGAAAACATTTTAAAACTCTATTCTTATGAAAGTGCTTGTCTTATTTGTTCCCTCAGTGTCTCTCTTCATATTTCTTTAAGCCATATTGATTGGTGGAAAGATATAATTATCAAGTTGAATCAAGAAAGAGCTCAAATTGAAATTTGAGCTTCAAAGATGCAAGTAATAGACCCAACCTGTGTTGCTTCGGTAGCAGATAGAGAGTAAAATGGATAAACTGTAAAATTCTTCTCTCTGAATTCGGTTGCCAGTTTCCAATATAAATGAGTACAATTGGTCCTTGAGTGACCCTCTACGGACGGCATCTAAACGAGACTTAAACAAATTATGACGTCAAGTGGCGACGTAAAATTACGGGCAGTGATAACAACGTTCATCGTCTACGATAGACAGATGCCTATCCTTAAATTTGATTCAATTCTTGCCGGACTCTTTCATCATATTAAACGTCTGCGTAGGCGTTTTCCCGAGCGCTTCACAAAACTGTATCACTGCCCGTCGTTTTACGTCGCCACTTGACGTCATGATGTTTTAAAGTCTTTTTTAGATACGACGTTGTTGTTTTTACAATATGTCTGTACATGCAATTGTTACAAACACTAAAATAACAGGATATGACGTCGTGACGTCGCATTAGCGGCAGACGAAATTGCGCGTATTCAGATGTTATTTCAATGATCTGAGGTCAAGTTTACCTCAGTTTACATCGAATCGAAAACATTTCATTTTGGGGGTCAACCCGGTGTTTTTGATGTCTCATCGTCATCCACAAATTCCTTTCCCATTATTAGTTGTATGTCGCAGTTTTTCAAAGGGGAATAAAGACATAACAGATATTGACATATCTCACACATTTAAGACGGCTGATAAGCTTGCCAGGACATATAGGTCACACAATGGTCAAGAGGACGCAATTATATTTATGCGGGCTGCCGTGATGATGCACACAGTTTGTCTTCAGAGACAGGAGCCCTTTGACGGATCCTTCCCCTAACTCCCTAATGGCTTCAGCAAATGAGGAAATGAGGAGTTTCTTCAACGTGGTGCTCCGGGTTCCATCAGCTCTTCATGGACGTAAGAAGATCGGTGGAGACGCCAATCTGGATGCGAGGGAGAAGATCCATGTCACATCTCACATCTGCTTATCTACAATACTAGTAAGGGGACGCACCAAGCAGTCAAAACAGCTACAGTACGCCACAAACAGGAGCGAGAAACCCCTACCCTCTGTATCATGGCCTCAAGCTGTATGGACACGGACGGAACAAAAACAGATTGAGATTGACCACGAACAGGTTATTTCAGTATCGTACAATCGCGTCATAGAAGTTAAGCGAGGTGTTGCGCTTACGTGTTGTGCTCGGCATGCTGATGATTGGTAGGTGCTACAAACCAACCGTCATCTCAAGGTCTACACCACCCATGATGTGGATAATATAGTTAGCAAGTCTCAGGGCAACTTCTCAAGTGATGAGTTACAAGGATATGCCCTGAGCGTGACCATCCATCTCTTTCACAGGAATCTTGGAGTTGAGCGGGCTCCCATCAAGATTAATAACTCTAAAGCAACCAGATGTTTACGTGATCCAGCCCCCCAGTCAAACTCACTCAAGCAGATGTCTTTGCGCCCAGACACGACACCAGCGAAGTCAGACTATCCTTTGATGTGCTTTCTCAGTCTGAGGTCCTGACAGCTGGTTGCGTATTGTCTGCACTCGATAAGCATCAAATTCATTGCACAATGACATCAGGTCTCCCTCATGTCCCCTTATCTGCTCAAGTATTGTCAGAATGTAATGGGAGTCATTCGATATGTGGGATCAACCTTCCCAAACTCTACCCCAGTTTAAGTTATGGTCAACCATAATAGAGCTGGAGCTGCTGATGTCTCGAGTTGTGGGTTCACTCCGGGATGGCGACTCTATGTGCAAGCATGTAACAAACTCTGCGGCTAGTTTCATGCCATGGACCACAACATATGCACGTTGGCTGCCGATACATGTACGCTAGCCGAGAAACACCATCAAATACATGCTGAATTCGTGAAGGGCAATTTTGTTGTGCAGAAGTCAGCTAGAAAGTTCAGCCTCATGGCCAAGGACCAAGCCCATGAACAGTCCAACAAAAACCTCCAGACTCGTGGTGGAGCTGTTGGACTTTATAGGAAGTTCGAAGCCATTACATTGTCTATGCTGGCCGGACCTGGCTGCACGCGGGTAATTTAGGTGGTAGAGACCGTCAATGACCCACCATTGTCATCCACCGCTCATCATGAGGAAGGACACAGCTTGCAATTTAAGTTTCAAAAGTATGTACTCTCGTTCATCAAGGGGGTAGAGCAGATGAGCAATCCTTTCCTTGCTACAAGTCAGGAGTTCAAAGTACTCGATAAACAGAATGTCCTGGAACATGTCGTTGCTACTTCTCTTTCTCAAATCCGTGAAGCTGGTCAAACCCTGCATGCAGCATATGTCATGAAAAGATTGGAAAGGCTTCACTAAGAGTATACGATACAATCAAGCTGAATAACATGCTAACCTTCGCCAACCGATACGAACCCATAAAAAAAGGTACAAAGGCATGGAGTCCAGAGGCAGAATATGATGTTAATAGAAGAACTATTCTTCTCACTCAAGTCATGTCTTGATGTCGACATGACAGACTTCTTTCGATTAGAAAATTAGAGAGAACCACCGAGCTTTGAGGATCGAGGTGTGCTGCGATCAGGGATCAGACATTATTAAGTGCCTTAATGGACACGCTGACCGCGCAACTGCTGCCAAACAAGCCACCTTCGTGGTGATGGATATAGCAACTGTTATCCACATGATGCGACCCACAATAGCAAAGGCATTCAGTGAGTATATTTCGCCCCACATTGTATCATATTTTGAGGCCCAAATAACAAGTAGTTCCAAACGCATTGACGCTGTATGGCATAATCAACCAGGAAATAACCTCAAAGCTCTCACACAGCAACGACGTGAAAATGGCCCACGGACAGGAGGAGGCAGTACTCCAAACCCGAAGCGTGATTGGAACAGCGTATTCCTGAAAAATGAGGAGAACAAAAGGTAGTTGTTCTTTGTCATCAGCACACATATCTCCAAGGCTGACATGGGCGGAATGCTGCTCTTAAATACCCACTTCGAGTTAGTGCTCTCCAACAAGTAGTGTAACTTCACAACACTATAGCCATTTAACCATTCCGAGGTGGACAAAAGGATCCTCCTGCATCTGGCACATGCGGCAAAGTAGGGTCATACAAAAGCCTATGTTCGCACTGTGGACAGCGATGTCGTAGTTTTGATAATCCGTTTGTTCGAGGCCCTCAGCCTTTCGGAGCTTTTGATGGTCTTTGGTACTGGTAAAAACTACCCTAACATACCATCTTCTCTGATCTTGGCGTGTCAAAAACCTTGGCGCTACACCTCTTTCACAGCTTACCGGGGTGCGATACGACTTCATAGTCGTATGTGGCAAGAAGCCAGCATGGGCCACATGGACAAGCATACCAGATCTCAACGACACACTAGTGGCTCTCAAGCATGACCCTGACCTCTTCATTCATGAGAATGTGCATATGCAGAATCTCGCACGCTTTTTCATAGTCATGTATATCAAGGGTTGTAGTCCAGCTGGTGTCAACACGGCCAGACATCAATACTTGGCAGGCATGGTGGGGAGTATTTTTAGATCCTCTCAACCGATCACAATTCTACCTTCAATCCTTTCACTACTTTCACTACTTTGATTAAAGTATTTGGTATAACCCGGCTGGCACTATTGACCTTCAGCACCGAGACGGTTACGAGACGAGTGTAGTGTACCGACTGATGCATTTCTTGTAATCGGGGGCGCCGATCCCCCGGTATCGGTCAATAATGACGCGGACTGTCAATCCAGTAGCTGTGAGTGCGAATTACAGTTCAGTCAATATTCTCTCTGACGTTTGACAAATGTCATTGTGACCAGCGTATTTCGTCTTTCAACAATGTGTTAACAGTCTAAGTGGAAAAGAAGCCAGTTGCATGGAAAGTATGTTATGGGAATTTTGGTGTGAGAGACCAGATTAACACGTGAGTAGGTGAACTGGCCGGCCGACCTTAACCCCAATCAATCAATCAAACCGAGACATCAGTCCACTATTTTCCACAATCAAATAGTTGCACAGTTTAATCCCCGTGACTGTACACATTCCCATACTTTCTCCGTCGTGACCACTTCAAGTCAGATATCGAACTCGAGATATCCGATCTCAAATCATCCAGGACATTGGTTACAAGTGTAGGTTCTGCGCATCTGCACAGATTGATATGGTTCTGCGCTTTTTTCAATAAGGTATAGAAGGTTCACGTTTTAAGAAATAACAAACAAAATTGTTCATTTGGGTTCGATAGCATGGATACGTAGAATACATACATATATATACACGTGTAAATAATAACGCTAGGGTTGGTTTGTCTTGGGCAAATGTTCAAATGTTCTTCTTTACGGGTGAGGTCGCTCAAACAGAACAATCGTAATACACATTCAATGTTATTTAATGCTACATTGAATTGTTAATTAGTGGTCTGTTTAAAGCACGATCTGTACATGTAGGCCAATTACTTTGGGGTCTCGATGGAATGTGTTGCCCATAGTCGTGACCAAATTACACCTATACAATATTAATAAAACAATGATCTTTTGTATAAAAATGACAATTCAATTTGATATCATCTTTAGGCTAGTCAATGACATATGTCAATATGGTTCAACTACCCCATTTGGAGGTTGAATTTACGTTTGTTTTGAATTAGTCATCACAATGTTATTTCAAAATGAATATCAGATTATCGCTTTGTAATATAATGTCGAACCTTTCTCTAATTGAGACACGCACCTACATTAGAACACTTCGGAAATATTGTTGGAAAAGGAAGGAAAAGTGATGTTCTTGTAACTGTTTGTTTTCTTAGTTTACGTTAATTCTGTTAAACTAGTTTTACATTAAAAGTTAAAAAGTATTCAATTGTTAAATTGATTAAATGGAAATTTATAGGTATGAAGTTAGTAAAAATTACGACATATGTAAGCCCGTACACGTACAAAATGTACAAGTTGGTATTGTCTGATCAAGATCCACACTGATCTCGTATTACCGTTACACACGCTTGTAAGAAGATTTTGTCAAAATGTGTAGGTTCTGATAAGACCGAGTAGTTGGACAAGATGATGTGAACTTACAATGCTCAGAAATACCAATGTATACCCTTTCTGATGCACTGGCTCATATATTGTTTGACTTTTGAACCCTTGCTAAATTTATTTAAAGGTTTCACGTCAATAATTGGCATTGGTCCTCTGATCTCTATTACCATTGCCATACATTACAATAACTGATACAAGGCTGTTGGCTGTTATTTGCTGTAGTTGTATCAATAGCATTATAAACATTATTATTCATCATTTAAATTTGTATTAATTATTATTATTATTTGTTTTTATGCTGGTTTTCGTCTCTTTCAACAGCTATTTAGTTATATCAATGCATTTTCTGCGTTATTTACGAGTACGTCTGGTCCATTTATCCCAACACCAGCGTATCAGTGGTAATGCTAACCAAACAATCCTGAGGGCCAATGAGGGTTATCCATTTCAACATTTTCGGTGGAATTGCAAAGGCAAGGCTACCATTGTTTCAAGTAAAGCTTTGAAGTCACATGATGGACTGAGAACACCTTTTCTACCAAATTCATGAGCCAAATAAATAATGCAAACAATTATTGAATGAATTACGAATGCAAACAAAAGCATGAGTCATATAAGTAACAAAATTCCACTTTTTCCAGGTAACCAAATGAATGTCTCTGAATGTGTAAATAGCATATCAAGTGTAATAAAATATAATGGAAACATTTACCTTCTGACAAAGTAAATTGGTTTGTGATGTTTGAATAGCATTTGTTTCCACTTGCAGCTGACAACTTTTGAACACGTTGTGAATAGCAATATCTCCTTTTGCCAAAACGTTGACTATGCTATTCTTAAAAAGTCAGATTTAAAAACCTCAGATATCAACCCTTACCCACATTCAGACCCTTTGTGACGCCTCTGACTTTTGCAAATATTGTGGCAGAAGAAAAAAATGCGCGCTTTATTAGTTATGTGGTATAATGTTATCATTTGATAACTCTCTGCAAATATAATGATATTGATTGGTTGTTAAAGACGGCAATCACATGGCGTAAGAAACGGCCCAAAACGACACAATTTTAAAACTACATTCTCATTAAAGTGCTTGTCTGATTTCAGGATAGTTTAGCAGACCTTTTAATTCTATGATCCTCTACATGTAATCAGGTGGCATCTAAAAAGGGAAAATTGAATGTTTAGTTTCAAATGACATCTACTCCTTATCCACAGGACACAAAAACATAGTGTGTTTTTTTGGCTATCCTTTTCTTTATCAAGTTCAAAGATATATGTAGAACTCTTGTTTGTGCGGTATCTGAGAAAGGGAGTGAAATGCCAAATATTTGAAATTCTTGTCAAATTCCAAGGTTATTTACTTTATGTGTTCCTTCGGTGACTCTTCACAAAAATTGTTCAAGCAATATTAATAAGTTGAACACAAAGAGGAGCGAGGCGGCATCAGAAAAGTCAAACGACCCTCAGTGACCCTTTTCATAATTGTGTAAGCCATACTGATTGGTAGCAGGAAGGGAGTAAAATGCATAAACTGAACAATTCTTCTTCTCTGAATCAACTTGTCAGATTCATAGATAACTACAAATGTTCATTGAGTGATCCTATACGAGATGTGCTTTGAAATTAAGACCTGAAATGACGAGCAAGTCGGGCTAGTAATTAACCAATTTTACTAGCCTGAGTACTTTTTGTTAGGATTTGCCTTAAAATCACTGGTATTAAAATTTAATAATATCTTCATTGTACTTAAAATACAAATGTAAAAACACTCGGTATAACAGATAAGCTTTCCATGTTAATTGAGTATTACCCCACGCTTCCAAACGTGGTTTAGTATTTGAAAACAAAAATGAGTTTTTCAATATTCATTACCATATTTACATAATTTCATTTGAGTAATTCAACATATGTTACCTTATCATTTTAGTTTTCATAAATTAACCTGGTTTAATTCTCATTATCCCTTTTATTTTTAACCTAGGCATGCCCTGATCCTCTAACTAACAGATGTTACCTGCAGTCATAAATATTTGTATTTCCTATTTACAGAAAGCCAACATTGGAAATTCGGGAAAGGAATTTTAACTAAGTTGTTACATTGTTTTACAAATGATATGTAACATACTCAATTTTATACCAACATAACAAAACAACTGATTGAACACTAACTTTTCTGATACATAATTTAGTATGAAGAAAATCATTTTGTTTCTTATAAATACCCACAAAATGCATTTTTTGTTTTATCTAAATTTCTATAGTTAGAAAGGAAACTGTAAATTTAAGTTTCTAACATATACTAATCTTTAAATACATAATTATGTAAATCATGTATTGGAACAATCGACTTTATTTTCAAACCAGAAAACAATTCCTGTATGGTCAGCATTTGCAATTAGTTTATATGTACTTAAACCTACGTTGATACACAGTTATTGAATAAACATTGAGTAACCGTTATTTTCATTGACTTTCGTTACCAATTGATTTAGTCTCTCTTTATATGGCCGTTACATATTGCATTATTTAGATGCGAACATTCAAAACGTAAAATCGCATTCCTGGTAAGGAAACCTTGATTTAGAATTAGATGTCTTCCAAGTCCATTTTGGACATATGGTTCCAGTTTTCGGGATGACGACTATTGTGACTTGAAGCCGGACAACCGGCTAAAGTCTATAACTCGAGCAATACAAATGTGGAGTGAGACTGTTGACTTGCCAAGAATTGCAATTTCAGTTTGACATGGCAGTTGGCTGCCACTGTTTGGCTGAACGTCATTTAGTTTGACTAAACTGATGCATAGAAGGTTGTCAGCTTAACTCCCTAACTCTAAGAGGACTGTTGCCAATACGGGACTTTGTTGGGGAATTCCAACTCCGGCTGATCATAGTTGCCGGCGGCCACAACTCGACGAATCAGGACCTTATGCAACACGAAGTCAGTTTCGGATGCTTGTACTGGACATGCATCAATTGACCGCCCGATCCATCTGTTTTGAACAAAATGCACGCACAATTGAGTTTTGGAGACATCAGCTATGACTGTGTGTTGCAGCCGTCTGCCGAAACGCTTCAGAATAATGACTTGGCACCTTTCCATGACACGTGTCAAGTTGCAGGCTTAAGTATGACTTAGAACAATATACAACCGGAGGTTTACAAGTGACTTTTCCAAAATCCAAACTTCCGCTGAGTATAGGCAAGGGATAGGATATAAACTATTTCTTGCACTAACAATGACTAATTTCTATAATTAAAAAGATAAGTTACTTTTGGTTAGTGTAAAAAGTAACTAATTAGAAAAAAAAACGAAGTCAATTGGTAAGGTCATATTAACACTGTTTCGGAAAAAGTATTTTATATATAACGAAAGATGTGCGCCTTTATGAAAGACTCAACAAAAGTCAAGCTTAGTTGGTTTATTACAATTCACACCAGAAGGACATAGACCAAAGTGGCAACAGTTTTTTCTGCAATTCTACTTTTTCTAACAGGAAAATTCAATTGTTGACACTATGAATTATATGTCTTAAATGTCGTCAAGTCTAGAGTTTGATATCTATGAAAAAGTTATTTAGGAGATCAAGCCAAAAACATTGTGTGAAAAAACACCTATGCAATAGTCGGCTTTGCAGAAGGCAGCTTACTATGATATTTGATACGGGGTGTTCCATCCTCGGTACCCAGGCTATTCATAAACTATAAGATATATTGTATTTAATGAATAGTCTTGGTACCGAGGATGGGGTTTGTCATGATATGACTGATACATTAGTAGCTGACGGTTTTAGAAAGTTTTCGCGTATGTCTTTAGATCGGAAAGGAATGTGTAAAATGATATGTGATATATAGATAGATATAAATTCAGCGGCCGTCTTAGATCACTTAGAAATACTGCCGTTCTGCCTTCGAGTTGCATTAGGTCCCGATTTGCTAGCTGCTGCTATTCCCAGTAGAAGTTAGGTTTTTCGGATTGGAAACCTGACATGAGCCATGTTGAAGTGGCCAACTCTGGCTCCGAGTCGAACTAGGTGGCTTCCACCTGGTCTTATGGCAGCCGGCTTCCATGTCCAGCTGAAGTTGAGATCTTGGGCAATTCTACGGCCCAACTCTGACTATACATCCGATAGAGTCTCGAAGGAAACTATCAACTGTTATTCTTAAGAGAGTGAGAGAGATAGAGAGAGAAAGAGAGAGAGAGAGAGAGAGAGAGAGAGAGAGAGAGAGAGAGAGGAGAGGGATAGAGGGACATAAATAGAGTACGAGAGAGAGAGGGAGGGATATAGATGGTGATGTAGAGAGAGGGGTTGAGGGAGAGAGAGGGAGATGGAGAGAGAGGGAGAGAGAGAGAGAGAGGGGGGGGTGAACGAGAGGAGGAAGAGAGAGAAAAGAGGGAGGGGAGAAGGGAAGAGATGAAGAGGGAGATCGAGTGGGTTGAGAGAGAGACGGAGAGAGGAAGGGAGAGAGATAGAGAGGGAGATATAGATAGAGGGAGGAAGGGAGAGAGATAGAGAGGGAGATATAGATGGAGGGAGGAAGAGAATGGGAGAGGGAGATATAGAAAGGTGACGAGAAGGAGAGTAAAGAGAAGGTAAGAAGAGTGAGGAAAGAGAGATTCTACGGCCCAACTCTGACTATACATCCGATAGAGTCTCGAAGGAAACTATCAACTGTTATTCTTAAGAGAGTGAGAGAGATAGATAGAGAAAGAGAGATAGAGAGAGAGAGAGAGAGAGAGAGAGGAGAGAGATAGAGGGACATAAATAGAGAACGAGAGAGAGAGGGAGGGATATAGATGGTGAAGTAGAGAGAGGGGTTGAGGGAGAGAGAGGGAGATGGAGAGAGAGAGAGAGAGAGAGGGGGGGTGAACGAGAGGAGGAAGAGAGAGAGAGGAGGGAGGGGAGAAGGGAAGAGAGGAAGAGGGAGATCGAGTGGGTTGAGAGAGAGACGGAGAGAGGAAGGGAGAGAGATAGAGAGTGAGATATAGATAGAGGGAGGAAGGGAGAGAGATAGAGAGGGAGATATAGATGGAGGGAGGAAGAGAATGGGAGAGGGAGATATAGAAAGGTGACGAGAAGGAGAGTAAAGAGAAGGTAAGAAGAGTGAGGAAAGAGAGAGGTTAAAAGATATATATATATATATATATAAAGAGAGAGACAGAGGTTAAAGACAGAGATATATCAAAACAAAATAATTTAATTTGACAAGGGTGTTACCATGAACGTAGATAAAAATTATACTTAAGTCAATATATTGAAAGCATATTAAAATTACGAGATATATGTAGATCTACACACACACACACACACACACACACACAAAACTACAAAACTTACCAACATGGTTACGGTTGCAAAGCCATGCTCCAATTAATGTTGTCCATTTACTTTGTATCTATGGTAAACGTCTTCACATCCTCAAAACAAAATATTAGCGTCCAGGATTTCAATAACTAAACCTGATATACGAAGTGTCAACGAATTAGAGTGTCTTAATTAGTTATATATATGTGATCAACAGATAAGTGGCCATTGTCACGTTTTATAAAACATAATAGCGGTGGAATGGTTTTGATTAATGTCCAATACACACAATTTAAATAGTACTATAAATTGATCCTGTCCTAACTTTTTAGATCCAGACCAATATGTATGTAAGCAGACTGATCATGATATACACTGTTCATATATAGCCTACATAGACTTGTTCGAGGTTTCTGTCTACATGTATAGATACTATTAAGACAGATGTAGATGCCGGTCTAATCAAGATCTACACTGTTCATATATAGCCTACATGTACATAGACTTGTTCGAGGTTTCTGTCTACATGTGTAGATACTATTAAGACAGATGTAGAGGCTGGTCTAATCAAGATATACACTGTTCACTTATAGCCTACATAGACTTGTTCAAGATTTCTGTCTACATGTGTAGACACTATTAGGACAAGTGTAGTGGCTGGTCTGAACCTATATGGATTGACTCAATTAATCACTATATCAGCCGTCCCGCGAGAAAATCAACTTCGTGATCCATGCAGGCTTATGTGCGCCCACACTGTCTTTCTCAAGTATAAAGTAATGATTTCTGAAACAGAATATCCACAGGAGGTGAACATATTGTCTCTCCGGGTTAGCCTGCGCGGCATGCTTTAGCAGATCTGTGTAGACCTTTACAATTCTAAAGGTTGATCAGGGTAAACGTTGTATTCGATTGTAGTTTTAAGTTGTGCATAAGATGTAATGCAATAAAGTGTTAATGTCGCGAACCGCAGGATAAGGGTAACTTGCCTTATTTATTGATTGATTGATTGATTTAGGTGAAACGCCGTTTTTCTACAATTGTTCAGTTTTATGACGAAGGCCAGTTTACTGTTCACGTGTTTCCTGGGCCTCTAAGACAGTACTCCATACAACAGCCATACCAAGTAACTGAGTGTAAGCACATTGGTCGAAGACGCATTTGGACGTTCGTCGAAAATACTTTTGGTAGAATGTTTTTTTTTAACTCACAACTCCTGGATTGACAGCCGTGTCGATACTGCCTGGACTGTCGATGCTCGGCATGATAAGGGTTCTGGGATAATATGAATGTTATAATAAAGACGAGGGAAATAGTGAAAATTGTATTTGTCTGTTAGCTGTGCACTCTGTCAAAAATCATTGGGAGCTGATCGAACAGTGACTTCGGGTTCACCGTGACATTTTGTGAATCAGTAAACATTCAAATTGAACCGAACGTTTAGTGACATTCACGTTACGTCGTGAGAATTGAAAGATATATCGCCGGGATAAGGTAGAGCTCACTTGTTACGTCGTGGTGTTTGTCGCAATCAGAGGAGGTAAGCAGTTATCCAAGACGGATACCTAATCGAACCTTACTAATACCTTTAAGTAATAACAGTTGCTTCCTTCTTTTGCGTTCGGGTTTTTGTAGATAATTTGTCCTGCCAAAATAAACGCTTATAACCAAGATGTTCCCGGAACATTTAAGTTAAACATGGGTTCGATGAACATTAAATGCCATGGGTACTCTCTTAATCATTTGGTCTTCGGGCGACTATAACTGACGAACATGGACTAGTCGCTTGACTTGTTGCGACTTAACAGGACTGTTTACGACCGGACACCGACACGGATGACGATTTAAATCCTTTTGCTGTCGTGCGACTATAACTGATGATTGGACTAGTCGTATGCCGTGTTGTAACTGAACACGACTGTTTACGACCAATATGTCGCACTCAGACGAGATAACCACTTTACCAAGGCGAACCCCTAATCGAACCATACTGTATAAGTTTTCCGGCCAAAATAATCGCTAGTAACCGAGATTTACTCGGAACATGTAGGTTAAACATGGGTTCGATCAACGTGAAATGCCATGGGTACTCTCTAAATCATTTGGTCTTCGTGCGACTATAACTGACGACCAAATACTATTCGCTTAACTTGTTGCGACTTAACACGATGGTTTACGACCAGGCACACTCATTGGCGACGATTTAAATCCTTTTGTCGTCATGCGACTATAACTGACGACCACTGACTAGTCGCATGACTTGTAGCGACTTAACACGATGATTTACGATCAGGCACCGACATCGAGGACGATTTAAATAAGTTCTGTTTCTGTATCAGTGGATTAACTCTTCGCGTTGTGATTTTCTACAATGTTGTATTATCTACCAAATACAAGTTCTTGAAACAACAAACAACATGTTTACGTCTACATAACTCAACCGAACAGAACACAAACTTTATTTCGACAATAAGCTTTGTATTGCTCATATAATAACATGCAGTGGTACATAAGTATCACATATCTACTACATATGTTGAATCTGCACACTGTTATGGTGATAGTCTTCTATTTGTATACATAATATGACCCTGCTTTAACCCATAGAGGTAATCATCCAGTTATACTCTAGGAATGGCTAGATAGGGGCTTTAGAAGCAACACTCATAAGTATGGCGAAAAGGTAACACTTCAGATCGACTTTCCGAACGGAAAATTTTGCCCAGAGATTTCTTGTCTAGGGAATTCCTGGTGAATATATGTTCCAAAGGTTACAAATGCATTGGCAATCTGCATTACGATTGCCTTTGGCAATTTACAAAACAAAGACAGCCATACGGTTTAATACATACGAATACAAATAATGAAACGGTAATAAAAATTTACGAAACAGCAATTTATATATACTTATAGCATATATACTACCTTGTATGCTCTGTCATTGAACATTACTTGGTTGATGGAAAGTTGACAGTTGTAAGCGTAATTCAAACCACTCAGTATTGTTTGCATCATTTGTAAACAAACTAATGTTTGGATGTTTTCAGAGCCGATTCACAACATCGTGTTTATTTTGAGAAATTGAAATACCATCCCTTTTTCACATAAAGAGTCCAATAAAAATATCAAAGCAGTTTAAGCAATACGAAATACAGTTGATAACTCAAACATGTGATAATTCGAATATATTTTTAAACCATAAAATTCAAAATATTCCTGGTCTTCATTTGAAAACAGGCTAACAGCAGTTCTGAGTGATCAGACGAAAAACCAGAACTGCTGATGTGCTGTTTTCTTAAAATTATGTTATAACAAGCTTGCTTTTTATAATAAACATTTAAGTACAAATGAACTACGAAGCAGAAAATGATTAAAGGAATAAAGCAAACATTAAAGGATTTCTCGAACAAGTAGATAACTCGATGTAATTAAGGATTTCCTTCGACTTCGAGTTATCGAGAGTGTCATGTACATGATGTTACATCAGTGTTTTATACTGGGTTCAAGATACGTGGAGTATTTAATGTTGGAAAGAGTCCTGTACATAATGTTACATCAGTGTTTTATACTGAGTTCAAGATACGTGGAGGATTTACTGTTGGAGAGTGTTCTGTACATAATGTTACATTCGTGTTTTATACTGAGTTCAAGATACGTGGAGTATTTACTGTTGGAGAGTGTACTGTACATATTGTTACATCAGTGTTTACTACTGAGTTCAAGATACGTCAAGGATGTACTGTTAGAGAGTGTCCTGTACATAATGTTACATCAGTATTTTATACTGAGTTCAAGATACGTGGAGGATTCACTGTTGGAAAGTGTCCTGTAAATACGGTTACATCAGTGTTTTATACTGAGTTCAAGATGCGTGGAGTATTAAACTGTTGTAGAGTGTCCTGTACATAATGTTACATCCGTGTTTTATACAGAGTTCAAGATACGTGAAGTATTTACTGTTGGAGAGTGATCTGTACATGCTTTTACATCAGTGTTTTATACTGAGTTCAAGATACGTGGAGTATTAAACTGTTGTAGCGTGTCCTGTACATAATGTTACATTAGTGTTTTATACTGAGTTCAAGATACGTGAAGTATTTACTGTTGGAGAGTGTCCTGTACATAATGTTACATCCGTGTTTTATACTGAGTTCAAAATACGTTGAGTATTTACTGTTGGAGAGTGTTCTGTACATAATGTTACATCAGTGTTTTATACTGAGTTCAAGATACGTGGAGTATTTACTGTTGGAGAGTGTCCTGTACATAATGTTACATCTGGTTTTATACTGAGTTCAAGATAGGTGGAGGATATACTTTTGGAGAGTGTCCTGTACATAATGTTACATCCGTGTTTTATACTGAGATCAAGATAAGTGAAGGATTTACTGTTGTAGAGTGTCCTGTACATGATGTTACATCAGTGTTTAATACAGAGTTCAAGATAAGTGGAGGATTTACTGTTGGAGAGTGTCCTGTAAATACGGTTACATCAGTGTTTTATACAGAGTTCAAGATACGTGGAGGATTTACTGTTGGAAAGTGTCCTGTAAATACGGTTACATCAGTGTTTTTTACTGAGTTCAAGATGCGTGGAGTATTAAACCGTTGTAGAGTGTCCTGTACATAATGTTACATCCGTGTTTTATACAGAGTTCAAGATACGTGAAGTATTTACTGTTGGAGAGTGTTCTGTACATACGGTTACATCAGTGTTTTATACTGAGTTCAAGATAAGTGGAGGATCTACTGTTGGAGAGTGTCCTGTACATAATGTTACATCAGTGTTTTATACTGAGTTCAAGATACGTGTAGTATTTACTGCTCCCAATTCCTTATTTAACCCTTAAACACTATGTTTGGTTTATAAAATGATTGTCTCACTGAAATTAATATTTCTTGTTCCAAAAGCGTAGGGTTCGATACTTTTACCTAGTATTGTAAACATTTGTTGCACTAGGATAAGCGTATACGTTGTGAGTTGATTTAAATTTATTTACCAATGTTTAAAAAACGTTCGAAACCTAAATTTATATTGATTTCAAAAACGACTTTAACATTCCATATAATCAGAGACTTTTAAACACAGAGATAAGCGACACGCGATTGCAAATGCCATATAAAGAACAAAATCCTTCAAACGGCCAGCGGGTATTGATCGAGATTTACAAACCACGTGATCATTACAGTGGATTCTGAAAATGACCGCGATATTTATTTTGTTGTGAAAGGAAGCGAGCGGTGGAAAATTGTTTTTACACATCTAGGAAACTAAATAAGGTAAATTGTTTGATAATAATTAATGTTTTTGATATTTATTAATTCATATTTATAAGAGAAGTATGTGGACAACTTGTTTTAAAAAATATGTTGTTTGCAAATATTGTGAAGCCAAGTGTTCCGTATTGTGACAGCTATTTCTTTATGTATATTCACAGAAATAAAAATAATAGTTTCATACGTTGATATTGTTTATCATTGTTTATCATTTATTTTGAAGTTCTATCGAATATTATGTGAAAGTGAAAGTACAGATTATACTGATTTGGAATATTGTGATACCACCGTCTACCACTGGAATGAGCAAAAAGACATTCTGTGTCAATTTAAAACATTTCGTCTTGTCGGGAAGACTTATATCTTTCAACGGTGTGCAACTTTTGTTCAAATTGATCATGCAAACCACTGTTTACTGTTATGACTAAGATTTCTCTGATTTTACTTATCAAATGCCCTGTTCGTAAGAGCGCCTCCTTTTTTTTTTAAATTGGTCAAAATGAGTGATTTCAATTGATATTTGTCAATTTGAATTAATCCATCTTGTCAGGAGACTTATATCTTTGAAAAGGTGTACAATTTTTTTTAATTGATAATGCGAAACATAAGTGTTATGTTATGACTAAGATTTCTCTGATTTTACTTAACAAATGCACTGTTTTTGAGAGCGCCTCCTTTTTTAAATTGGTCAAAATGAGTGATTTTAATTGTTTCTTGTCAATATGAATTAATCCGTCTTGTCAGGAAGACTTATATCTTTAAAACGGTGTACACTTATTTTTAATTGATAATGCGAAACATAGGTGTTATGACTAAGATTTCTCTGATTTTAGTTAACGAATGCACTGTTTTTGAGAGCGCCTCCTGTTTTATATTGTTCAAAATGAGTGATTCTAATTGTTTCGTGTCAATGTGAATTAATCCGTCTTGTCAGGAAGACTTATATCTTTAATACGGTGTACAATTCTTTTAAATTGATAATACGAAACATAGGTGTTATGACTAGGATTTCTCTGATTTTACTTATCAAATGCACTGTTTTTGAGAGCGCCTTCTTTTTTAAATTGGTCAAAATGAGTGATTTTAATTGTTTCTTGTCAATTTGAATTAATCCGTCTTGTCAGGAAGACTTATATCTTTGAAACGGTGTACAATTTTTTAAAATTGATAATGCGAAACATAGGTGTTATGACTAAGATTTCTCTGATTTTACTTATCAAATGCACTGTTTTCGAGAGCGCCTCCTTTTTGGGATAGGGGCGTTTCGCCACTATCCCATAGCGAAGCTGCTTTCGATAAGTCGGATTAAAGCTGCAACCACAGTCCACATGTGTATACCTACACCAAAATCGAGTTTTGATTGGTTATAATCTGCCTTTTCAACGATTTAATTGGTTCGACCGAATCACGAAACCCTCCGCTTGCATAAATTTATGAGACAAAATAGTTTCTATGAATGAAACACACTCTGAACTATGGTTAACCTCAATGGCAGTAGTGTGAGGTAAAGTCGACCGTTCTGTGACCCCATTAGTTTACAACAGTCGACTTATAGAGAAATGTGCAAAGCACTGTAAATAAAATTATTGAAAGGAGTTGAAACCATTATGGCAAAAGTAGAAATTGCCTACGAAAAGCAATTTCCCCTTTTGTCACAATGTTTTCGATTGTCGTCTGCTGCACATGCGTCTGTAAGCGTCTGTAGGCGGAAAATGGTTACATCCTCCCCATGGAAGCGGAACCCTTTCCGTGATACTATAACAGTTCGAAAATGGAGCTATTGCTGACAATGAGCAATTCCTCCTTTTCACACAATGCTTTCAAACACGTTTCAAATTAATTCTTTTCATATTTAAACGTTTTACTATGGACGTTCTTTCCCTCTTTCTCCCTTCCGGACACATTTTGAATAACATGCTAGAGATGAATGATTACGAGCAATTTTGCCTTACATCAAGGGGAAAAATATATAGTTGAAACCTTTGTGGAAAAAGAGGAAATGGGTCATGATAAACAATTCTGCAGCCGTCTGCTGCACATGCGTCAAAAAGCGACTGTAAGCGGGAAAGGGTTGAACCGTTCCCGTTATAGCTACTTAGTTACAAACAAATGTTGAAAGTATATTTGCAAACGGATCAATTGCTGACAATGAGCAATTCCTCCTTTTCAAACAATGCTTTGAAACATGAATCAATTTGTTTCTATAACCTAGATAACGAAAACATTTGTCTACAGTTATTATTTTAACCTTTGCCCCTTTTAGACACATTTGACTAACCTTAACAGATGAATGATAATCAACAAGTTTGTCTTTTTCCACAATGTTTTCATCACTATTCAAAATCATACTTTTATTAATTCAGGTCAATAGTTATGCCTTAGTTCAATGTTGTTTGCTGTATTTTTAATCTATGTGGTCAAGGTTAAGGAATACTGTAAACAAACTTGTTACAACATAATTCGTCCAAAGAGAGAGGTCCTACTGTGTATACATGCCATGAAATAATGTTACAAACGGTCTCACCGCTACTGGGGAATTGTTGGTAAAAAGGTCGCGTTTTGTGTTGAATATTCTCATGTGTCGCTGTATGTAGACCCTACTAGGAAATAGAAATTAAATCTACAAATTATAGATAAGTTAATTTCAACATTGATTTATTGGGGTTTAACGCCGTTTTTAACATTTCTTCAGTCATATCACGGCGGCCAGTTCACCTACAAATGTATTTCCTGGTTTTCTCAAACCAGTACTCCTCACAACAATCTTCCCAAGCAACTGGCTGCGTTTCCACATAGACTTAGCCCATTGGTGAAAGACGAATGACGCATGTCGCATTGACTTTTGTCAAACGTCGGAAAGAAATTTGGCCGAAATTGTCAACACATCCGAGTTATAACCGCAAGGTCATTATTTATTTTATAATTGAGGCGCTTCTAGCGATTTTGGGACTAAAATTATAATGTATATGCATTTGCGTTAATTGAAGACTCAACGTTCATCAACGTGTAATATAGTCCTAGATGTATCTGTTGACAAATAAACTAGAAATGTAGTCTAAATAGGTATTTGAAAATTAACCTTGACGGTCCGGTCCCGTTTCGGAGATACAATTAAATTGCAAATACTTTACAAATACCATAATCTAAGCTGACGTGTTTTGACGCATCGAACCAGTCTTCTGTAATCAATACTTTATGAGTTGTCTCTGTCTGTAAAGCTTGGAGGTATAATCCGGCGTCCGGCCGGCTGTCTGCCTGAATGTGCATTCGTTCGTCCGTCATGGATTGCATGTATTGGTTAACACGTTGTTTCTGTATGGCAGATTTATTTCAAAGTGGTCAAAATTATACCCGTGTGATCAGGAGAACGGCAAAGTACTAGGTACATAACTCTGGTCTGTTTTTTCTGTTATCTCCATTTTCCCTTATTTAGTTCAGCGATTGTCTCAATTAATTTTCATTGTATCAATTTCAAACTTGGTTTGTAGGTAACTTATGACCTACAGATTTGCAGTGCACCATTACCATAAATTTAGCATGCTGCGTTTGGAGTGTGTATATTTTTGTCTTTCCATGTTCTCACTTATTATATGACTTTCGCATGCAACACATGCGTTCCGTGAAATTCCCTTTTTCGTTAATGAGTGCTTCCCCAAGCTTTGTACTTCGTCAAATCTAATCTGTTTTTTAGGTGTAAACTCATTTTTTTCATTTCTTCGGTTATTGTCTCAATATATGTCCAATATATCAATTTAAGACTTGGTGTATAGGAAACTCAGAGCTGCAATTGTGCAGTGCAAAAGAAACATAACTCTATCATGCTTTCGATTGTCTTTCATTTATCAGCATGATTACAATATACATTGTGGATCTTTAGTGATTTCTGAACTAGAAATATTTTAATTAAGGGTAGCTGCTCGTTTTTTTTTGTCAATCTTTTGTCCTTCGATATTTTGTTTATACAAGAAAAGGGTAAAACTTTGACAAATGAGGTATATGTTATTGGCAGGCAATATGTGTTGCTTCAAACATTTTTGGTTTGGTTTGTTTAAAGGCCATTGTTTCATTGTTTCAACAATGTTTGTCCATATGATCTATACCATATGTTTTCAACTTACATATGCCCCTATACCATTAGCGCTTTCAGCGCTTTGATTTAAATTGGTCAAAATGAGTAATTTCAATTGTTTCTTGTCAATTCGAATTAATCCGTCTTGTCGGGAAGACTTTCATCTTTGAAACAGTGTACACATTTGTCAAATTTATAATGGGGAATATAGGTTTTATGACTAAGATTTCTCTGATATTCCTTATCAAATGCTCTGTTTTTGAGATCGCCTCCTTTTTTAAATTTTAATTTTGTGAGCGACATTTCTGTTTTGATGTGAAAAAACATGTTAATACATTAGTGGAATAGAAATAGTTTCAGCTCTTCTATGACAATATTATTCCTAAGATATATCTTAACTTATTGATAAGTGTCCTGGTTTGGTGAATTACATAAATCAGTGATTTACTTATCATGCATTCTTCTTTTTAATGTTGAATGTTTTGTCTCCAGAGTAGCTAAAACATGAAAAATCTCTGTAAATAAAAGTATAATAATATAAAAGAGTTGAACAAATTGTGGCTAAAGGACACATTGTTCATTATAATATGATACGGTTTTATTGATACAACTTGTTTCCAGATGGTAACCAGGTGCCAGGTGGTGACATACCGACGATAGTACCAGATGTGATGTTTGATTTGACATGTACACAATAACACCAGTATCTTTCAATTAAATTTCGGTTCAAAGGAGTCAAAGTTTACTGCTTTTGATGTTAACTTTCAACTGTCATTTAAAAACCCGTTACACTTAACCACTCTTATTGACAATTGATGTAACCCTTTCCTACCAAAACGGTAAAGCGCATAAATCTTCTTTTAACGTTTCCCATAATCTGCAGCAAACGATTTTGAAAACAAGCATTATCTCTTTTTGCAACAAAGTTTTCAAATGATTTTAGTAATTGAACCTTCATGTATTGAGGTTTTCTTAATGTGTTCAAAGCCATCTGCTGCAATTTTTTTTTGGCATCTTGGAAAGGGATAAGAAAGGGTTAAGACAATATTGCAGAATTCGAACACATATAATTAGTGGCAGATGACTTTAAAATATGAAATATTTAATTGTAAATTATATTTTCAGACTAAGACTAGAGCCCCCAAAAAGAGAAGAGTCGTGATTTGTCTCCCCCGAAAACTATTTTGAACATCAAATGTATTCAATTACGTTACAGAGCTGCTGAAGGTGTCGTTATTGATAACAAATTACCATCGAGAAATTAACAAATTGATATAAGTTTTATGAATTTATCCCAAACAATTTGCAAACTACGGGTTTTAAGTTGGTCTTCTATCCGATATTATTCACTGTTTTAACATATATCTAAAGAATTTATTCATAAACCAGTTGTTGGGACATTCATAAAATGGATTAACTTGTATTATATTGTTATATAAAGCAGAATTTCTTGCAATGTTGTCAGAGTGATCTATGAAAATAAAAAGATATGTATGTGAAACACGAGTTATTTTAATATCCCACGAGAAATAGTCTCCTTGTTTGGACTTTGCCATCATTTACAATCCTTTGTATGTTTATCCGAGAAGAGTTGTACTCCAAATGAGAGGTAATTAAAATTCCACAGATGGAAGAAATGTATTGATGACTAATTTGCTAATTAGGTAATAACTGTGAAACATTTTTCACAAGCAATGGGCCCTTTTATAATGGAAAGGTGTGAAAACATTTACTCTCTGTCAACTTCTAATTAACAAATTTATATCAAACAATTACACAAAATATAGGGGTAGTTAGCCACAATCATGTAAATATGTGAAAACACATACTCTGTCTGTCAACTTCTAATTATCCTGCCCCAGCGCTTGCAATACACGGATCATATTACGCAATATTATCGATTTTTTTGGCTATACCCGATCAATAAATCGTGATTTCGCTTGAAAATCCAGTGTCGCTTATCTCTGTGTTTATATGTCTCTGTTCACACCCAGCTCTATCTAATATTCATATTCAGTTCAATTGAAATTGCGTGCTGCATATTACAATATGTTTTCCATTGCAATACCCTATATCATAACATTCATCATGCACATCAATAGTCTGGATACGTGCTGGTTTACACTGAATATCCATAATGATTATCTGTCGTTCGCTCCAAGGAAATGTTACAGCAATAACAGAGGGTGAATAGGACGCCTTTCGAACCTCGGTGATTCCATGGGGCCATGCTGTGGATCTTATATATCTTTTAACTGAATTGTTAATCACGTTAAATATAACAATATGCCTGGAATAACCCGTAAGAGTACATGTTTGTCCATTATTTGTAACACATATTAATCTAACACATGCTTTTTCATTATCATGTTGTTCAAAGTGTATTCTGTCAACAACAACATACTCATCATGCATGAGTTTCTCTCTTTTAAAGATTACCTCGTTCCCAATACGTTTGAACATTTGTGTACAAAAAGAATCTCTCCTAGCCGGACTGTTTTGTTCATCATTGGAATATAACAAATGTCCCTCGGACTTTTATCCGAACAAAGATATTGAACACAATCAAAGCAAAGGGATAGAGCTGTAACCCGACTAAGTGTGTAATCTGGCAAACAATGACCACACGATTTGCCATGTTTATCAGTGAAAAAACTACGGTGTGTTCCCGGAACGTCGACTCGATTTAATCCCTAGCCGGTCGGTAGAGCAGATCGGGGGGACCATAAGAGGGTAATTATGTGACAGGTATTGCTTTATAAATATAAATAAGACTGATACAGATTTTAAATTTTATTTATGCATAAACAAGAAATATATACATGCGAAATTTAAAACATTTGAAACAACTGATTTTTTTAAAATTTAATAATGCAGAATTTCCTAAGAATGCGAAATTTGAAGCATTTGAGAAAAGTGTAACCTATGATTAGCTTGCACATACGTACAAGTTGATCTTTTGCTGCACTTATCTCTTTTTTATTTTTGATCTTTGTCAGCACTATTAAGTAAAATATTAGAAAACAGCATATAAATTATAATCACACGAACACACAGAGATGCAGAATCCGCATAAGCCATCAACTCAAGAACACCAGTTTCATACCTCTCTTTCAGGGATCAATAAGCTGGTAGCGCTTTGCACGAGGGCGAGTTACTCCACCGACAGCTTTCTGTATTAACCCAATATCATTTGCGTTCTGAATGTCTTTGAACATGTGGATGGCTGTAAATAAGTTTGGGTGGGAGTGTTGTGTCATTTGCTTAAGTTTGCTGTGCCAGCCTTCGATGTTGTTCGTAGTGCACGGGCTCTGTGTGCCAAAGTGGTTCCACATCGGTCTGTCGCCTTCTACCCATTGTTCGGTACGTAGTCTGTGAATGGTTCTGTGAGTTCCGTTAGATCAGCCTCGTCTCTGTCTTCTAGAGTCCGGAATCAGAAGTCTTCTATCTTGTCTAAGGGAAGCAGAGGCAGGATTGCTGCACGTCGGACGAGTGTCTTTGCATCTTCGTTTTTCTCTATACGGAATCTGGAGATCGATTGCTTGTGCGCTTCGCCAAATGCACCGGGTAAAATTGAAGAAACACCCCTTTGTCTGTAAATATTGTGGGAATTGGTCAAATTTCTTCTGCGCAGCGCCGAGATATCTTACTCATGATCTGTTTGGCAACGACGTTGGAGTGGTCTGCTGGGTAGTTATGGTTTTGTCTCCCGAATCCTGTCGGTATGTCGTTGAATGTAGACAGGAAAGCTTGGCAACCTCGTTCGACACATCTCCAGAACATCTTGTCTTCTCTTCTACGGTTTACGCGATAAATGTATCCGTCAAATGTCAAGTTATGACCCCCTTTTCTGCTGCTGATGTACTGAACGTTCAGCTGTGCGTTTGCAATGATTGAATATGACTAAGTGAGTGTTGGATTGTTTCATCATTTCATTTATACGTTATTCGTATGTTTCTAACGGTTTGAACTAAATTAACATCAATTAAGTAACAGAACAGTTTATTTTTGTGTTAAAGAAAAAAGATCGAAAGGCACAGTTTTTAATTAATTTGTTCAACAGAGACCTTGACAGTTGTAAATTAATTACTTACGACTAGAAAACAATACCTTAACGATTGATAGAAAAAAACCTTAATTGTAACATGCATTTAAATTGTAATATTCTGATCAATAACCGTCTATCCTTTAGATACATTTACAGTATGAACTGAATTAATAATGTTAAAAAGTTATTCTTTATTAAAATGCATTTAATGCGTGCATCCTTAAAATCAAGTAAAATAATTTAGGGTATGTATAGTTCTATACCCCTTTAGGTACCCCCATAATCCCGGATTAGTGAAAGGTGTTAAGCGGAACGAGTCGACGTTCCGGGAACAAACCAAAAACTACAACGTCGCCAGTGATGACATTTATAAGCATAATCAGAGCAAACATATCGTCTACAGTCAAAACAAAAGGATAGAGCTGTTCCCGCCTAATTGTGTAATATAAAAAACGTTTATCGCAATATAAAGGTTTCTCATGCCTGTCTTCCATACTATGCTCGCCAAATAGTTAATTCTGCATGGCGAGGGTAAATAAAACCAAATAGTTAGTTAGCTTCCATACTTTGCCTATGTATTGATATCAAAGATAAATGATTTAGATTTGTACGGTGTGTTTGCTCGCCAAATAGTTAATCCCGCACGGCGAGCGTAAATAAAATCAAAGGCTTTTACGGTGATGGTGTCTCGAATCTCAGTCGATTGGTCTTACTGACGTTGAATGTAATCATGTTTTGGCGAAGTAGTCGTGTTACTATATATAGCCAGGGACACTATATTACAGTGTCCCTGATATAGCTGAAACGGTGGATGTCTTTCTTCCTGTAGAACCTTGATTCCTCACCTTGACTATCTACTGGAATTAACGATGGGTGGTTATTCTGATCTTTGAATCAGTTTCAACTATGTTTCTGATATGAAATGAGACATATAATTAATGTTCCAGTACCATTTTAAAGTGCTTCTCTTATTAGTTTAAACACATTTACACCGCTCTCTAGTTTTTTTTGTTATAACCAGGCTTACAACACACATATCTATGATCCCCATATCCATTCAACACATCTGCACTAGATGACGTTTTGAAAGAACAAACGTAAATGTGTATTTATATGATAGAGCTGGAAGCATTGTGACAAATGGAGAAATGACTGTTCATGAGTAATTTGTCCTTTTGTCGCAATTTATTTCAAAACTCGTCTGCTTCAATTTCGTCTGCACCTGGGACATAGTTAATACAATTCAGCTGAAGTTTACTTTGATAGGCAGAAACTCGTCTATAACTACGGTGGCACAGAGGTGACATGTGTATGTTTTTAATTATCTCGTGCGCACGAGATAATATGTCGTTCGCACGAGATAATTAAGTCGTGCGCACGAGTTACTAAGTCGTACGCACGAGATAATAAGTCGTGCGCACGAGATAATTAAGTCGTGCGTACGAGTTACTAAGTCGTGCGGACGAGATACTAATTCGTGCGCACGAGATAATTAAGTCGTTCGCACGACTAAGTATGTCGTGCGCACGAGATAAAAAAAACCACACATGTCACCTCTGTGCCACCGTATATAACTGCTTCATTGGCTAAAATAAGGATGCATAATATGGTTTGTTATGTAATATATGTATTTTTTTTTTACTACACAAAACACTACATTTTGGTTATATGCACATTTGAATATGTATGCCACTTGGTTTCATGATAAGGTAAGGCTATAATAGAATATCCGGGTTGAAGGTACAAGTTGGCTTTTATAAACAGTATTGATCCAGATTATTATGTGAATCCACACAGTCTGATCAAGATAAATACTGTTCACATATCAATTACGTTATCTTGTTAGAAGCTTCTGTAACATTTTTAGATTCTCATAGACGGATCAGAAGCAAAGTATGATCCGAACTTACACTGTTCTGATATGAGCGTCCCGTGAGAAAACCAACAGTGTGGACTCTGCGTAAAGCAACCATCCGAATCAGCCTAAGCACGCCGCGCAGGCTAACCCGTACATACAATTTTCGCCTTCTGTGGAAATTCTGTTTCATTACTGATCATTACTCTATACCTCTATCCCCATGAGACGGAATGTGTCGACCCGGATTAGCCTCCTAGGACTGCGCAGGCTGATCTTGGTCGAAAGATAGATAATAGGCCATTATGTTGGTTTTCACGCGGGACGGCTCATATATCGAATTGTACATTTACTATAGACGTGTTCATATGTACACATTATTAATAGTTTCACTATCGTCTCAGACAATCTAAGGCTTCGTATACATGCCTTTTTTCATTTGTTTTGTTTACATGGTGTTTCACGCCGCTTTCAACAATGTTTCAGATATATCACGGCGTTTTTGGGGGGTAAGGTACTACTACTACTACTACTACCGGAAATTGTATCCATATACCAGTCTTAACCCTAACCATACACTACTGAGCGCCAATGCGATAAAATCATTAATGCTATTTTTAAATTATTTAGTATAACTCGGCCGGGTATCGAGCCCGCAACCGAGGGGGGCACTCTACCACTGCACTGGCGAGCCTGTCTTCTATATTTGTTATTGACCAATACTATGACATGCTTCTATTAAATACCTATATAAGCAAGTCTGGTCAGTTTCAGTAAATAGTGTTGGGTAAAACACTTTAAGAAAGCCTCAAAGGATGAACAGTATAAGTCACAAGGTGGTTACACTGAGGAATCGCAGGTGACAAAGTTGGTTCAAAGAACAGACAAGTTCAGGCTAGTCTTTAAACTAATAAAATGCGATTAAGAAAGAGGACTGACAGGCAATTTAAGTTACACCCTCATAACACAGATAGTACACCCTTATAATATAGATAGTAGACCCTTATAAAACAGATAGTACACCCTTATAATATAGATAGTAGACCCTTATAAAACAGATAGTACACCCTTATAATATAGATAGTAGACCCTTATAAAACAGATAGTACACCCTTATACTATAGATAGTACACCTTTATAAAACAGATAGTACACCCTTATAATATAGATAGTAGACCCTTATAAAACAGATAGTACACCCTTATAATATAGATAGTAGACCCTTATAAAACAGATAGTACATCCTTATAATATAGATAGTAGACCCTTATAAAACAGATAGTACACCCTTATACTATAGATAGTACACCTTTATAAAACAGATAGTACACCCTTATACTATAGATAGTAGACCCTTATAAAACAGATAGTACACCCTTATAATATAGATGGTAGACCCTTATAAAACAGATAGTACACCCTTATAATATAGATAGTACACCTTTATAAAACAGATAGTACACCCTTATAATATAGATAGTAGACCCTTATACAACAGATAGTACACCCTTATAAAATAGATAGTAGACCCTTATAAAACAGATAGTACACCCTTATAATATAGATAGTAGACCCTTATAAAACAGATAGTACACCCTTATAATATAGATAGTAGACCCTTATAAAACAGATAGTACACGCTTATAATATAGATAGTACACCCTTATAAAACAGATAGTACACCCTTATAATATAGATAGTACACCCTTATAAAACAGATAGTACACCCTTATAATATAGATAGTAGACCCTTATAAAACAGATAGTACACCCTTATACTATAGATAGTACACCTTTATAATACAGATAGTACACCTTTATAATACAGATAGTACACCCTTATAATACAGATAGTACACCCTTATAAAACAGATAGTACACCCTTATAATATAGATAGTACACCTTTATAATACAGATAGTACACCCTTATAATACAGATAGTAGACCCTTATAAAACAGATAGTACATCCTTATAATACAGATAGTACACCCTTATAAAACAGATAGTACATAATAATAATACAGATAGTACACCCTTATAAAACAGATAGTACACCCTTATAATACAGATAGTACACCCTTATAAAACAGATAGTACACCCTTATAATATAGATAGTACACCTTTATAATACAGATAGTACACCCTTATAATACAGATAGTACACCCTTATAATACAGATAGTACACCTTTATAATACAGATAGTACACCCTTATAAAACAGATAGTACACCCTTATAAAACAGTGCATAAGAATATTATGTTTACTAAATATGTCTTTTAACCCTTTCCCTCATACGACACAATTCTGCAGCAGACGACTTTGAACATAATTTGTCAAAACATAGATACATGTAATATCTATAATTGAATGGATAACCTATGACTTAAAGTGGAAAACATTGTTGCAAAAGGCAAAATTGCTCGCAATGAGCAATTTCTTCTTTTGTCACTATATGTTTTTAAAAAGCCGTCTACTGCAGAGGAGTCGGAAAGCGTCTATATGAGGCAACGGGATGATCTTTTTCTAACATTTTCACTTTGTATTTTGGCTATCTACTTTATGTTTTGTAAGGTGTGATGGGGGATGCAAATTATTTTTAAACGAATGTACACTTTTAGATTATAAATAAAGTCGTCCGCAGTAAACAGCCAATAAACAGGACAAAATATTGTGTTTGTATTCTAATTATTTCCCCCTTCGCATCCATAGATTGATCATGCATTGTTGAGCATAGACCCACTATTTAAAAGCTTCCCCGAGTTATTTAGAGTTTTAACTTAAGAACAGTTACATACCACTAAATAAATAAATAATCCTATCTTCAATTATCACGCTTACGGGGTAATTTACCCTTTCTCATTTCTCATTTTGTCACGATGTTTTCAAACAGTCGTCTGTTGCAGAGCCGTCAACAGCTAAATTATTTTATCAATAGAAGTATAATTATAGAATATTGTGGAAAAATGAGAAAATGCTTTTTCGAAAGTCGCGTTTCACTTCAAATTATGCCTCATAGACGCTATTTAAAAAAAATGTATACTGAATTATATAATTATTAGATTTTTTTTAATAAGCCTGCCAGGCCGCTATGGTCGCAACTTATATCTGAGGAGGGGAAAGTCTTCATGCTCTAGCTAGTTTCCATCAAATAACGAATACTTAACTCGCTAAAACGGTGCATTTTATTTTAAGTCGGTTAATTTTGGAATCTTTATTCATGATATTTAAAGAAGCTTAAAATACCATTAAAAGTATAATTAGGAAATAGAGTTGAAAACATCATTAAAAAAGAAAAACAATTCAACTTCTCCAAAAGTCATAACGTTTTTAAAAGTCGTGTGTTGCAAACGCTGTACTGTGAAATTGATTGTTGATTGGAGCTTAACGCCGTTTTCAACAAGGTTTAAGTCATATCACGGCGGCCAGTTCCCCATATGTACTCATGTGTACTAGCTAGCCTAACTTTCTCACACCAGTAATCCACACAAAATACTTTCAAAGCAACTGGCTGCTTTACCATATAGAGCGTTAGCCCATTTATGAAAGACGAATGATGCTTGTCACAGTGACTTTTGTCAAACGTCAGAAAGAATCTTAAAGTTACAGAAGACATTGTTTAAGATGAGTCCTCCTTTTGTCGAAAAGTTTTTAATTCTTTTTGACAACTTAAGCTTTTTCCTGATACATTTGTTTTTATATATTCAGTGACGAAATTGCAACAAGTGCAAGGTGAAAGTATTGGGGAAGGGAAAATTGCTTAAAAAAAGGTCAGTTCTTCTTTTCCAACGAAACTCTTTAAAATCTAACAATGCATACATCCAAATATCTTCATATAACTGTATGAGCCGTCCCGTGATAGAACCAACATTGTTGACTCTGCGTAAAGTAGGCTGATCAGGGCCGACACTTTTCACCTCCTGTGGACTTTCTATTTCAGGAATCATTACACTATACCTCTATCTCCCTGAGACGGTATGACTCGGCCCGGATCAGTCTGCGTGGACTGCGCAGGCTGGTCTGGATCGATACATTACGCAGAGGCCATAATGTTGGTTGTCTCGCAGGACGGCTCATATTTTTCTCATAGCCCTGCAAAAAGTCTCACAACTTAATCTATTGTCGCCAATAAAACCTTTCCAACAGTAGACGCATTTTGATGCATTTATAGCAGACGACTTTTTATTGCTATATTCTGTAACAGAAGGCATTGCTCATGATGAGCAATTTCTCCATTTGTCAAGACATTAAATCTAATTTACAATTATAGCTTTTTCCTCATACAATAGTTCATGAATTATGTTGAAATCTGAGATAGTGCAAGGTAAAAGTGTTGTCGAAACGGCAAATATAGCAGTTTCTTCTTTTCAAACGATGTTTTCAACTCTGTATCAAAAAGAGACTTCCAAATTTCTGTATGCATATTAGTCTTATAGATCTGCATAAAATCTCATGAGATAAACGGTTAAATAAAATATGTCAATACCAAACAATACTGAACAACTGTAGCAACGAAACCCAGTGTAGATTAGACTATAAGTTAAGACAAGGCATTCGACACGACACAACTGTAAAATAAGAGTTTAAAGAGTATATGCATAAAATAACTTACGAATTAATACCATAAAGATGAGAGTCAAACAGCAGTAGAAAGCATTTGTCATTTTCCAATGAAAACTATAAAAGTATAAATGCATATGATTTTTACCGTTATTTCGGAATGTCTTTCATTTACCCGTATATAACGTCCTCCATATTCAATACACACAGACAAAAGACTGTAAAGTTACACTGATCTCATCAAGAATACGTTGCGCTCTAACCCTTGTCTTAGCTTTCTTCCTGATACACATTTTACAAAACCTTGTGGAAATCGAAGAAAGTGCAAGTTAAAAATATTTTTTAATAGGAAAAGGAAAATCTAAAACATTGTAGTGTTCTTCTTTTCAAACGATTTTTTTAATTCTGAAAAAGGCATACTGCATAATTTACTTGATACTCTGTTTCTCATTTACAAAAACAATCTTATGAGATAACGGTTGTTTAAATTGATTCAATACTAAACAACTGTAGCTTTGTTTTACAACACGCCACAGTTGTATCTATAATGCCTAAAACAATCTATTTCAGGTATGTAAATTGAAATCATATTTTTGATAAACCGTATATCGTGTTGCAGGTGGTTTAATCGTAAGAGCCAATTAAACCCTTTCCACCGTAAACATAATTGGACGTATCTATAGCAGACGACATAGCATTATGTTTACAGAATTAGTAATTCCTCCTTTTATCACAATGTTTTCAAATATATTTAACGAATTAAGGTTTTCCTGATACATTTTTTTTATGACATCGCAGAAGGTGCAAAGTATTAGCGAAAGGGAAAAAAATAAACAAAAAATGAGAGCAGTTTCTTCTTGTCCAACGAAGTTCTTTAAACTCTTACCATACATACTTTAAAATGTCTTCATATAACTATCTATATATTATAGACCTGCAGAAAGTCTCACAACTTAATCTGATGTCGCCAATAAAAACCTTTCCCACCGAAGACGCATTGTTACGGTGGCACAGAGGTGACATGTGTATGGTTTTTATTTATCTCGTGCGCACGAGTTACTAAGTCGTGCGCACGAGATACTCTTTCGTGCGCACGAGATACTATGTCATGCGCACGAGATAATTAAGTCGTGCGTACGATTTACTATGTCGTACGCCCGAGTTACTAAGCCGAGATAAGCACGAGATAATATGTCGTGCACACGAGTTACTAAGTCGTGCGCACGAGATAATTAAGTCGTGCGCACGAGTTACTATGCCGTTCGCACGAGTTACTATGTCGTGCGCACGAGATACTTTGTCGTACGCGCGAGTTACTAAGACTTAGTATGTCGTGCGCACGAGATAAATTAAAACATACACATGTAACCTCTGTGCCACCCTAGTTCCCTACATTGTAATCATCAAATCAACATAACAACATTCATGTATGTAAAGTGTATTCTGATTGGCTAATTATGTCGTGCGCACGACAAAGTATCTCGTGCGCACGTCTTAGTAACTCGTGCGCACGACTAAATTATCTCGTGTGCACGACATAGTAAATCGTGCTCACGACTTAGTATCTCGTGCGCACGACTTGGTATCTCGTGCGCACGACTTAGTTTCTAGTGCGCACGACTTAGTATATCGTGCGCACGAGATAAATAAAAACGTACACATGTCACCTCTGTGCCACTGTACATTGTGATGCATTTTCAGCAAACGACTTTTTATTGCTGTTACAGAAGGCAGGGCTCATGTGAGCGATTACTACTTTTGTCAAAAATATTACTGAGATAAAGTCCTAAAGTCCTTATTTATCGGTTTTCCTGAGACAATAGTTCATCAAATTTGTAAATCTGAAAAGGTGCAAGGTGAAAGTATTGTCGAAAAGGAAAAAAAAAAAAACGTTCTTCTTTTTTCAACTAAGTTTGTAACTCTGTAACAAAAACTTCAAAATGTCTCGATATAGCTACATGTATATTATTTTTATAGCTCTGCATAAAATCTCATGAGATAACTGGTCCAATAAACTTTGTCAACACTAAACAACCGTGGATATATATGGTTACACGCCACAATTTGTATATATATAATACATGTGTCATTCTTCTCTTTTTATAAAAACGATGTCTCTTTCAAAAGGAAACCAATCGAATTGGCTTGCCGAGAAGACAAGTTCGCCGTGGGGACTTTTGTCCAGGAAATTTCTTGTTAATATATATAGACTTAATTTATCTTCTATTGAACATTATTTAGTTCATGGAAATTTGAGGGCGATTTAAATGCACTAGATATATGCTGCATGATTTCTACCCAAACAATTGCTGGACTCGGCTGTTGATGCATTCAGAGCCGTTTCTTAATATTTTACCTCATAATTCAAAAGAATGAACTGCCAATCTGTCAGTGTTTGTGCTTTTCTGTGGTAGTTTTAAGACAGAACTGTAAATTGATACACGTTTCAAAACATTTAGTTAATTTTTGAAACGAAGCATAACCCACAATGCTTTTTGTCATATTAACGGTCCAGTCCAATTGTTTTCGTTTGCTAAAATCCTTATTTGAGTTTGGAATAAAAGCTATAGATAAGAGGACGATTTCATGTGATAAAACACTTATTTGAGCCTGAAATCCAGTAGTTAAGTTTTTGACCAATCGATATTGATTACAATGGTCACTATAGGATTTTCGATGATATTATTTAAAGTAGGGACAATACTTTCTGCTTATATTTTCGAAATAGTTATTCAACAAAACATCACGAGCCTATGGTGGGCATATTTGTTAAAAGGTACCGTGTCACGTTTTGAAAAGAATAAACCTTCTGAAAGTTGTAAACAAGATGACCATGTGGGTTCTGTAAGGCACACCTGAGAATCAGGGCACTGTTTCATCATGTGTATTTTGCAGTAATTATCATTTTAATAAACTTTGTTCAAAGAAAAAACATGACCAATATTCAGACTTCGACTGAATACAAATGAGACCTGTAGAGCTTGCACGATATTTATCTTACATTTGACCTAATGACCCAGTTTTTGAGCGGACACGATCAATATTCAAAGCTGACCCATAATTCATGGAAATCTGAAAGATTGACTATGATCTGATATAAAAAAATGTGAAATCCTGAGAATTCCTTAGTTTTGGCCTAGAGACCTTGTTTTAACTCTATATGACCCATAATCAAATGTAGCCATAGAGGGTAATCGTCCTGGAGTTAATAAAAGGCAACTAGTCTCCACACAAGAGCTTCCTTAACATTCAACCTAATGACCTTTTTTACAGCAACATGACAGGTCGTTAAAATTGGCCAATGTATCATCAATACGAAATTCTGACAAAATGGTATCATTCCAGAGACAAAATGCAGCTTTAACAATATCCTGAATAGTTTTCGTATATGTGGCATTTAAACGTTGTTTTTAACCTAACATGATGAATACACTAAATGTAAATGTACATGTAGCTATGCCAATATATCAACAATATTTTTTAAATACTGTTGTGCGATCTATTATTTTAGTCGAAATATGCCATTTTCGAACACTGCCTAAATATCATCTAGAGAAACGTTCTGACCAGGTTTCATCTGTTTAGAGTTAAAAAGTTGGCTTATATAGAGTGACAACAATATTGTTCTTAAGCTATGCCAAAACCCTGACCTTTCTTGAACTTGACCGAAATATCACAAGATCTTGCATTCTAAATATGTTTCACAAATATTGCTTGAAAGCACCGGAACCAAGAGTGCACACACGCAAATTGTTTATGACGCATGACAAACGAGGCATACCTGACACTGAATAAAATGGATCACTCACAACGGAACGTCTATGTAATTTGAGTAATGGTTTGATATATTCAGGAATTTAGATTTTGAACTTTTAATAATTTTGTCACAAACATTTAGAGACTAGAATTATCAGAGGGATCGAGTATTATCAGAACGTTAAATGTTTTCAAAAATCTTTCATACATTTTCTTAGAAACTCTAGAAAAAACTATTTTAATCTTAAGCAAAAAGATAAAACTAGTTTTCTATGGACAACTTTGAAAATATTAAGGACAAAATATGGAAAATCTCCATCAATGACAATGCAATCATGAACTAGAGTTTAAATCATTATGGAATAAGGAGAAATTGCTAGTTAAAACAATTTTCTCATTTTGTTGCAATGTTTTCAAAATGAGTCTGCTGTATATGTCTCAAAATACGTCTGCATTTGGGAAAGGATTGAACCTTTAGTAAAAAAGCTTTGTTATTGTCATATGGTCAATATGTTTAAGTTTTAATTGAATAAGACAGCCGCCGGGACAAAACAGTATTATTTTACCCTAAAATACTGAAAATTACAGGAGTAACGAAAATGTTATTCATCAACTACTTACCGTCAAACAATGATATTATTATACCCATGGACTGGTTGAAGTTGTTTGAACAGGTTAAAATGTATTGTTTCAGCACGTGATGCATCACATTAACAACCACTATGTAGCGCATTTAAGCGTAGATTCAAGATTTTATTCACACTAGACAAACTGTCCATCTTGTACATACAGTCTCACAAGCACATAAATAGATTTGTTCATATACATCTATTTATCATGTAATCTCACTAACAGCCGAAGCAAAACCTGTTAGTATAGTGTTAACAAAACTAATATTGCGACAACATATATTTTCCCATGGGAAATAGCTTTATTCGTATATTTTCATCTGTCTTCACTGTAAGTACACAAGTTCCTCGTTGTAAATGAATGGCTTTACTTTTCTATACTATGAAATACTGCTTCATTGTCACTAGCACATTTCTATCAATACCATATGTAACAATAACAACAATATACAATTGCCATTTGCGAAGCATGTCAGCTATACGCTGTATTCGCTTATATAATGAATACAGTATGGAACGCCATAGTGATATTTAATTAAACTATAGTAAAATTTAATTAAACCATAGTAATATATGATTAAGCTTCACGAACTACGATAAAATAAACCCATTTGTTGATCTAAACAAAGACATATTGATTATTATCTGAATAGTTAATCCATATCACAGACGAACGCGACCTCCAACAAAACCACCATGAGAATATTTCTTTGAAAAAAGTTTTTCTCAACGCAAGTTAGCGCTTAACTCAGTGGTATACTCGAGACTTCGAATATAACCCATATCAATGTAAGTACAAATAATGATTAAACCGACTGACTACCTTCTTAATTTCATAACCTATATGAGCTGTGGTTGGTCAATTTTACATATCACCTATTATAACAAACTATTATAAGCGTAATTAAAAGACAATTAAAAGACAATACAACTCCAGTCGTCTCTATAATAAAGGGCGAATGTACAGACATCGCCCGATCTCAGGGAACATTTCCACTTACTAGGGCTCGCATGGTTATGGTACATGTAGCCTTGTTGAAATGAATAACAGGAATCTTTTAGGAGGTCGATCGGAATTCGCACTGTCAGTGCAGTGCTCGGCGAATCCGGGAAGCGAATGCGTAAGTCGCTTTTTGATAGGTCGATACACCGCCTCATGAGCTATTTTTCCTTTTGCCACAATGTGTTCAACTTCTTCCATCACTTATATTTTATGCAGCAGATGTCTTTTGAAAACATTGTAGCAAAAGGAAAAATAGCTCATTAGGAGCAAGTTATGCTTTTGCACCAACGTTTTTAAATCTTTTAAATGATAATGCTTTGGTTTATAGATATTTCCTAACGTTTTGCATTGATGCTTGCAAAGTTTCTCTGCTGCAGATTTGTTGTATAGAGGAACAGGTTTCCAGAGACGAGTTTATGCGACTGTTTCTGAGAGATGTGACTTGTTCTGTTAAATATGTCATGCACTTTAATTTGTAGATGTTTAGTGCTTTCATTTCCCGTCTGACAATAAATATATATTATAATTATAAGTATAGCTATTTAATCCTTTCCCACATACAGACGCTTTCTGTCGCCTCTGCAACAGATAACTTTTAAAAACATTGTGGCAAAAGGCAAAACTGCTTATGCTGAGCAATTTTTCAATATTATGTTTTCAACTCTTTTCTAAAACCAACATTTTATATAGAGAGATTTTAAACTCTTACTCCGGCTGATTACAAAGTCATCTCCTGCATATTTGTTGTATGAGGGAAAGGGTTAATACTGGTCCTCATGATTGTTATAACAATGTAGCAATATTTACTGATAATAGAAGGTGTTTTTGATGTCCATTTTCTTTATTTCAATTTATAGTAACCCTTTTCCTCCCATACTGCAATAAATCTGCTGAAGACGACTTAGATAACATGAAAGTAAATCTTCGGAATGTCACTATAAATCAAAATATATCGATTGAATAGAGTTGAAAACATTGTTGCTTAGGGAGAATTTTTTCCTTATCAGCAATTTCTCCTTATGCCACAGTGTTTTCAAAATGCGTCTGCATGCTGACAAGGGTTGATGAACATTTTTTTTTTCTGCATTGTTTTCTCTATTATCTAGAAATTATACTTCAGCCTTCCAACCTTCAGATGTGGCAAATTGAAGAGTCGAAATATAACATAAATACTGAACTTGATGGAAGACTAGATACGAGGGAGTATACAGCTCTTTTCCCTAAAATATTTCTCTTATTACTCAACCAAATCCTATATTTTGGGTACAAAAAATAATCGTCTCACAATTCTTTTGAGTACCCACAACATACGGTTTGAATGTCAAACAAATATTTTAGGGCATGAAAAATGCACGTTATCAAGAGCTCTGTTGATATTTCCAATTCATCAGTTGGGGAATGTCTAAAGGAGAACATGTTAACTCTTTTCCTACATATGGGCCGTCTCGCTAACATACCAATATTGTGGACTCTGCCTAAAGCATCGACCCCGGATCCGCCCAAGCAATTTTCGCCTCCTATGAAGTTTCTGTTTCAGACATCATTACTCTACACTTACTGAGACGATTCTTTTGAGTACCCACAACATAGGTTTTGAATGTCAAATAAAGATTTTAGAACATGACAAATTCCCTTTATCGAGAACACCGATTCTTTAAAAACACCTAGAGGACGAAATTACCAATAGTCTATATATGGGTAGAGTATAAAGGCCACATACGGGCCTTGTTTTTAAAAGGCAACATCCCACTTTGTATGCTTATTTTAAAACAAATAAATGAAAAAATAAAAATATATGAACTTTTACTTATTGTTTGAATAGTTCCATTACCTACCCTTTACCGTTATGCAGAATATATGCGATAAATGGACAAGAACTGGTATCTTACCCAAGCAACGACTTGATTTAATTGAAAAAATGTTGAAATCGGCTTAAAACAGAAAGTAATCATCACTCAGAGGATTATATTTATTTAGGGAATCCTCCATTTTTTATTTTAGTCTCGCGGCACTGATGTTTCTGTTTTCTACATAAGTAGTTGGAGAACTTCAATAACTGACATATTCGTATGCGATACATTTTACACCTGACCGCTCATGTGCGGGTTGTGGGTTCGATCCCCGGAGGGTCATACCAAAATACTTTAAAAGTGGTAGTAATGGCTTTCCCGCCTTGACGCTGAGGGTTGTGATGTTGACAGGGTTGTATCAGGATACATAGACCAGTAGCACAGTTAACTTTTCCAGAAAACATATGATATAACTGATCAATTGTTGAAAATGGCGTAAAACACCATATAGACTACTCCATCTGAGTCAGATCGTCGATGTTATAATCAGGACAGTATATATATTAGGCTGTGAATAATTGTTTATCAAATTCTATTGATAAAACCACGGTACCACATATTCTTTGTAAATGAGTATTGCTTCAATAAATAATACGCTTTAAATAAAAACCACAGTATTAAAATCTTTGTAAATGAGTATTGCTTCAATAAGTAATACGCCTTAAATAAAAACCACAGTACTACAATCTTTGTAAATGAGTATTGCTTCAATAAGTAATACGCCTTAAATAAAAACCACAGTACTACAATCTTTGTAAATGAGTATTGCTTCAATAAGTAATACGCCTTAAATAAAAACCACAGTACTACAATCTTTGTAAATGAGTATTGCTTCAATAAGTAATACGCCTTAAATAAACACCATAGTACTATATAAATCTTTGTAAATTATTAGTGCTTCAATAAGAAATACGCTTTAAATAAAAACCACAGTATTTTAATCTTTGTAACTGAGTATTGCTTCAATTAGTAATATGCATTAAATAAAAAGCACAGTATTATAATCTTTGTAAATGAGTATTGTTTCAATAAGTAATACACAATAAATAAAAACCACAGAACTATAATCTATGTTAATGAGTTTTGCTTCAATAGATAATAGACCTCAAATAAAAACCACAGTACTATAATCTTTGTAAATGAGTATTGCTTCAATAAGTAATACGCCTTAAATAAAAAGCACAGTATTAAAATCTTTGTAAATGAGTAGTGATTCAATCAGTAATATGCCTTAAATAAAAAACACAGTACTATAATCTTTGTAAAAGAGTATTGCTTCAATAAGTAATACGCCTTAAACAAAAAGCACAGTATTAAAATCTTTGTAAATGAGTAGTGATTCAATCAGTAATATGCCTTAAATAAAAAACACAGTACTATAATCTTTGTAAAAGAGTATTGCTTCAATAAGTAATACGCCTTAAACAAAAAGCACAGTATTAAAATCTTTGTAAATGAGTATTGCTTCAATAAGTAATACGCCTTAAATAAACACCACAGTACTACAATCTTTGTAAATGAGTATTGCTTCAATAAGTAATACGCCTTAAATAAAAACCACAGCACTACAATCTTTGTAAATGAGTATTGCTTCAATAAGTAATACGCCTTAAATAAAAACCACAGTACTACAATCTTTGTAAATGAGTATTGCTTCAATAAGTAATACGCCTTAAATAAACACCATAGTACTATATAAATCTTTGTAAATTATTAGTGCTTCAATAAGAAATACGCTTTAAATAAAAACCACAGTATTTTAATCTTTGTAACTGAGTATTGCTTCAATTAGTAATATGCATTAAATAAAAAGCACAGTATTATAATCATTGTAAATGAGTATTGTTTCAATAAGTAATACACAATAAATAAAAACCACAGAACTATAATCTATGTTAATGAGTTTTGCTTCAATAGGTAATAGACCTCAAATAAAAACCACAGTACTATAATCTTTGTAAATGAGTATTGCTTCAATAAGTAATACGCCTTAAATAAAAAGCACAGTATTAAAATCTTTGTAAATGAGTAGTGATTCAATCAGTAATATGCCTTAAATAAAAAACACAGTACTATAATCTTTGTAAAAGAGTATTGCTTCAATAAGTAATACGCCTTAAACAAAAAGCACAGTATTAAAATCTTTGTAAATGAGTATTGCTTCAATAAGTAATACGCCTTAAATAAACAACACAGTATTATACTCTTTGTAAATGAGTATTGCTTCAATAAGTAATACACAATGAATAAAACCACAGTACTATTATCTTTGTAAATCTGTATTGCTTTCAATTAGTAATATGCCTTAGATAAAGACCACAGTATAATTATCTTCGTAAATGAATATTGCTTTCAATAAGTAATACGCCATGAATAAAACCACATTACAATTATAATCTTTGTAAATGGTTATAGGCTTCCCAGAGATACAAATACTGTTCCTCCTTGTAAGTCAATACTTTGTAAATGAATATTCCTTCAATAAGTGATACGCCCTGAATAGAACCACAGTACCATACTCTTTGTAAATGGTTATTGCTTCCCCAGCGGAAACAAACACAACTGTTCCTCTTTGTAAGGTAATGCTATCTTGAATGGTGGTGTTCCTTATTCGACACTCACCCTCCATACACAGTAAAATGCTTGCTCCTTGCATAGAGTTGATTGTTGTTTCTTGAAGACACATTGGCATCTGAATAAATGTTCATAAATTCATTAGGATTGATAAACTAATTGGTGGAGATCAAAGCGTGTTTAACCCCCCTTTCCCTCATACGACAATTCTGCAGCAAACGACTTTGAACATATTTTGTCAAAAGATAGAAAATCTCCATAATTGAATAACCTATGACAAAAAGTGGAAAACATTGTGGCAGAAGGAGAAATTGCACGTTTTGTACAATTTCTTCTTTTGTCACTTTGTTTTCAAAAAGCCGTCTGCTGCAGAGGCGTCAGAAAGCGTCTATATGAGGGAAAGGGTTAACCCTTTCCCACATATATACGCTTTCTGAGGCCTCTGCATCAGACGACGTTTGAAAACATTGTGTCAAAATGAGAAATTGCTCATGATGAGCAATTTCCCACTTTGCCACAATTTTGTCCACTCTATATAATGATTAAGCTCTCATTTATGGAGATATTTCACATTTTTGCCAATACATTTTCAAAGTCGTCACGGTCATCGCACTATTAATTAACCATTTACCATTTATAGACTCAATTTGACGCATCTGCAGCAGGCGACTTCTGAAAACATAGCGGCAAAATAAGAAATTGCTCATAATGATGATTTCCCATTTTGCCACAATATTATCTTCTCTTTTGAAGAATTAACCTTTCAATTTTGCATAATTTTTTAAATTAAATCTTAGATGTGTTCAAAGTCGTCTGCTGCAGATTTGTCGTATCCGTTCAAACAAAGTTAGTTTTTGTGGGAAATGACCAAACCATACTAGATTTTCGTAAAATACAATACATGTTGGTGTTTACTGACCACAAGGCTGTTCATTATTTCCAAGTTTGTAAATCTCAGCATAAACCCTTTCACATACACAACTCTGTAGCAGACGACTTTTGTAAATACAACTGTGCAAACAATATGGAGAAAGTATGTAAAAATAGTGAAAAGAGTCGAACACATTTGTGGCAAATATGAACAGTTTCTCCGTTAGCAAAAGTAGTGGTAAGATACACGTAAGTCTGCACAAAGGCAGACTACTTTTTAACTAATTATTTTGTAAGTAAATGAAGTATGTTGATTTGAAGTGGGCAAAGCACTCACAGGTCACACTGTATTCATACTTTACTACAAAATTGAAAGATGCTACAACTGGCCGCTTAGACAAATACAGTCCAACCTGTTTAAGAGACCACCCAAGGGAAATGCTGAAAATGGTCGTTAAAAGACAGGTGTTATTTTATTGAGGAACATGTACAAATATATGTTTCTTTTTTTTCTTCTTTTGCATACATAGACAAATAAAGTTCAACGTGTTTAAAAAGACCAACGAAGGGAAACTCTGTAAGTGGTCTCTGAATGGAGGTGGTCTCTAAATTAGGGACAATACAATTGTATATTTCATTTTCATGTGTCTGATACATACAATATGTTTTAAAAGACCATTCATTGGAAATGCTGAAAACACAGATGGTCTTCTTTTAAGACAGGTTGTCTCTTCACTAGAGACAATACACATGTATCATTCATTGTTGTGGCTGATGCATAGAACATGTTTTAAAAGACCATTCATTGGAAATGCTTGATTAAAAACAGATGGTCTTTTTTTTTAGGAACATGTTTACATTTTTGTTTCATGTATGTGTGTCTGATGCAAACATAGACAAATACAGTCCGGCCTGTGCCAAGTGACTACCCAAGGCGGATATGCTGAAGGCGAACTCTTATTGAGGTACATGTGAATGTACACATGTAACGTCCGTTTAATATTTTGTGCATACCTCATGTACTGATAAAAATGAATTTGTACATCAATGATATCTTAAATAAAAGCACAACATGTGTCGAAACTTTCATGAGAGCTTAATTGACCAACTATGCAGGGTAAGACCACATTGGTTAATCTGTATCTACTCTTTGAAAGGTTCCTAAATTATTATTATGCATACAGAAAAAAACTTACCTCGATTCTGGAAACGGCAAACTCTTTAATTGGAGGTAAATACTGTATCATGTTGCAGCCATTCTCTTCATACGACCGGGAATTTATCGTGAAGTCCGCTGAATCCGTGCTGTTGTACTTCAACATCTTTTTTAAACTAGCAAAGTCCTTTATTTTGTGAGTAAGTCCAAATCGGGCAAGGTTGTGAGAACATGTGAGACACTCCAAACAGTCTGTAAATCAATTACGGTTAGATTAGTTTTATATTACCTAACGGTATTGATTTTTGGATTTGATACGGCGATCGCTACATGCACTTGCTAACGTAAAATGTAATTGGACGTCATAGGAGTCGGTATACATAAACATAAAAGAGAGACATACGACCTACCAAATAAGCATGAGGATTGTTGACGTCAATAAACAGTTACAATAAAAGAGGGACATACCGCCTTCCAAATAGGCATGAGGTTCGTTGACGTCAATAAACTGTTAACATAAAAGAAGGACATACCGCCTTCCAAATAGGCACGAGGTTCGTTGACGTCAATACAGAGGGACTTACCGCCTTCAAAAAAGGCATTAGTTCATTGTCGTCAATAAATAGTTAACATAAAAGAGGGACATACCGCCTTCCAAATAGGCATGAGGTTCGTTGAAGTCAATAAACCGTTAACATTAAAGAGGGACAAACCGCCTTCCAAATAGGCACGAGGTTCGTTGACGTCAATACAGAGGGACTTACCGCCTTCAAAATACGCATGAGGTTCGTTGACGTCAATAAACAGTTAAAATAAAAGATTGACATACCGCCTTCCAAATAGGAATGAGATTTTTTGACGTCAATAAACAGTTAACATAAAGAGGGACATACCGCCTTCCAAATAGGTATGAGGTTAGTTTACGTCAATACACATAAAAGAGGGACATACCACCTTTCAAATAGGCATGAGGTTCGTTGAGGTCAATAAACCGTTCACATAAAAGAGGGACATACCGCCTTCCAAATAGGCATGACATTCGTTGAGGTCAATTAACCGTTAACATAAAAGAGGGACATACCGCCTTCCAAATAGGCATGAGGTTCGTTGACGTCAATAAACAGGGCTTCGTCCGGTTTTAATACGACCTCGTTTAGAAAGTATACTGCTAACGGGCCGATGTCTCTTGGATACTCCCTGGCAATCTTCAGTAGATTTAATCCTTCATATTTTGAAACATCATCGCCGCCATTAACTTGAAGACAGTAAAGAGAGAAATTACGTTAACAGGACTATACCAACTATATAACGTTGAAGGGATTCTATCAAAGAGATTACGTAAAAGGGACTCTTTCAAAGAGATTACATTAAGGTAAAGGGACCCTATCAAAGTGATTACGTTGAAGGGACTTTATCAAAGAGATTACGTTGACCGGACTTTAGCAAATAGATCACGTTGAAGGGACTCTAGCGAAGAGATTACGTTAAAGGGACTCTAGCAAAGAGATTACGTTAAAGGGACTCTAGCAAAGAGATTACGTTGACCGGACTTTAGCAAATAGATCACGTTGAAGGGACTCTAGCGAAGAGATTACGTTGAAGGGACTCTAGCGAAGAGATTACGTTAAAGGTACTCTATCAAAGTGATTACGTTAAAGGAACTCTACCAAAGTGATTACGTTAAAGGGACTATATCAACGAGATTACGTTAAAGGTACTCTATCAAAGAGATTACGTTAAAGGGACTCTATCAAAGAGGTTACGTTAAAGGGACTCTATCAAAGAGATTACGTTAAGGGGACTCTATCAAAGAGATTACGTTAAAGGTACTCTATCAAAGAGGTTACGTTAAGGGGACTCTATCAAAGAGGTTACGTTAAAGGTACTCTATCAAAGAGATTACGTTAAGGGGACTCTATCAAAGAGATTACGTTAAAGGTACTCTATCAAAGAGGTTACGTTAAAGGGACTCTATCAAAGAGATTACGTTAAGGGGACTCTATCAAAGAGATTACGTTAAAGGTACTCTATCAATAAGGTTACGTTAAAGGTACTCTATCAACGAGATTACGTTAAAGGAACTCTATAAATGAGATTAAAGAGATTACGTTAAAGGTACTCTATCAAAGAGATTACCTTAACGAAACTCTATAAATGAGATTAAAGAGATTACGTTAAAGGAACTGTATCAAAGAGGTTACGTTAAAGGTACTCTATCAAAGAGATTACGTTAAGGGGACTCTATCAAAGAGATTACGTTAAAGGTACTCTATCAAAGAGGTTACGTTAAAGGGACTATATCAAAGAGATTACGTTAAGGGGACTCTATCAAAGAGATTACGTTAAAGGTACGCTATCAATAAGGTTACGTTATAGGTACTCTATCAACGAGATTACGTTAAAGGAACTCTATAAATGAGATTAAAGAGATTACGTTAAAGGTACTCTATCAAAGAGATTACCTTAACGAAAAACTCTATAAATGAGATTAAAGAGATTACGTTAAAGGAACTGTATCAAAGAGGTTACGTTAAAGGAACTCTATCAAAGAGGTTACGTTAAAAGAACTCTACCAAGGAGATTACGTAAAAGAAACTCTATCAAAGGGATAACATTAAAGGAACTATACCAAAGAGATAACGTTAAAGAAACTCCACAAAGGGATAACATTAAAGGGACTATATAAAAGTGATAACGTTAAAGGAACTCTATCAAAGAGATTACGTTAAAGGGACTCTTTCAAAGAGATAACGTGACAGGAACTCCACAAAGGGATAACATAAAATGGACTCTATCAAAGGGATAACATTAAAGGGAGTCTTTCAAAGAGATGACGTTGTAGGGACTATATAAAAGTGATAACGTTAAAGGGACTCTATCAAAGTGATGACGTTGAAGGGACTATATAAAAGTGATAACGTTAAAAGGACTCTATCAAAGAGATTATGTTTAAGGGACTCTTTCAAAGAAATAACGTGAAAGGAACTCCACAAAGGGATAACATAAAATGGACTCTATCAAAGAGATGACGTTGAAGGGACTATATAAAAGTGATAACGTTAAAGGGACTCTACCAAAGTGATGACGTTGAAGGGACTATATAAAAGTGATAACGTTAAAGGAACTCTATCAAAGAGATGACGTTGAAGGGACTATATAAAAGTGATAACGTTAAAGGAACTGTATCAAAGTGATTACGTTGAAGGGACTCTATCAAAGAGATAACGTTGACGGGACTTTAGCAAAGAGATTACGTTAAAGGGACTCTAGCAAAGAGATTACGTTAAAGGGATTCTACCACACAGAGATTATGTTAAAGGGACTCTATCAAAGGGATTACGTTAAAGGGACTCTATCAAAGAGATTAGCTTAAAGGGACTCTACCGTGCTAATAAACCCGGGACCTAAGCATCCCATGAAGTGTTACCTCTCTGACAGAAAAACTGCATACCACCCTTTAGTTAAAACACACATCAGAGAGAAAGCACTTGTGTGCACTTGGCATGCTTTAGAATAAGATTTATCCCTTCAGAGGATAGCCCAAATGAGCCGTTCCGCGAGAAAGTCAACATTGTGCACTCTGCGTAAAGATCCATCCGGATGAGCCTATTCATGCCGCACAGGCTAATTCGGACAGACACTTTCCGCCTCCTGTGGATTTTCTGTCTCAGGAATCATTACTCTATACCGTTATCCCTCTGAGACGGAATGTTACGGCCCTGATGAGCCTGCGCATGCTGATCTGGATCGATACATTACGCAGAGTCCATAATGTTGATTTTCTCGTGGAACGGCGTACATAAAGACAATTTCTTACGCATCAATTGTACCCGGGCGACCAAGTTATCAAGCAAATCAAGTTTTCTGTTGGAAACGCTGAAAAATGTCTCCTCAAAACACGATTTTAGGACGTCTTTGTGTTCAATAGCATCTGCCGTACTTGCTACACGTATTAATGTTTCGGCGTTGTCTGGTCCTACTATATCCCGAAGTTCTGCAACATCTGTAAATAATATGGATACGAACAGTGTTAGAGGGAAATTGAGTGAACGTGCTGCTAAAGGCAAACCAGTGCATATGCACTCATTCCTCTACTTATCACTAAAGCTGGGATGCAATAAGACTTCTTTTGCCATCCTCGGTACCCAGGCTATTCATAGAATATATGATACCCTGGGCAAATTGGCTGTAAAACTCTCGTACTCATGAATAATTCATGAGGTGAAATGCAGCCACTTGATAGGCCGCATGACACAAACCTCATGCGATACGAAAATTACAGTGTAGTTACGGTGGGAAATCTTGATGCATGCTTTACGAAGTTTCGCTAGCCAATTTGTCCCAGTGTATCATCTACTTGAATAGCCTGGGTACCGAGGATGCTTTTTGCCAGACGCGGTATATATGTATTTATTCCTGTAATTCATATAATTGGAAGATAAAACAAGTGGGTCGAGAACTGGTAGCTCTGTCAATAGCGCCGCGGGCTGTCAATCTGGGGATTGTTAGTTCGTACCTTATCTCGGCCAACATTATTTATGAAGTTTCTCAAAAATCAATGCTACCGGCGTCATTCCTCTTATTCCAATGAGCTAATAGTCTAAGTGGGAAAAAAATAAGTTGCATGGAAACACTGTCAGGTGAAATATTGGTGTGAGAACTTTTAAAACTAGGAAAAAAGACGATACGTGATATGACTCAAAATGTTAAAACGGCATTAAAACTCAATCAAAACAATTGTAGTATCATCCTGTAACAATAAAACCACTTTGCATGTGATCTTCTTTTATAATGTGAAAATTAAATAGATATCGAATAGAAAATATAGACTGAATCAATTTAACATTGTTTACTCCAGAAACTTAAATGCCAATCGTTTTCTTTATTAGTGAAACTTATCCTTTCAATGAACCTTTTAAGACCCTAGCCCACATACATACGCTTTCTGACCCCTCTGCAGCAGACGACCTTTGAAATCATCGTGACAAAAGGAGAAATTGCTCATAATGAGCAACTTCTCCATTTGCCACACTGATTTCAACTCGATAACATAATCATACTATCATTTATTGAGTTTTTCTTAAATTTTAAGTGGATAATTGCAAAGTCGTCTGCTGCAAATTAATTGTATGTGGGAAATGGTTAATATGGACTTGTATCAAGGTAACACTTTTATTCTCTACTTCTATCTTCTTCTTCTCTTTTTCATATCTATTCTGTCCTAATTTCCTGCAAAATTTATTTCCCAGAATACATTTATTAATTATGCGCTCATATACGAAATACTATTTGCACTGAATTCTGTAAATATATATATGTTTGTAGCAAAATTGTATGTACTTAAAATGTACTATGGAAATAAACAAAATTGAAAACCTAAACAAAAAAGAAAAAGTATTTTTTAAGTTAACCCTTTCCCTCATATAAACGCTTTCGGACGCCTCTGCAGCAGACAGCTTTTTGAAAACATAGTGACAAAAGAAGAAATTGCACAAAACGTGCAATTTCTCCTTTTGCCACAATGTTTTCCAGTTTAGTCCATTCAATTATGGAGATTTTCTTTGTTTGGACACAATTCGTTCAAAGTCGTCTGCTGCAGAATTGTCGTATGAGGGAAAGGGTTAAGCAGCAATCAGTATAACATCTGATCAGACGGCGTTGATGTCCCAGATTGCACGGCTAGGCTTCACAAAATCGATTCCGACAGTCAGTGGGTTAATATGTTAATACTGTAAAACACATATTGTATTATACAATCAGTATTTTTCGAATGTGGTATATACTGCTACATGTAGGCTTCACAAAATCGATTCCGGCAATCAGTTGGTTAATATTTTAATACTGTAAAACACATATTGTATTATACAAACTGTATCTTTCAAATGTGGTATATCTGTTTGTTTACGGTGTCCAATCGAGTTAAATGATCAGTGAAACTATATAACTCAACAATGATAAGAGAAATTGTCAACCCTTTTATACCTATAGACGCATTGTGACGCATTTACAGCAAACGAATTTTAAAAATATGATGACAAAACGAGCAATTTCTCCTTTTGCCACAATGTTTTCAACCTTATCCAGTCATTTTACTTTAATATACTGAGGGTTTGTTCATATTTTTGCTTCTTAGATGATTTGAAAGTCGTCTGCTGCAGGTTTGTTGTATGTGGGAAACTGTTACGGACCAGGTCAGCTTCTAAGATTAAAATGGCTAAGCAACTTGACATTTCAATGTGTAATTTTTGCATTAGTACATCCCACCTTTTAAATGCTGGGCCAATTCATGGACGGGCTTAAAACCTACAAGTGCCCGGAAGTTGTTTATCGCAATTGCCATTTCCGGTTTGTGGTTCCCATCTTGGTATATATCAGGATATTTCGCATGGAGTTTAGTTGCCAAGGACTGAAAGAAATTACATTTTTTAAGTTTTTATACATAGAGTCACGCGCTGCGAAAACTAACCGTAATGCATTTGCCATGACCACCAGTGTAGATTTAAATCAATCTTATATGGCACTGCAATGTTCACCAATTAGTCATTGAAATGTACCAATAATCGTTTGTTATGCAGAATCCATTTTAATCCTTGGTATGGATGTGCAGAACAACGTATTTGTCAACACGTGTAATAATTACGTTTAGGTTAGTTTTCACAGAGCACCGCTCGTATATATTTTTAATGTAATGTCCCAGTTTATCTCACGCTACTGACACTATTGTAATCGATTTTTGATTGATTCCTTCACCGTACATTAGACTAAGTTTGGGTTTAAAAATTAAGATGAATATGAACGAATCGATAACAACAATCCTAAATTTGTTTGTTCAACTTGTGTTAACAGTATAATGAGATGATCGTAAAATGCTATGTCTAAGTGGCAAACAATGCATATTTCAGGAGAGACAGGTCGTTACGAGCTGTCTCACATGCATCTTCATTATTTGCAATAACCTTAACTTGCCTTTGACAGCGAAAGAGCTAATGAAAACATAAATGAACGGGATTTTCATTTTGGTAGCAAACTGGTTAACCTATACTTTAGCAAAATGTCAGAATAGCAGAACTAAAACTTAGCTAGGTATCAAAACGACAGAATGGTGGAACGCGACTGTTGTTCTTCCATTCTGTCTCTTTAAATTAGAACCCAATAAATGGTAACTCTCTATCTGACATTTTGTCACTTTGCTAACTGAGCGTAAAGGGAATCCCGTTTTGCAATTCTGACAAATCTTATATCTTTAAGACATACAGCCGCTGCAGCCGACGACTTTTGGAAACATTGTGGCTTAAGGTGAAATTGCTCTCATGATCAATTTCTCCTTTGGCCAAAATGTTTTCAACTTTATTTAACAATTAAGCTATCATTTATGGTGATTTTTCAGGTTTTTGTCGCTATATTTTCGAAGTCGTCTGCTGCAGATTTGTTGTATGTGGGAAAGGGTAATCAAGCAGTACTTGCCTTATCTGGATGAGCTTGTAGTGATAGTGTCTTGCGAATGGATAACACTTTGAACATGAAAGGTAAATTCCCGTCACATTTAACACCATTCTGTACACCGACTGCTCCGGGATTCGTGGCTATCCATGTGTCGAGGTCTTCTTCTGTTCCATCGCTCCGTAAAATACTGGAGCTACCCAGGCAGTGAGTGCCCATCCACATCTAGGTAAATTAACGTTTTACTTGAGAGGTAAACACTAAATAAAGAAAGCTGTGGAAGTATTTTATTTGACTTTGCGAATTTGAGTGGCGATGGCTTTTAAGGTCTTAATGCGAAATCAATGATAAGAATCGCCAACGCTCGTCTGCTTTTTATAAGTCGAAAAAGGGGCATTACAGAACAAATTTCAAACATTAAAGCCAAGTTATAAGATTTTGCATATAAATACTTATTCTTCCTTGGAACGTATGCACCACGTTTCATTTGAAAATGTCAGTGTACGGTTTTTGAGTTATGATGTACACTAACAGTTAAAGTTAAGTGACAACGCAGACGATATAATAGACGCAGACGATGACTACGTCGACGACGCCAAATGTATCACAATAGCCGTATTATTAAAATCTTGATAAAATGTAGAGCTAAAAACGTAAAGCCTGGGATCGTGCTATTTTCTCTTTATAGCACTCTTTTGCGGGCCGCATCAAAGTAGGTTTTCAGTATAATGCACTGTAACAACGTAAGCACGAAGGTTTTCGTCCTGCTTTGGGAAAAACTCTTAGACATTCAGGTCCTTAGGCGACCCTACTTAATATCGTGACCAAAGCTACTAGTTGCAAGTCATGTGGACTCTCCTACTCTAAATATAGCATAGTATCAGTTCTGAAATACCGATATAAAAAATTATCGAACCTAAGACCTCTAGGCGTCAATGATCTACATCGAACTCAGCAGTACAAGATACAATATATTTCTTTCGAAACTTAAGCTACCGGCTCATTATATAACATTATTGAAATACATTATAACACTGACATAGACATCTGAGTTAGCATTACTATTTAGTTTCGCTTCTATAGCATACGTACCTCAGCATAAGCTGTTTCTGGATCTATTTCGAACGTGTCGTCAGTGCTCTTTAGCAGTTCTGCAACAAGGCCCGTGTCCCCAAGCTTTCCCCATATAAACGTTTGGTAGGCACAGCGTAACTGGAAAACTTAATGGGAAAAACAAAAGCATTGAGCGGCAGAGAAGCGAAATAACTTATAGATCAAAACAATACAACACACTTTATTTATATATAAAGGCCAACGATAGATCATACGAATAATAAATATATATACATTCATAATTCTACAGAGCTTTCATTTAAATAAAAAGTTGTAGAAATATATATCAATTATTAAATGTTTAATATTTTAGACTCATATAACTAAGTAAATTACTGTTGTTGGCTATTTTTCCATGACTGCTTAAATGAAGACTGCGATTTTCCGTACCATCATTTCATCGTTATTTCTTGCTTTTCAAGGTATCACAGTTAGACTGTCCAAGCTATCAAAAATACCAAACAGTTCTACAACATCAGAATGTTCTCGGTAATTATGCACATCATTTGACCTGTGAGCTTTGAACTTTTCCGAGCATAATTCTTATTTAACAACCGTTTACATTCAAGAAATAACTGTAACACACTACGGTACATGTATTACTGTCACTCAGTTTGAGTTAGTCTGAAATTACCTGCCCTTACCATTTCGTTTTGATGGCAGGTATTCACCAATAATGGCGGCGCCCTTCGAACATGGTTTAGAAAGCAAACGGCTATATAGAGACAACTTTCTTTGGGCACCAACCGATTAAACCTTTCACACTCCGAAATGAGTGTATACATGTATGTATTGCTTCCAGCGGTCATTGCCACGTATTCCGAGTATTCACACTCCGAAATTAGTGTATATGTATGTATTGCTTTCAGCGGTCATTGCCACGTATTCCGAGTATCCACACTCCGAAATTAGTGTATATGTATGTATTGCTTTCAGCGGTCATTGCCACGTATTCCGAGTATTCACACTCCGAAATTAGTGTATATGTATGTATTGCTTTAAGCGGTCATTGCCACGTATTCCGAGTATTCACACTCCGAAATTAGTGTATATGTATGTATTGCTTCCAGCGGTCATTGCCACGTATTCCGAGTATCCACACTCCGAAATTAGTGTATATGTATGTATTGCTTTAAGCGGTCATTGCCACGTATTCCGAGTATTCACACTCCGAAATTAGTGTATATGTATGTATTGCTTCCAGCGGTCATTGCCATGTATTCCGAGTATTCACACTCCGAAATTAGTGTATATGTATGTATTGCTTTCAGCGGTCATTGCCACGTATTCCAAGTATTCACACTCCGAAATTAGTGTATATGTATGTATTGCTTTCAGCGGTCATTGCCACGTATTCCGAGTATTCAAACAACAGGAAGAATGTAAAATATATTTTAATGTTTTATGTCAATTTAAGACGACCTTGTATACGGTGTCGTCAGATCTAATATACGTACAGCGAAGACTTTTGGTCTGATTTTATTGAAATTGAAAGGTCTTTCATATACAATAGATCTTTTTACGTGCATGAACCTTTCGAAATTAATTGTATCACAAGCAGTGTTGTTAATTTATGTTTAAAATACAAATGTATGTACCTGAACCATTTCCCACATACAGACGCTCTCTGACACCTCTGCTGCAGACGACATTTTGAACACAATGCGACCATAGGAGAAATTGCTCATGCTGAACAATTGCTTCGTTTGCCACATGCTTTCAACACTTTTTTTTTAAACTAAACTTTTATATACAGAGATTTCCTACATTGTTTTTTCAGATGAATTCATAGTCCTTTGCTATAGATCTGTTATATGTGAGAAAGAGTAAAAGATGTATTGCTATTAAGACGTTTCTCTCAATGTTAGAAAAACATCATTATCTGAAAGCTATAGGGATATCTCTTTGAAATCTAGAGATATCTCAATAACCATGATAACGTTGAACTTTGTCTCTTAAAGACTTTTATAAAAATAATTTCCGAAGTAAGATAAATATCTCTTCTCTATTCTAAAGAGATCTCCCTTAATCTAAGATCTATAAAGATTTAAATATTTCAACATTCTTAATTAATTATCGAAAACCTTGTCATAAAATGAAAGTCATTAGCATTTACGAGCGAAATATATCCTCGATATACAGCGGCAAATTATGTGCCTTTGTGGCTTTTTTAATTTCATGCTTTATCGACGCATTTATCATTGAATTATCCTAATCATTCGAATGGACAAGAAATAAACCATTTGACCATCAAAAGAATGAATTATCTTGCAAATAAAATGATTAAATTGTATGCTTGTTGGACCCAAAAAGGATCAAGTTTAAATAACATTTGCCCATATCGGGTGAATCCCGGGTGTACTCTTTACCTGAGACCCATATCGAAATTTTCAACGGAACCCAGTCGATATGCCTACCATAGATTCTGTAAGCTAGGTTATGAAATACTAAATGATCCTGCTAGATAGGTTATGAAATACTAGATAATCCTGCTAGATATGTTATGAACTACTAAATGATCCTGCTAGATAGGTTATGAAATACCACACGAAAAGTGTGTACTATAATTAGAATGCACCTGTATGTATATACTTCGCAGCTACGGTCAGTGTCCGGTCATTGAACATTACCATATATGAGCGTGAATGAACTTGTAGTAAACGGGCCATTTTATCATTTAAATAGAAAAAGAAATAATTTCCCCGGTGTCAATTTCCCAGGTAAAATCTGGTATTGACCATAGTTAGCCCTTTCCCATATATAGGTGCATTTGCATCATACGCTTTTGAAAACATCATGACAAAAAGAGAAAACGTTTATGATGGACAACTTTTCTGTTAGTCACAACGTTTTATTAACTCTATTCAGTAAGTATACCTTCATTTATAGAACTTTTATACATTTTGACTAGATGTTTTCAAATTCGTCTACTGTAGATTTGTTGTTTTTGGGAAAGGGTTAACATTGTATACATCATACATTTTGCCTAGATTTCTACTGTATATTTATTTTTTGCAGTATATACATCATACATCTTTTCATTATATATACATCATACATCTTTTCTTTTATTCATAAAACAAATCTCAAAACTTGATTGATTTATCGGTGTTAAACGATGTTTTTAAACAATTTTTCAGCCATATAACGGCGACCAGTTTGCCTACCAATATATTCTCTGGCTATCTGATACCAGTACTCCACAAATCAGTCTTTCTATATAACTGGCTGCTTTACTAAATAGACTGTTAGCCCATTGTTGGTATACGAATGACGCGTGTCGCATTGACCTTCGTCAAACGTCAAAAGGAATGTAGGCTGGGCAGGGGTTCGAACTCATAACCCCGGTATTAACAGCCTGGTCCTTACCAACAGAGCTATTGGGGATCACGAAACGCATGTTGGTGTAGAGAAACATGGCTTTGTATCATACTACGTGGGGCTTTGAAAAAATTGCTCGCGAGACCGAAGTATAGTGTGAATCACGCCCCGATTCCGCCATTTTGAATGACGTGAAAACATTTTTCAATGACGTCATAATATCTTCCCATACCATATTTAGACCTAGTCTAATAAGGAAATTTAATCCGTCGTGTTGTGCCGAAAAATGTGCCGGTATAAAATACAATTATATATATCTGTGGTCAAAGGTCAGGACAAGAGGTCGATAGTGCTGAGTTATAAATAAGAGAAACTTTACAGTGATATCCGGGTGTACTTACCTCTTTCCATGTCTTTGTCAGCCATTGTCGAGAGTTACTCAGTTAAATCTGCAATAAATATATACAATGTATCGTATAGATCATTCTAACTCGGTTATTGTCCTTAGTTCATTCTGTCGTTGTTTTCACCATTTCCTTTGGTGACTGTGTACTAGCAGTAACATTAGAAGTGTTGAAATCATTTCTGATGTCTAATGCTTTCATTTAAAAATTCATCAGCAGCATTGCTCCTTTAATGCTTAGATTCACGAATTTTAGAGACCCGAGAACATATGATTATACAATATATTTGACTTTTGGCATGTCTCATCACATTCTCATTTAAACCAGACCTTAACTCTTCTCGCTCGTTTATAGATCTGATGACTGCTCCATACAGGCAGGGACATACATAAGAGGGATAGGCAACTCCACCTGTGCACCTGTTATCTGGTTAAAATATCACGCATAGAAATAGAATTGACCAAATGTTCACATTTTGTAGCAAATAAAACTTTGAAGTCACATTTGGAACAAAAAACAAAACATACATATTCTGAAAGCTTAACATTTCAACTAAAGTTAGAGATACAATGAACAACTGGAATTTCTTTGTATTTTGAACACTGACTGGTTTAAAAGACAAAGATATTGGGATTTCTGAATTAAATTATTTTTTTCCAAAAATTAATAGACTGACATTTTTCATAAGGATAACATATTATCAAAACCTGTAGTATATTAAAATATTTTGTACTGTAATAGAAGAATGTTTAAACTTCCAAATTTTTATTTTTTTATTTTCATATCTTGAATCGTTTTTGAGTTTTACTTGCTACAAATGTTGGCACGGGTGATATTTTAGTATGTAACTTATCCCTCTTATCTACGTCCCTGATAGAACCAAGCGTTGTCGAATCTTGCTATTTCATTGGACAAAAAAGCGAGCACGTACTCATGAGTATTTAAGCGAACATGTATATGGTGAATCCGGGACGACCTTTTATGCGGATATACGTACAGCAAAGTATTTTGGTCTGCTTTTAATGAGATTGATGAGGTTGAGGTTATCAATTCATCAAACAATTTCACTTAACACTGATAAAAATCATAAACGAAACAGTGAATAGGAAAATGTGTATATAGGATCTGACATGAGTTGTCATTTTATATAAAGTTTTATTTAACGAGTTCAAGCCATTTGTTATTAAGCGACATTTGGCGAGCTTATTAACACATTTCTTGGACGAGTTTGATACAACTTTATGAAATGACAACAAATGTCAGATTAGTTTTATCATATGAAGAAACACAAACAGATAATGGTTTTTTCGCTGTCAGAAAATAGTCCCAACATGTAATACTTAATAAACTGTTAACTAATCACGCAAAACAATAATTTTTATGACCGATAATGGTCCCTTTACCTCGTCCATCTATCGTGACGTTTGTGTTTACCGGACACATGTTCTCAACCATTTTGCAAACATCCGCGGATGAAGACAAAACTAGTGATTCGGTCATGTTATATTACACATGTGACATATAAAGAAATACGTAATGGGTATATTAGATCGGATACAAGCATTGACATGTGATAAAAGTCGTTATGTGTGCCAACTGTAAGTTAAGATCAACGTGGGCATCTATTCCATCTTATCAGTATCAACAGCAGTTGACAGAAGCTTCAAACACGCTTGTATAAGTAATACGTCAACGGTAGACATCTTGATCAGTCTCGGGTGCGGGAGGTCGCGGGTTCAATCCCCGGCCTGGTCATATCATAGACTATACACATGGTAGTAATTCGCTTTCAGGGATGTGGGGTTAACATTACGACTGACTCACAGGTATAAGGATAAATGGACCAGTAGTACTGATAAAGTACACTGGAAACGCCGTGATATAACTGAAAATGTGTTAATAGCGGCGTAAACAAATCATACAAACAAACGTGTACCTGGTCACATGTATCTGGTCAGATGTACAAACTGGAATTATGTAACCATTTCCCACGTATATGTACAACAAATCTACAACATATGACTTTGAAATTGTCTGAGAAAGCATATGGGAAATCTCAAAATAGTGAAAGTATGCGTATTGAATAGAATTGAACATACTATGACAAAGGGAGAACATGCTCATTTATTAGCAATTTCTCCTTTTGCTATAATGTTTTTTCAAAATAAGTCTTCTTCATTTGTTTCAAAATACCTCTGTATATTTGGAAAGGGTAAAACGACTCACTGCTCATTTATTATCAATTTCTCCTTTTGCCATTATGTTTTGTTAAAAGATGTCTACTATAGATGTTTCAAAAAGCCTCACTGATAACTATATACATACCTATATATATTGCAGTGTGTACGTTTATCCTTCGAGTCTCGGTATGGGAGACCACATGTAACTAAGGTTTAGAAGGCATGACAACAGTAAAAAAAATGTCGGAAATTTATCGGTTTGCTTGTCTGATGTGAAGCGTGATTTTACAACAAGTTCGCTTAGCGTAAACGACGATATTGGATTATATGAACTTTTACGTAGGTAAAGTACAATTTTTTTTTTTTTTTTCGAGTTATATAAAATAAATTAACTCTATCCACATGTAGACGCATGTTAACGCCGCTGCAGCGGACGACTTTTGAATTAAACTGCATTGTGGTTTAACTCTTTCCGTCATACGACAATTCTACAGCAGACGACTTTTGAATTAAACCGCATTGTGGTTTAACTCTTTCCGTCATACGACAATTCTACAGCGGACGACTTTTGAATTAAACTGCATTGTGGTTTAACTCTTTCCATCATACGACAATTCTACAGCAGACGACTTTGAACATGTTTTGTCAACAAATAGAAAATCTCTATATTTGAATGGATAACCTATGACTAAAAGTGGAAAACATCGTGGTAAAAGGAGAAATTGCTCGTTTTGAGCAATTTCTTTATTTGTCACTATGTTTTCAAAAAGCCGTCTGTTGCAGAGGCGTCAGAAAGAGTCTAATAAAGGGAAAGGGTTAAAGAGAGAAAAAATGCTCAGGATGAGTAGTATCTCCTTTTGCCACAATGATTTTAACTCTTTTTTATAATAATACTTTCACTTATAGAATGTGTTCATAGTATTTCCTTGATGTCTTCAAAGACGCCTGCTGCAGAATAAGGGGGGGGGGTTTACTATTAACCCTTTCCCTCATATAGACGCTTTCTGAAGCCTCTGCAGCAGACGGCCTTTTGAAAAGATAGTGACAAAAGAAGAAATTGCTCAAAACCAGCAATTTCTCCTTTTGCCATAATGTTTTCCACTTTTAGGTTATCCATTCAATTATAGATATTTTTTAATTTTTGACAAAATATGTTCAAATTCGTCTGCTGCCGAATTGTCGTATGAGGGAAAGGGTTAAAAGGTATCCATGGGCTCAAGTTAATCCCTTCTATTTTGAATTGTTGAAAGCAATGTACTTTATTGATGCTATTAATAATTATGTATGTAGTACTCGTTATTTATCGTATTTAATTGACACGTTATATAAGTTATAAATGCAATATATTATACAACGGTATAACACTCATATCAATGAACCGTCCAGCGATGAAAACCAACATTGTGGACTCTGCGTAAAGTATTAACCCGGATCAGTCTAAGCATGCCGCGCAGGCTAATCCGGGCAGACACTTTTCGCCTCCTGTGGAGTTTCTACCTCATGTATCATTACTCATTACCTCTATGTCCCAGAGACGGAATGTGTCGGCCTGGATTAGCCTGCGCAGAATGCGCAGGCTGATCCTGGTCGATACATTACGCAGATACCTTAATGTTTGTTTTTCTCGCGGAACGGTTCATTTGTAAGAAATACATGTACATACTGAACGCACTTACCAGTCATACCAGTGACTTATGAGTCACTTGACAATTATCAATATAAGTACTAAATATAAGTATTGATAAATGATGATATGATTAATATAAAAATATATTTAACTTGATAACATGGAATCTTTTTAAATTACACTCTAGTATTGTATATAAGTCTAATATATGTTGTCATTGGCATATTCATAAAATGTATATATTATTTTATTTTTTTATTTTTGTATTTGCAACTGCGTACCGATCCAACTAACTAATAACAGAATGTTAAAGATACTCACAGTTCAAGGGTTCACATATGATCACAATACGTGAACTTAAAATCCTCTTTTACTGGAAACAAATTATTAACTACATGTATGTATATTTTTACCAAACAGGTGAAAGTGTTTTCGCACTGCACATGGATCAGTAGCTTCAAAATATCAAATGTAAATGAGCCGTTTCACCAGAAAACCTACATTATGGACTATGCGTAATGAATCGACCCAGATCAGTCTGCGCAGGTTAATCTGGGCTGACACATCACGTCTCAGGGGGATGAAGGCATAGAGTTACGATTCCTGAAACAGAAAATCCACAGGAGGCGAAAAGTGTATGTGCGGGTTAGCCTGTGCGGCATGCTTAGGCTGATCCGGGTCGATACATTACGCTTAATAATGTTGTTTTTCTGGTGGAACGGCTCAAATGTAAAATGCGTATAAACCCTTTCCCACATACTGACTTTCTAAACCAGACGACATTGAACAAAATAGTAAACCTGAGTTAACAAAACATATAAATTTCTATTGAGGTATATTTTTCTTACCAAAAGTTGAACATTGTGGTAAAATAAATTTTCTATTTTGTCGCAGTGTTTTCCAAAGTCGTCTGCTGCAGATGCGTCTATATTCGTCCGTATGTGGGAACGTGACATCTTATTTTAAAATTGTTTTCGTCCTTTATTTTTTTCCCAACCCTTTACCCGATGCATATAACTTTTGACACTGTGTTCATTAGACGACACAATGACTTTGCGTGAAAAGGATAAATAGAGGATATTACATGAGTGGTCATTCAATACGGAATTTATTAAACGAGTTTTCTTAAATTGATAAGAACGAGCCTTGGCGAGTTTTATCACTTTTAGAAAACGAGTTTAATAAATTTCGTATTGAATGACCACGAATGTAATGTTCTTTTTATATCATAAATACTAATTTAATAATTTACAGCTATAAATTTATATGTTTTGTTAACTCAGGTTTACTATTTTGTTCAATGTCGTCTGGTTTAGAAATCCATATAAACGTCGCTATAAAGCGAGCGTATTTACAACGCGAAACGTTACGTTATGACGTCACGTTACGTAGCATTGTTATTACACTAGTTGAATACGCAATTTATTCAATGGCTTTATTACACTCCCGGCAACGTCATTTATGATATAACTAAGCATGTCGGGCTTGGGTTCTATTTCACATTCACTGGATTGACATCCCGCGTCACTACCGACTGAGTTACCTGGCTTGACCGTTTGGCACATAACGGACAACAGAGCTCTAGGTAGATTTTTTTTAATCCTTATGTGACCCTTTAAACCTATGTTGTGGGTACTCAAAAGAACCGTCTCAAAAATTTGGTTGGATAACAAGATCAATATTGTGGGTAGAAGAGCTGTATATCCCTCCTTATCTGAAAGATAAGTTCATCTAAAATAATAAAACATAATCTTTAATAAATTCAAATTCAGTCTTAAAGGTGCTGAACTCCAGAAAAAAGATATTATAGTCAAAGTTTTAAAACTGTTCAAAATTTGTCTTTAACTATTAGAATCATAGTTCTGGGATAACATTACAGGAGGCGAAAAGTGTATGTCCGGGTTAGCCAGCGCGGTATGCTTAGGCTGATCCGGGTCGTTACTTTACGCAGAGTCCACACTGTTGGTTTTCTCGTGGAACGGCTCATATATATATACTGCCATTGGATAGTTCGCTTATTAGTCATAGAAAGTTTTAAGAATATTCCAACAATCTAAAAAATAATATTCATCATAAGGATACGCTCTGAACAAATAATATAACTGAAAATAATGTTGAAAATAGCGTTAATTACATAATTTATCACATGACAATGCGTGAATCAAATATAATGTACCCATTACATATTTCTTTATATGTCACTTGTGTAATATAACATGACCTAATCACTTTTTTTGTATTCATCCGCGAATGTTTAGATGGACGAGGTAAAGTGACCATTATCGGTCATAATTTCTTTTGTGTGTTTGATTAGTTAGCAGTTTATTAAGTATTACATGTTGGGACTATTTTCTGACAGCTAAAAACGATTGTTTGTTTGTGTTTCGTCATGTGATAAAAAGCGTCTGACATTCGTTGTCATTTCATATAGTTTTATTGAACTCGCTTAATAACAAATTTCCTGAACTTATTTAATAAAACTTTATATGGAATAAAAACTCATGTCAGATACTATATAAATAAATTAACATAAGGACATCCTTAGTAATGGTATGTTTATTGCATCAATGTACATTATAAATTCTATATACTAACAATTATTTACTAATAACATTTCTATTGAAATGTATGAGGGAAGATGGAAACGAATTGTCAATACCAATGCACGTGGCTAATACATTTATATATTTAGATAAAGGATACGAAAGCAATAATTCAAAATCAAATAAATATTGAGCTACATATATCATAAACACACTGTGCTTGGTTTTCCTTGAGCAAAACCGACTCAGTCATTCTGTATGTTTACATACCTGTATTAACCCTTTCCCACATACACACAATCTACAGCAGACGACGTTTTAATCATTTAGTAAAACTTATGGAAAACCTCCATACATGAAAGAATAATTATTGAATAGAGTTAAAAATGTTGTGGCAATTTCTCCTTTTGTCATAATGTTTTCAAAAGTCGATTGCTACAGAGGAATTAGAAAGCGTCTGCAAGAGGAATTAGAAAGCGTCTGCATGTGGGAAAAAGGTTTAGTTGAACATTGTTAAAGGACAACACACAACGATGTGCATATATATAACAAAACACACTTTACATATCGAGGGCTTGGCGTGAAACGGTTGTTACTAAAATTGATATGTTTTTACCAAGTTTAATCACCTCGCCATAAAGTCTTTATAAGCGTTAAACCAGCCCTGTGTTCCATAATAAACACAACGTAAACACGTTTTGTCTATGGGGCGGAACGAAACCTACCAGCCCTGTGTTCCATAGTCACCAAACCCAGAACCTGTTTTGCGAAACCTATATAGGTTTCGTCGATAATCCGTGCATTAGTCGGTAAACCAAACCTGTTTGACGGGAGTACATGCATAATACAGGTAGGTTTCGTTCCGCTCCATAGACAAAACGTGTTTACGTTGTGTTTACTATGGAACACAGGGCTGTATTATGCACTCCCGTCAAACAGGTTTGGTTTACCGACTAATGAACGGATTATCGACGAAACCTATATAGGTTTCGCAAAACAGGTTTTGGGTTTGGTGACTATGGAACACAGGGCTGGGATCTCAAAATAGGTTTTTAGTTACAACCGTTTCACGACAAAGCCTCGATATGTATAAACACAAAACGCGTTTTAGATATGCTCCAGTGAATGGCAATTGATACAAGATGGCTTTTGTGAACATCAAACAACCTGATCAGCCACTGCATCCGCACAGACTGATAAGTATCTACACTGATCACGTATTACTGTCACAACTTTGTTATAAGATTCTGTGTAGGGTCTGATAAGACTGAACAGGTGTACACTACGCTCTTAATCTACACCCTTCTGAAATGCCAACGTGTGCGGGCTCATATGGCCATTTCAAATGATTTAAGAAACACAAATCGAGGGCTTGGCGTGAAACGGTTGTAACTAAAAACCTATTTTGAAAACCCTGGTTCAGGGGCAATTTTGACCCTTTTGTAAACAATGCAAATTTAGGTGCCATTGCTCAGAACGAGCAATGGCACCTAAATTTTCATTGTTTACCAAGTAAAATGAGTTAAGGCTTATAAAGACTTTATTGCGAGGTGATTAACCTTGGTAAAAAAATACCAATTTAAGTTACAACCGTTTCGCGCCAAGCCCTCGAAATGAAAATGGGAATATTATGTTGTAGTAGCGATACAGGTTTTAGTATTGTACTACGAGGGGCGTGGTTAATTTATATCTCACGAGAACGAAGGTCCAGAGAGATGACAAATTGTCCACTGCTCGAGATAGACAATACTTGAACCGTTATCGCTTTCGCAACATGAATTTCCTTTTATTGCATACCTTATATTAATTAAAAGACATAATTAACAATAGAATATAGCCATTTCTATAGTTTAAACAACGGATTAACAAAATTTACACATAAAACTTAATTTATGATTGGCGTGCGACCAACGCCCAGCTACCGCATTTTGAATGACGTGAAAGCATATTTTAATGACATCACATCATATTTCAGTGACGTAACATTACCATATTTAGTATTTGACCTAGACAAATAAGGAATTTGTATTCGTCTTGTTTGAACTGCGCATGACCACCTGCATTTATTCGCGCCGGAAAATTTGCAGATGAAATACTCTCTAAAAAAACCTTTGTTTGCATAGAAATGAGTGTTTACCTGTGCCGCATGCTTAGGCTGATCTGGGTCGATACTCTACGCAGAAGTTCACAATGTTGGGTTTCTCGTCGAACGGCTCATATATATATAATGTCATTGGAAAAATGTGAAAAATGACAGGTTTTTGAAAAGTGATGATATAAATACAATTATTGATCAAAGTCACACAATTCATCTTAAACTTAGACTGCAGTCTAACGAGTTTGATGAAAATGTTTATAGGAGAGAAAACTGTACTGTATAATTCTTACTTTTTGACAAGCTGTATACATATATAATTGTAAAATTATTTATATTTTCCCCTAGGCTCATTTCGAACGATTAAACAGCGTTCATGTAGAAAGCCTGATGGAATGTAGCGATTTTGATCACCATTTTACAATGACTTCCGACGTCGTTTTTACGCTTTGAGTCCGCGTGAGGGTGCACGACGTCTTATGGCGTCCTTGCAGCATTCAATGTTTGAAAACATTATGGCAAAAGGAAAAGAAAATCACAATGAGCAAATTTACCTGTTTCCACAACAGTGCTTTCAATCCTATCTAATAATTACACTTTCGTATATAGAGATATTCAGTATTTTTGCCTAGATCGGTTCAAAGTCGTCTGCTGCAGATTTGTTGTATGTGTGATAGGTAATAGGTAAATCAGGGAAACTCGTGTTGAATTACACGGTCTACACTTTTTATTATATTAGGGAAGATCATGTTTCAGTATAGAGTTGGACACACTGTGTGAAAACAGACATTGCATAATGATTGCGATGTCTCATTCCACAAACTGTTTCAAAATTATTGTATAATTCTAAATATCTCATTTCATGTGACTTTAAGAGTTAAGATTATGTATATAGTGTATGGTGACTTATAGGCCCAATGGGCCGGTTGTGGTAAAGTATGTATAAAATGTGTTATTCGTGTTTGTAAATTCACACAGGTCACGTTAATAAAAATAAATCTTATCTTATCTTAACTTATATAAGATAATACATGCGTGGGAATGGAAAATTGTTCTCATCATGACCCATATGAACGCTTATTTGATATTATTGTAGATATAAAGAATTATGCTTCATTCAGCGAATACCGAACTACGAATTCTTTTCAAATAAATATATATACAACGTTAAAGGTGCTGAACTCCAGATTATAGATATTCTAGTCAAATGTTTAAACTGTTTAAAAGTTGTCTTGAAATATTAGAATCATAACTCTGGATACAATTAGAGTAATAATTTCACTTTCCAGTACAGTAAACATCTAGATATTGATCGTTTATGCTTCTTTTTTACTGGGTAGTTAGCCAAATTGTGTACACTTTCACGACTTTCAATTGACTGTTTTTCAACTTTTACTGTTTAGTTTTGAGCTTTGTATTACATACTTAATTTGCTGTCATTATTAGCAATATTTGCAGAAGTTTCAACATTTCAATTTGTTTATCTTAATCTGGAGCTCAGCACTTTTAAAGCTAACTAATGTATGCACAGATACATGTCAAGGACATACTCTCCTTACTCGCGAAACGGGTTTTAACTATTCCGATTCATCATATTGCATGGTAGATAAATTATCTAAAAGCACAACGAATTCCGATTTGAATGTACTTTTTTTGAAAAACAGATTTTAAAATGCTAATTCAGTTGCAAAATTGTAACTTTGCATTCAGATGAATAATCTGTAATCGGTAGGAAAAGTATATTTCAAGAATATTACTTTTTGAGATGTATTTTTATTTTCAAATAATTTTAAACTTTCAGTCGTTTAGGATATTTAAAAAAATGGTAGTTATATGGTATATAACAGTTTTTGCATCCAACCCCCCCCCCCCCCCCCAACTCCTTGTGTTAAATATTAACCCTTACATCCTAACCTAAGATATAAACCCTTTCCCATATACAGACGCTTTCTGTCGCCTCTGCAGCAGACGACTTTTGAAAACATTTTAGGAAAAGGAGAAATTGCTTATAATGAGCAATTTTACCTTTTGCCACAATGTTTTCAACTAAATTTAATAATTATTCTCCCATTGATAGATATTTTTTCCCCCCTGTTTTTACCAAACGTTTGATGTATTTGGGAAAAGATTAAATCAAATATTTTTAAAAATAGATATGTACACCCTTATGAAACAGTGCATAAGAACACAGGGTTAACTAAATTTGTGTTTTAACATTTTCCTAACATTTTCACTTTGTATTTTGACTATCTTCTTTGTATTTTGAATATCTACTTTGTGTTTCGAGAGGTGTGATGAAGGATGTGAATTCTTTCTAAACGAATGTACACTTTCAGAATATAAATAAAGTCGTCTGCAGTAAACACACACTAAAACAAGACCAAATACATCTTCATATGAGAAAGGGTTTGTATGCTAATTATTCCCCCTAACGCATCCATGCATTGTTTAGCATAAATCAAATATTTAACAGCTTTCCCCGAGTCATTTCGAAAACATTATCTAAAATAGAGGTTTAGCTCAAAACCATTTACATACCACTAAACAAATAAGTAACTATGTCTTCAATTGTCACGCTTAAGGCGTAATTTACCCTTCTCAACATACAAAAGCCATACAACCAACGGGTTCGAAAACATCTTGACAAACATTAGGCAAATCTTGGTAGTTGATACCATAAATATAGAAACAAAATTGAAAATAGTGTGCCTAAGCAAAGACCTAATAATGTGTTATTAGGTCTTTGGCCTAAGGCGAAATTTTGTCACGATATTTTCACACTGTCGTCTGTTTCAGAGGCGTCAACATTAAAATCCTTTTATAAGAGTTGAACAATATTGTGGCAAAAAAAGTAAGTGCTTTTTCTGAAGCAATGTGTTCATTTATAACAATTTTTTCAAACATCGTTTCACTTTTTCTTACGATTCAAGATGCAACCATAGATAATAGAAAAAAAACGCTATTTAAAAAAATAAAAATGTATACTCAATTATATATTAGATTTTTTTATTTCTTTTTCATTTTTTTTATTGGCCAGCTAAGCCCCTATGGTTGCAACTGTATTTGAGGAGGGGAAAGTCTTCATGCTTTAGTTAGTTTCCATCAAATAACAAACACATTCCTCGTTAAACGGCACGTCGGTGACTTTTGAAATCGTTATTCATGTTTTGTATAAAGCAGCATAAGACACCATTAACATTATAATTGTGAAATAGAGTTGAAAACATCAATGAAAAAGAAAAACAATGCAATTGCTCCATTAGTCGTAACGTTTTCAAAAGTCGTGTAATGCAAACGTTTCAAGATGCGTCTGTAATGTGGAAATGATTGATTGATTTTGGCTTAACCCCGTTTCCTGCGTAATGTATCGACCCAGATCAGCCTTGATTTTCTCGTAATTAGGATCAAATGTATGCAATAAAAGTCATATAGAATATCATTTAGACCCAGTTAGATACTTATATAGTTTTTGTTTAAACATATTTCATTGTCAAATAATTCACATGGTATAACAACGTTAGAGTTCACATATAAAGCGAAAGGGTCGAGCCACAAGTTCGTTCATGCCATACATACGTCCTTTGATAGAGTGAATTGGATCATACACACTTCAACGAGCGCGAATGTTTATGAGAGAGAAAAGACCACGATAATTATACCTGATCAAATTTATTTAAAATTTCCCTACGTCCCACATACAGCAAACCTACAGCAGTCGTTTTTGAAGAGAGATGCAGACATTGCGGAAAATAGATAAACTGTTCATCGCGTTCAATTTATCCATTTTCCACAATGTTTTCAAAAGTCGCCTGCTACAGAGGCGTCAATACAATACAATACAATACAATACAATATTTTTATTTCGATGCTGAGTATGTACATAATACATAAATGACAGCTCTGCAATATAGTATACAACGTGATCAGAGGGCAACAAAAGGCATAGTAATTACATCTTCTTCCTCCTTCTTTTTCTTCTCCAAACAAATTAACGCGAAACAATGTCATTTCGGTCAATATTTGAATAGATTTGAGAATAGAAAAAGTAATTAAGACCTGTTATTTTTCAGATTACTTCATATCCATTTTTAACCCCTAACCTCATGCCACGAATCTACAGCAGATGACTTTGAAAACACACCAGAAATTGATTGGAACTCTCTTTTAATAAAAGTAAAATGATTGATTAGAGTTGAAAACATTGTGACTAAAGGAGAAATTGCTGGTTTTGAGCAATTTCTCCTTTGTCGCCATGTTTTCAAAAGGCCGTCTGCTGAAGAGCCATTAGAAAGCGTCTATATTAGGAAAAGAGTTAACATAAACATGTCCCTGTTTCCATTGATGTCTGACATACTCTCATGGTTTAATACATACATTCGTCAATTCGAGCGCCGAACTCCGTAAGCTCAGTTGCTAGCGACGCGGGCTGTCATTTAAGGGGTTGCGAGTTCGGACTCAAGGTCGGCCGATATACTTTCCGATGTTTGACAAAAACCAATGCAACACGGGTAATTCGTATTCCACCAATGGACTTACAATCGATGTGGAAATTAGCCAGTTGCTTGGAAACACTGTTGTGTGAAGTCCTGGTTTGAACAAATTGGGAACTGCATACGAAGGTGAACAGATCGCCGTAAATTGAATAAAATAAAGGATTAAAACCAAACGAATCAATACATATCGTAAACTTAAAAGCCCCGTCAAGCCAAAATCCGATGCTTTAAAATTATTCATAATTTCAAATAATTTTCATACTCACATAGCTTGCATTAGGTCATAAACATTGTCCATAGACTACACAAATGCTAATAGTATATGGCTATTTCAATATTGTTTTATATTCTGATGTGTAATTACTACAAATAATTAATTATGTATAGCTGTTGAGCGACATTAAAGTATATACACACATACATATAATATAGCAAAAGTACATGTGCAATGTAAAGTTAAGATAACGTTCAGGCTTTACGAAAACGACTCCAACCACATCTGGTTGCAAGATGTACATGTAGGCACAACCATTTAACGTTAAGTCACCGATATATCAGTCTACAACAAAGAATGCACATATAGCAAGTAGAACATGTGCCTTCTCTTTAATGTATATCATATATAAATAGATTAATAACCATTAACGTTTAGAAAATACTAAACTATGAAATTGAAAAACCTAAATGCAAAATAAACAAGAACATCCTGATCAGATACGTCGAGGTGCGGGCTGATTGGGAATGTCGTTAATCGTTTATCGCAAAGTTCCAAAGACTTGTATTCGCATGCTATGACTAAAATGACAATATATGTATTTTCAGTGGATGTGAACCACCCAATCGTGAAAAAGGCCCGTTTTATCAAAGCAATATGACTGAAGAATTCAACATTCTTGGAGAAATGGACCGTAGTAAGAAAGTGCTCGTTGTAGGTCCAATCGTAGTAAACGAAACAATAACTGGCAAATGTAAACGGATTGCGTCAGATTTTCCTATACCAGTATTCGAAGACGCGACAAGAGCCTTTGGCATAGGAGGACCAGGTAACCTAGTGAAGAATATGAAAGCATTGGGGCTGGATGTTGATTTTATTACAATGATAGGCGACAAAGACCAGTACGCTTTTGATACCATGGAGGTAGAAGGAATTGATACGTCAGGTGCTGTTATATGTATGGGATATAGCGTTGCCAAGAAGATTAGATACAACTCCGGTGGACATATGTCTTTTCGAATGAATGAAGGAAACGAAGATTTCGTCATCAGCAGCAGCGTTGAAAACAAGATAGTATCAACATTCAGAAATATGATCGAAAAGGTGGGTTACAGTCTCATTGTTTTATCCGACTACAGGTACGGGATGTTGTCGGATGTTGTAACCTCTACGATCATTTCCATATCTAAAACAAAGGGAATCCCCGTAATTGCTGATCCTCCAAAGTTCGGTAACTATGATAAGTTTAGAGGTTGCACCTTACTTAAGCCAAATCTGGACGAGGCTATGTGCTACCTTGGTCATAGGATCGATTCCGTAGATGAGATTAAAGATGCCTGTATTGGTATATGTGAAAGGATGCAATCACCATTCACTATAATTACATTGGCTAACAGGGGTCTAGCTCTTTTTGACAAAGACCACTATAAATTTGCTGTATTTCCATCACTTAATGATGTAGATATTGTAGACGTAAACGGAGCAGGAGATACGGTTTTAGCTGTTATTGCATTTGGCATCGCAAACCAATTGGAATTTGGTAATATGTGTAGTTTTGCCAATCAATGTGCTGCAAACGTGATTCAGAAAGCCGGAACTACGACGGTCAATGTTCTTGAAGTCATCGGTACCAGAGGATCAGATAGTCTCAATATAACTAGCACGCGAGAGTTGGATAATTTAAAACATATTTTAGTTGGACAAGGGGACATCGTCCTTGTGATAAGTTCTTTTAATCCAATAAAAATTCATCATCTGAAAGTTCTGAAGAAAGCCAAGACATTAGGAGAACACGTGCTAGTCGCGCTCGACTCAAGTGCTGATGGGACACCCGTCGATAAGGATTTCGTCTTAGAACTCTTAGCTTCCAATAAATACGTTGATTATGTCTTCAGTTTAGGTGACATTGATAGAGAAGGGGCAATTCGTACTGTACAGCCAAGTTACCTTAGTGAAATAGAAAAGGACGGAGGTAACTTTTACCGTCCTGTAAAATTGTAAAAGAGCCAAACCGTGTATATATGCTCCATGAAACCGAAGATATAATTTTTGAAACCAGTAGATTCAACTCATCCTCACCCCAACAGTCGAATCTTGATAGACATTGATCGCCGATGATTTGCAAATTAATCAAAAGTGGTGTATATTTTGATAAGATATGTTCGGACCACGATCTTTATCTATACACATGCCTACTATGAGGTATATATAGAGTGTCGCTCAAAACCATAGTGTTTTACATATTATCTTAGAGAATAATTCGATTGAGCTCTGAGAAAACCAACCCTAAGGCATTTGCGACCACTGTAGCATTTGAGGGGAACGGTGTAGAGCCAGTTCAGACACTGTACCCCAGTAAATCAAAGAAGGCTTCAAGAACCTGTAAATCAGTATTCCTTTGGATCCAATGCATACAATCGAAGGCAGGTGTATTTGCCCACACGCGTAAAATTCCGATAAGGTTGGTGATTTTCGCAGAGCACCGTTTGATTGTTTATTTCCTTGTTATATCGAAATGTATTTTATCTGATTGAAAGAAAAAGGTTAATGAAGTTCGCCGGTGGATATAAATCTCGACCCAATAACTTAATACAATTTTGTGCCGTTAGGCCTGATCATATTTATAAAGTAAATGTTAATTCTAAAAACATTCTTTTTTTTAAATGCAATATTTGAAAAAGAGAGTTTTTAGGGATATAACACACTTTTATAACTCAATAATCTACTGAAAAACATGTAATGTGGAAGAACTCACAGCTTGGTCCGAGCATTGGTTATCAAGACAAATACAATACAATACAACATATTTTATTTGCAATCATGTAGAAACAGTACAAATAGCATAATACAAAGAATATATGTGATGTTGTAGTTTTCAATAAGTCATGTAGTGTTGAGAAAATTTGTTATTAAATGATATAAAAATACATATGGATAACACAATGTATACTACATGCTAGGTAAGATAAATATCAAACTATGTCGAGTTCTATTAATTGTGTATAGATGTTGTGAATATAACAAATATATTGTTTATGTATTTGTGATAGCATCATTTCTTCTTTTATTAGCATAATAGATGAATTTAGCAACTTTAAAGATTTCCTTTTTATTTGAAGAATAATGTGTAAGTCAAGCGATAATGCAGGAGACATTAATCACGTATTAATCATATCTTTACGTAACACGATATAACTATGTGTTATTGAAGACGAGGCTAAGGTAGTACATGAACACACTTTTTGAGAGTAGGGTATAATGTTCTTCATTTGAGCTATTTCGGACATAATTCTACGTCTAGAACAGCACTAGTAGTTTAAACCTATAACGCGACCGGAATACAGATTATTCCAAAGGTTTGATAATGGCGTTAGTGACATCCCTTCATTAGAGTAATGGTTGTGACGATAGCATAACCATTTAATAATAGTTATCTGGATAAACCTACCGGCAGTACAGCTATACACGAGAACACATGAACGTTAAATAATGTTGCTATTAAATGAAGAAATGGCCACTACGAAAAACCCAATCCGAGCAACTTTGTGGACAAATACTTTCTCACATGCGACACATCTGCAGCAGACAAATCTAAAAAACGACCAGTCAAGAATATAGAAAAGCTCTACACATTACTTTAAAAATTTGCATTCCAAATTTACGTCAAAACACGAAAGTGTGCTTTCTTTTTTTGTAATTAATAGTTTCCTCGGTAGAGAAACTATTTGTGACAGTCTTGTTTAAACAATGATGCTTCACTTTATAAAATTGATCAGACGTTCAATTCTTGCTATGGTTTATAATATTGCTGGTATGTAAATCATAACCGTGTCTCGAAATATACACTTTCTTCAACGCAGGGTAATGCTTGACTAATCTTTCAGTTGTATATTCTGGACCTTTCACAAACACATCAGGATCAATAACATTGACAATCCAGTCTGGTTTTGATTCGTTAAAAACGACGATGAAATCGACTGAGTTCATGGCTAACAGCACACAGAGTCTCTCCTTCAATGAACAAATAGGTCTGGTATTCCCTTTAAGCAATTTTACAGACGTGTCTGAGTTCAGTGCTACTATTAACACATCGGCTTGTTCTTTTGCATCTTCCAACATTGCAGCGTGGCCTGCATGAAAGATGTCAAAGCATCCAGTAGTAAGAGCAATTGTCACATCGCTCAGTTTTAGTAAATGTTTTAACTGTGAGACACCTTCTGTACTGAAGATAACCCTACCACATACTTTAACTAGATTCACTGGATTTAACGGAACACCAATGAGTTGGTTTAAAGCCTTTTGTTTGTATGTAAAGACTATTTCGGATGCTAATTTATGGAAAGGTACGCCAACAGTTAGGCCATAGGCAAATGCAGTTAATATTTTCTCTTCAAATGTTGCCTCGTCGACATCTGTTCTCTTACTCTTTTTATATACGGCTATTGCCCTTTCTTCCTTATACGAAATAGTTTCCCTGGTAGGGAAATAAAATGTGACTGTCTTGTCGTCAATGTCGTTTCCAAACATATCACCAAAACATCCAGCGAAGTCGGTCAATATTGTGAAAACGTGCTCTTCCTTTAACATTATAATTTGTTTCATCATATTTTTCGTGAAGATTCCGTGGTCAAAATCAAGGATGACTAATAACGAATAATCCTTGGTGTTCAGCATTTGTGTTAATGTTTTAAGTAAGTCCTTTCTCGTAGAAGACGGACATTCACTGAGTTTGATGTTTCGGGAAATAAGATTCATAGAATCGGTTGTCTTAAAGACAGTAGTCAATGGCCTACGATAGTTTGTATCAGTGAGAACGACACAATCGTTAACAACATTACCAAGTTTTAGTTGTATTTCAGGTATAGTAGGGTGCTGTCCATTGCATAGTGTTATCATATCAGCGTTGATACCAATATTTTGTAGCTCATTTGTTATGTTTCCTACCCAGTCTAATCTGTAATCCGAACGTCTTTGATTGATTCGTTCTGATCTGTCCATATGTTCTAGATTTGTTTGATCATCAACAGCAGTCTTATCTATACATTCAAGTGTATCTAATACATCTACGGATGAAGACTTAGTGCTGTTTGCTGAATGGATTGGACTGATTCTGTCTGCAGTTAATGTGTCTTCTATTCTTTCAGGTTTTACATTTTTACAAGATGGTATGATGGGTTCTAAGGTTTCGTCATCTGAATACCTGATAACCTCTGTTAGAGTTGGTCCTACTATTAGTACTCTTTTACTAAAGTCTAAATTTGGAAACAATTGGATGTGATCCATAGTCTTGATTCTGTGTCTTGACTGGTTTCCTGAAATTTATATTACTATTAAATATTGAGATCCTGACCCATTGAACTCAATGCTCCATGGCTGCTGCGATCTTTCGATCGCTCCATGTTGTATTTTTCTTATAAAGTCTGGCGAGATTAATGGTAAGTATTAAGTTTAATTTGAATTGTTTTATTATATTATATTTGGAATCCAAATGCTAAGGGAAGCGAATCACGAGTAGTCGAATATACATGTACAGTCATACCTGTGATACAGACTACATTAGTAATTTCCTGTCTATATGTCTATAGCAACCACTTTTTTAATTTCCCAATTACTTTGTATAAATGACCTTGTAACTAAAGACAACATGTGAAAACAGACCAGATTGTTCTCTCCCCATTGGTGGTCTTTAAACACAGTTCGGACTTTACATAGATGTGGTGTACATGTATTATCATAGGCAGAACTTGCTAATCACGGGATTCGAACCCGGGATCATTGACGCTCTACCTCTGCACCACTGTCTTACACTGAATAGGCAATATTGCCCATCGAGGACGGATCGCAGGCGAGTACAAAAATCCAGGGTTTGTTTCGGCATGTTTCTTCTGTGAAGTTTATTGGGTTCGATCCCCTCTCGCAGATATCACAAAGGGACTGAAGTTGAATGTGGTATTGTTAAGCGAATTTCATAAAGCCTAGAACTAAAAACACACAGTGTGTCCGCAATTGCTGAGTACCGGTTTCGATTCCTGTTCGCTTCAGACACGGGCAGTGATATTTGTTAATGCATATTTCACAAGTGTACCTTAATACCGGTATGTCTTCGGGACAGCCATTCAGCACTCCCCGGCAGGTATCAGTACCCTACATCTAACCTTGGATGAATGACAGTAAGTGATATGTAGCTGCGGCAATATATTGTGGTGCGGTTTCCGGTTTACATCCAACAACTTGCAGCCCTTAAAACAATTTCTCAAAATGGCGTCTTTTGAAGAGTGTGTTGAAGTTGCGTGGCAAAATGGTCCTCTATTTACAGAAAACTGATTGAACTTGAAAGAGAAACAACTGCGGACATTGAGAACCTTATATGGCTAACAAATGTTTTTTAAAAGCTTCAACAATGAAGAATATGTCATACATTCGAGGTTAGATGTAGTCTGCCTATAAGTTCCGAATGCGGGACAGCGGGCAATTACTGTCAACCGGAATATATTTTAACAATCTTGGTAGAGGTTCACCCAAGGAATATTTGTACCAATTTATTTCTAAATCGGGTCTGCACTTTTGGTGAGGAAGATTTTTAAAAGGTTTGGTGCTTTACGCTGCTTTCAACACTTTTTCAGTTATATCACGGCGTTTCCTTGGTAAGTCACCAGAACTACTGGTCCATTTATCCTGACACCAGCAAGTCAATCGTATTGCTAACTAACAATCCTGAGCGCAAAGAAGGGCAGCCATTACTAATATTTTTAAAATCTTTGCGTATGCAAGTGGGAAAGAGCCAAGCTAAATCACAGTTATACTTACCGACAGAAGGCAGTAATCACTCCGATCAAACGTACATGTGCTGTCGTTTCACTCGTCTGTTTATACTAGTTTACACACATACATTGCATTATGGGATGCGTTCAGGTATAAGTTAACTTCTTCTAAATCTAATCCGTCCTTATAGTAATTTTCCAACACACCTCACTAATATTTTACAATCGACAGATTTGTTTTGAGTCGGCACACATCGTATTTTTGAATATAGATATAGTTAACTGTTATCTTTATGATTGAACATCGAAATGGGCATTAGATGACACGATGAGGAGGGGTATACTTCTCATTTCTCTACAATATCCAACTATTTAAGACAATTCGTTTGTGAACACAAAACACGGTAAACACCCCTTAACTAGCACTCAGGGAGAAAACATCGTATGACAAAGAAAGGGTCAAAGCCGGTAACATATATCCATACTTTCACTTTTCAGCCAAGGTCACATTATGAATTTTTTTCACTACATCAAATATACACACACAGGTGACTCGTTTAAAATCTAAAAAATAGCATTTGACTATACATTGACGTATAGTGATGTCCTGGGCCTTAGAATAGAAAATGTACCTTGTCAATATAGAGTCAATGCTATTTTCAGATTTTAATCGAGACTGGCAAGTGTGTATACACGCACGTAGTATGTACACTCGATTTTACATATCAAATACACTCTTCCTTTGTCATAACACGTTTTAAGGTAGGATCAATGTTCATACAACGTGATAGTTTCTGTGTCTCAACTACATGGCCGGATCAAACTTCTGAAATAGTAGATGGAAAGGTAGAAACTGTGCGCAACGTAGAAACTGCGCATGAGCGACCACGCTATTTTATTTGTCACTGAAATGAGATGTCAACTTGTGCGTGCGCTAGCAGTGGCTCCCTTCTAAAGGCAGCTACTGCATGTGGTTTTCAATTCAATGGTAAATCTTCGCTAACCATTTTTCCACATAATATTTAATATTTACTGTAGAGTTTCGATTTTTCATTTTAAACATGCTATCAATTGATCATGTCATGTGTTTTGTAATAAATCAAGTGATTCTAAATTTAAATGTTAAATTGGATAGTTTTGCGGGGGCTTGATACGGCTCTTTGCATATCGGTTTTACAGTAAAACGTATCTTTTTTTTATGTAGGCGTTTTCTTATTATCGTTCCTGAGTTTATTCGAGCTTAAAATGCATGGGTAATTTCTAGCAGTGGTTAGCGTCATTTCCACAGAAAGACTGTCTGACTTAAGATTTTACAGGCATACATTCGTTTCAAGAATCGACCTGCTTAGTTAAAACGCCTCGGTGGTGTTGTGGTAGGCCGTCCAAGTTAGATGCAGGAGGTAACACTGGCATAAATGTCTTTCCCTTCCCTTTTTGTCGCTCAGGATTGTGGATGACAGCATAACGACGGACTCGCTGGTGTCAGGATAAATGAACCAGTAGAATTGGTAACTTTTTCAGAAAACGCCGTGGTATAAGTGAACAAATGTTGAAAGCGGCGTTAAACACCAGACAATCGTTCAACCCTTACAGAGTTAATCCATCGCGGTTCACCCATCCAGGCAGTAACCGCGATGTACGTTGCTTAACTTTAAAACGGACCAGGTACACGTTTCGAATGCAACTTTGAACACGTCTTGTGTAAATACTTGTTTCATGAAACGCCGTGATATGAATGAAGAATAGATGAAAGCGGTGAATAATATCATACAAACCTGTCGTGTCAAGCAATCCGTGAAATACCCAATCTCATTGAAACCCGACCTAAATTTCACTGGTGTAAACAGCCCTGTTACCCCTCAATATCTCTCTTATGATCCAACCAAACCCTATGATGTGGGTTCCTAAAATAATCGTCTCATTGAGTCAGTTCTTTTAATTACCCGCCAAATAGGCTTATACGGTCAAATAAGGTTTTTAGAGTATGAAAAACGCCCCTTATCTGAATCTCTGTGACGCTATATAAATATATGATGACGCATACGTATGAAACACATATATATATACCATGTAAATGTGTGGTGATTGTCGAGTCTGTCGATTGTATAGAACCGAGCAAGGGTTGTATCGTACGATTTCATTGAGCACAAACAACTAACACAAGCTCATGATTATGTAAATGTACAGGGTCAATTCATGACGACCTTTTATTCGGTGTCATCAGATCCAATGAACGTATAGCGAAGTATTTTGGTTCTGATTAAAATAAGTTTGGGGAATACCGCGCATAGTAGTCGTTCTTTTTCCGAATACAGGCGCTTTCTGACGCCTTTTATTTGAAGAATGAGCAATTTCCCCTTTTGCCATAATGTTTTCAACTCTATATTAATAATTAAATCCTAACTATTGGAGATTTTGTTTAGTATTTTTAACCCCTTTTCACATGCAATGACATTCTGACATACAAGTAAATGCAGCAGACGACTGCTAAAAGATTATGGCAAACGGGGAAATGATCATTTTCATAATGAGCAACTTTTTAACTCTGCGGTTACTGTCGGGGTTCCGCTTTGGAATCAAGCGTGCCGGTTTCTTGTATTGTATGATTTGTTTGACCAGGGATCATGAATAAGTAAACTGTTGCCGTGATATAACTGAAATAATGTTGAAAACGGCATAACACCCCAATAAACATTAACAGTGGATTCAAAGTCATCTGCTGAGTATTTCTTATATGTTGGAGAATGGTTAACAGAGTGATACATCAATGCGTGTGGAGGATGTAGGTCTCTTTGGATTTATTATATTTCCATGGACAATGTAATATCTATTGTTTTTTTTTTTTCAAATGTTAAGTTCTTATCTCCCATGAAGGCAAAACAGACAACATTTTATTGAACGGCTGAATGTGGTGGTTTCTGACATACTTTTGAAAGATTAGAACGTAGTGGTGGATTTCTTTGAAACAGTGTGTATGTAAATATATCCCATCATGTTTTAAAATATGTATACATGTATACACATTTTATTTTCATGCTTACAGATTCTTTATTTTCAGCATAATATCTTTTTAAAGAAACTAATTAGAAGATCAACATATTTAAGCCCTGTGTTTAACCCTTTTCCACATACAACAAATCTGTAGCAGACGACTTTGAAAACATATAATCAAAAGTAAAGAAAACTTTCTGGTAATGAAAGTGTAATTATTGAAAAGAGCTGAACACATTGTGGCAAAAGGTGAAATTGATCTTTACGAGAAACATCTCCTTTTGTAACAATGATTTCAAAAGAAGTCTAACACAGAGGCGTCAGAAAGCATGTATATGTGGAAAAGGATTAACAGACACTTATACTTTAAAACCAATCTGTATTAATCATGAATGCAAATTGATCTTGCTTCATATTTCCAAAGAAGGGAGTGTGTGTTTGGATCAGTCATTGGAGCAGGGCTGGTAATAGATTAACGCCTTCATATATATGCAAATGAATTCTGTTAAATAAGTGACGACTTTTTTGCAAACCTTTGCATATTTAGAGTTTTACACATATTTGCCTTTATGTTTCAACGTTCTCTGCTGCAGATGTGTTGTATGTTCAAAGCAATTAAGTAAAAAAGATGAACTTTTGTATTATTGTATCATATGTGTAATAATAAAAAATCCCGTTCATGTACATTTTGTTTGTCATTAGTAGGGAAAGGATATACCGTCTTAGGATGTTGCAGATGGCCTGCTGTACATTTTACCAAGAAAGAATGATTACAAAAGAAAATAAGTTTGTCTTTAAGGAGTTTTCTTTTTGTACTACCAGTGTTTGCTATACGACTTTTTACAGAGTTCCAAAACATGTAAAACACATGTTGTCAGAATAGGAGACATATCTCTATTAAATAAAATATGCTGATAGGCTGCTTTAAAAAGTCAGTTAAAACATTTAAAGAAAAGGATGGTAGAATAGATGAAACTTCTTATGGTTTAGATGTAGCTGCAGAAATGTCAAAAGCGAATGATCTGAATGGTTTTCTGTTTCATCATAGCTTCAATAAATATTTGTATCTATAAATTTAAGTTTTCTATTTCTTTGATAGTAAGTCTGTTTATAAAAGGATCAGATTAGTTGAATATCATTTTTTTGGAGCAGTTACATTGAAATCAGATCACAAATCCAGGTACTCTTTGGAAACCCAAGTCAAGGGTGTACTATTGTTATATGCACTTTAATCATTTTATACACGTACATGCAAGCACATTTTAATTTATCTGCAGCTGTCAATTTTAAATGAACGATTATTCAAAAATAATTTTCTTTATATAGATTTTAAATATTGTTTTCTTTAATATGTTCAAAACTGACTGCTTTAGATTTGTTGTGTTTGGGAAAGAGTTAAACATATGAAAATAAAATTGATAATTGTTATTTGCATATACCCGGGTGCAAGGTATTGACGTAGTATGGACGTGTCATTCAAGAAATAAATGACATTGTTGACTGTGCGTAAAGTATCGATCGACCCGGATCAACCTAATCATGCCGCACAGGCTAACCCAGACAAACACTTTTCGCCTCCTGTATATTTTCTGTTTCAGGAATCAATTATATATACCCCTGTCCCCATGTGATGGAATGTGTCGACCCGGATTAGCCTGCGTGGAATGCACAGGCTGATCCGGGTATATACATTACGCAGAGTCCATAATGTCGGTTTTCTCGTGAAACGAGACATTAATAAGGATGTTGCTTACTTTTGCTTGTAGAATAATTAAGCAATTTCTTTTTCTTTAATACTCCTACCATGAATCTGTTTGTGTTGTTGAGGTGTTATAGGAGTCCCAGTGTAGGTTGGTCAGTCTGTCGGTCAGTTCGTTGTTTTGTTTGAGCACCAACATTGCAACTGCTGGATGATACAAGCTTCTATTCCTAGAGGAGAAGCATTTCAGTTTGAAGTTTTGTACAAATATTTTATTTTGGTTAATTTACATTTACACAGCCATGACCAGACCATGAATTGTAAACATGAATACATGTCCTATAATCGTTTGACAAATCGGGATATTTGTCACACGATGTGTATGCTCTAATCATAAATGTTTTCGAAAGTTATCATTTGCATTATTATTACAAGCAGGAAAAGTTAAAAACAAAACAAATGGACAGTATGTTACTGTTAAGAACAAATCATTTACATATTTTCACTGTACATGCAGTTTATTTATAAAAAGTTATGCATTATTTGAGTAATGTTCATATCAACCTTAAATGTTATATTTGCAATGATAGTTGAATGCATGATAAGGCGTGATGTATCTAGATACAGTATACCAGTCATGCATTGCTTGATATTATATACTTATAAATATGCAAACTATACTGCATGAACGTTAATAGTTGTTGACATGTGTCCTCAATAAATCAGTTTTAAATGAAATGAAATTAATAATTTAAAATTCGACAGTTCTATTCCCTAAGCGTATGAGTTTAGTGTCAGTCGTCATTCGCCAAACGTGGTAGAGTCGCCGGCGTATCTCAGACATCGTGAAATAATTTATTTTTGCACGACGTTGGGTAGGCTAAATATAAACAACAATTGATTTCTTTAGAATAATGTTGTGTTCAGTACTGATGAGAGAAAGACATGCATACCATGCGTTGGTGAACTGTTCGCCGTAACAGAAGTAAGAGCGAAAGACTAGCCGAAGTTATTTGCACATAGTATTCGTTTAGAATTCTGCAAAACCTGTAGTTCTTCTTCAAGCACGTCGTCTTAACTGTAATATTAACACAATAACATTTCAAACAATATAGCAGGAATTTCACATTCATTGGTATACAAATGTATTCAAATGTTTACAACACCCAAAATATGTTCTAGTACCTTGTAAGATGCTTTAGTTTCACATTTACATTCCCACCCATTTAAAATTCAACTAACATTTGAGTATATACGGGTTTAAAAAGAAGAAATAATTAGCAAAGTAAGCGATTGACTTATCGGAAACTATTCGGGGATTATCGACATATCAATTGGTTTGACACGAATCATACCGGTTAAATTATACATGTAGGTGAGATTGTTATCTTCTTTCATGGAGAGTTCGTTTTGATTCGGTACGTTTCGGACAGTTCCATAGACTTAACTAAAACTTGTTCATGTTGTGTTGTATATAGAAATACTCAAGTATCACGAGTCGTTAATGTAAGTTTAAACTGAGAGGTCAAATCGCCAAATGCGTCTCATATGAACATCTTTCTGTTACTCGGAACGTTAGAAAACGGCACATATCCCAAACCTCAATTATTGGTCATGCTATCCTGATTAATTGACACGTCGTAGGCGAAGCTTGATACGTATAACTACATATCCATTTATCGGCTAGTTTGGCAGTCGGTTAAAAATCGCTCATAATAATAAGCACATATTGAGTGAATACCGAAACGGCACAAAGGTTTTCGAGTCACTGTTACGTTTGACTCCGTAAATCTCAAAACAGATATTCACAGATCCATATCAAGCCCGGCCCTGACAAGTTAACTAATCAAAACAATAGCGTTAAAAGGTGAGGGGAAAGGGGGGAGACTTGGTGTTAGAGACACGTAATAGTCCCGACATATAAACTAATAAGAACACTAGCATTAAATGTGGGGGAAGGGAGGAGACTTGTTGTTCGAGACACTGTATACGTCCCGACATGTAAACCAATCAGAACAATAGCTTTAAAGGTGGGGGAAGGGAGGAGACTTGGTGTTCGAGACACGGTATACGTCCCGACATGTAAACCAATCAGAACAATAGCTTTAAAGGTGGGATGAAGGGAGGAGACTTGGTGTTCGAGACACGGTGTCGGTGATTCCTTCATAAAGTAAGTGGAGCTTTACAAATGCCATTAGGATTCTTTCATTATTGATAGCCTACCGATATACATGTAACTTGATTGAATTGATGTGATTTTCCAGGTGTTTTTTCTCCGGTAAACTTACAAATACTGGGCGTGTATGGTGGTCAGTTTGTAGATTAATGTTAATATTATACGGCGACATTTATACTCATATTTGTCTTTAAAAATAATACACGTTTCTTAACACGTTCACACAAACAACATATTTATCTGCAGTAGAACATCTTGAACAGATCTTGACAAAAAAGGAAAAAAAAAACAGAAATAGAAGTAAAATTATTTAAAGCAGTTAGAAAGCGCCTGCAAATGGAAAGGTATGTCATGTTTAGACATGTCTGCTTTGTCACAATATTCTCAACAATCTCCTACTTCATGTGGATTACGTAAAGAAATAATCACCGTTTGTGCCTATACGGCGTTTTGATTAACCCTTCCCCACGTGTAGACGCATTCTGATGCATCAATAGCATACTAAGTTGGAAAACATTGTGGTAAAATGAGCATTTTCTATAATTGCGACAACGGTTTCAAATTTACTCAATAATGCAACCGACAGAACACATCTATGCACAATTATCAAAAATAGATTTAACCGTTTCCCTTTTATAGACGCTTTTTAAAAAAAGTCTACTCAATAATCATGCTATCCTTTATAGAGATTTTCTTTATTTCTGACTTGATAATTTCAGAATCGTCTTTTGCAGATGTGTTGTATGTGGAAAATGGTTCAATGAACGCTACAGTTGATCTGGCTCTATACTGTTCACAAATTAGTCATGAAATATCTGACAAACACTGTTCATTTGGTTACGCTAAAATGCACACTTAAACAAATCGTTATGTACATATTTGTTTCCCCAAGAGTACAATTATTAACATTAACTCGTAATAGGTCAATAAACAGTTTACACTTGTCAGTAAGAAAAATGGGAGAAAAAAGTGGAAAATAAAAATATAACACACACGTATAGAATGAAACAATGATAAATGGAAATGGATGGAAAACCACCATTCATGATTCCGTTATTGAAATGATATGATTTAAGGAAAAAAGACAAGTCAAATAATGATAAACACTAGGAACTTTACTTGCATGTTTCAATGAAATGTAAAAGACATCTAAAATTCTTGTTTATAAAATATTTTACAAAAACATGTATTGTACATGTACAATTGTAATTCGTACGCTTAGTTTGGTTTTTCCTGGAGCAACCTTCACATGACATCTTGATTTCGATCGATGGGCGTGGCTTGGTAACGTAGACAGAAGGCGCACTTGTTCTAGTCATTCCGTCAGAGAGATCGGATACATTCGAACATTTTTGAGACTGTATTTTGAAACACGATGGCATCTTCTTTACTTAAACCATTAATGTTGGAATGTGTTTTAGTTTGGCTAATACAGGAGATGGAAGGTATATATTTGTTCTTACTAGTTGCTATGGTATTTAACATTCATTCATTTCATTCATATTTGTTGGGTAAACAGCAATATTTTGTTGCCTTTGGCAATTTACAAAAAAAATAAAAATTGCAAAGACAGACATTATACATTAATACATAGAGTCACATACACATACAAACAATTCAACGTTAATATACATTAAGAAACAGCAATATCATCAAGGGTATTTTTTCTTATTGATATAGCTTCCTTTATATATTTAGCAAGATTGTAGAGTTTCTTTTTGCTTTTTAAATACATTATTGCTATGACATTTTGCGTTGAGGGCCATGTGACATTTCCTAAATATTTAGATCTAAGTGAACTATATTTTGTTCATACTAAAAGAAAATGAAATTCTGATTTTACTACATTTTGGTTACATATTTTGCATACTCTGTGTTATGTTTTAATATTATGGAATCTACCCTGCTCAATTTCTAAACGATGGGAACTTAAGCGCAAACGATTTATGTGTTTTCTCAAGTTGACATCAGTTATAACTTTTAAATAATTTTCTAATTTTAAAACCTTCCTTAAATTCACAAAATGAATCAGGTTTAGGTAACGAATTTATGTTAGTATTCCATTATTGTATGTTCTGCTCTCTAAGTGTGCATTTCATACTGTGATAAGTGTTTGAGTTGGCATTTAAGTTATATCTTAATTGACTGTATCCTATGTGATAGTGTTAATTCGTGATGTCCAACAGTTACTTCTGACGTTGACGCATATATATTTTTACATAAACTAAATAGGAGAATCTGCTTTTGACATTATCTTACACCAACATTTAAGTGACCTTTCCCAGCATACAAAATATAGGGAAAAACGAACAAGCTCTCATAGGACTACATTGTTTGGTGTCTGTTTTTTTGACGCCAAGAATATATTAACAAAATCTAAGATGCAATTTATCCATACTTTTGAAGTTATAAACGCCCTAAACTTCACTACCATATGAAATAATTGGTAAAACCATAGTATCAAATAATAGTGTCAACTTTGTTTAACGTCTAAACTAATTCTGTCAATAATTGTAATAGACTGTGCTATGCTTTTAGCACTTGATCATTCAGTGCTTTAACAGCAGACGACATATTGCCAGTATATGAGAAGTTCATACAGAGAAATTTTCAAAAACACAAATTTTTATTTACTAACATTGACCTTCAGACCCCATTTCTCAGAATATTGATTTATACTATCAATAAGCGACTTCAGGCTCATTTGGTCAGTTGTGAATAAGACGATGTCATTAGCGAATAATATAAGATACATAGATAAAAGTTCATAATCTGTGTCAGTAAGAGATCGTAATCTAATATTTCGGCAATATTATTTATGAATAAAATAAACATCAATGGTGGAAGGGGTACTCCCTTCTTTAGACCGATGGTTACATCGAAAAATTCAGAGAAACTCATGGAACTGGATAGTTTGACACATGATTTTCATCTCTGTATATACATTTGATCATATTAGTCATTTTACAGCTAATGTCAGCCTTCAATAATTTTACCCATAAAGCATCTCTATCAAATGCTCTTTGGTAATCAATAAAAACACACAATAACTTTGATTTCTTTGATAAAACCATTTGAATTTTAGCATGATTTATGTCTAAAGTATTGCTAACAAGGTTATCGTAATATCATTAAATACTTCATGCCTGCTTTCAACAAGTTCCAAAAATATGTCAGTTTTTGACATATCCCACACAATCTTATCAAATGCGTCACAAGTAGCGTTTAAAAAAGGTACTGTTTATTTTCATAGAAAACGGGAAAGGTGAATGGTCCGAGAACCCAGATACATCATATACATACATTTCACTAATGTTTGAATAATTATCATAATCCGTTATAACATAGTCAACTAGACTAGACACAAGCCTGTTGTTGTTCAAGGCATGAAACACATTTAGATGTTTTTATGCAAACTTTATACCTTAACATAAGCATACAAATACTCATTGTTTGGCCTGGTGCTTTAGCCCGTGGTCATAGTAGTAAAACCATTGTTTCGGAATTGTAAAAAGTAGTGTGTCAAATGCAGTTGCGGATTTAGTGGGGGACCGTAGGGCCCGTGCCCAACTCCCCGCCCCTCCACCACGACACCTTGACCCGGCCAGACATCATACATATCGGGCAAGCGCCGGGTCAAATTCGCCGCTCAGAGCTTGGCCGGAAATCGGGCAGACATTGACCGAGTACAGGCCGGCGTCTTGTCGACCACTCACTGTGGCTCGAAGGTTATAAAAGCCGGATCATCGCAACATTCATCAGATTATCCATGCGTGCTTTTCACAGAAGGTAGCAATTTAACACTTAGTTCATCACAAAAGTGTAAGAGTAACAGTTCTACAATGTACCCTAGAAAGGAAGGGAGGACATAAGGAGAGTGAGAGGGCAGTACCCACAAGAGAGGGGGAGTGGCAATAAAGTGAATGAGACAATGCCTCCCCTCGTCAGCCACCAATGCACCAATAACTAAGTTGTAGCAGTAGCGTGCAAACACAAAATTATCCCTCCACCGGGCGACCCGATGTTGAAACTCTATTAGAATGTTTGTGTTGATGATATGAAGGCCAAGTTTGAATATTGGTCATGTTTGTTAATATTTCCCTACAATTTGGCCTAATTTGTTTTGAACCCGGCATGACCCGTATTCGAACTAGGCCTAGATATCATAAAGATAAACATTCTGACCACATTTAAAAAAATGTGGCTTCTACAGTGTTGATAAGATTTTCCTTCAATTTGGCCTATTGACCTAGTTTTTTAACAGACATGACCAATATTCAAACTTGGCCTATATATAAACTCGTCCTAACGCCACCAGATTCGAGTACGTTCAGTTCTGTTATTCATTTATAGTATGTCATAGTAAGTCACCATCAATGAGTTTTTATCTTAATAGTCTGTTCATTTCTGATTTGTACATTTGTCTTGAAACAAGCTTTCTGTATATATGTATCATGATACCAAATTCAGAAGGTGAAATAAGGACAATTTTACTATTTGAGACTTCGATATTTTAAGTCTGTATCACTATCTTTTGTAAGAATCTTGTTTCATTATTTATATCAGTTTGGGCTTTTTAATTTGTCGACAAATACTAAGAAACATTGCCAAAGCAAATCGTTCCAAAACAGATCAGCCGAAATTGGTGTCAAAGACAATCTTCAAGACAAACATGCTTAAACCACTTTCTCAACAAGTATTTAGCAAGGGGCACGTTAGAGCCAATTGGTATTGTTGGCGAAATCCGAAGACACTCATCATTTTGAGACTGGAATCTAGATTAGTGTTTTACAATTTCGTCATCGAATCACATCTGTCTTTATATATTAGCTCTCCATTTCGGAACACCATCGCAGTTGCAGATCGTTTATAATGTCAATTGAAGTTAAACATTTTTTAAAAATGAATGGATTGTTGCCAGCTAATACCCATGTCGGTCCTTTCGAACCGTCAAATAGTTCCTGACTAAAAATCAAAATGCGGTAAATTGTTTGCATATGAAGCCGGAACATGGATTTGATTCGACATCACTTATTCAACAGAAAGAACTCGACATAAATGTTATGTTAAAATATATGAACTACATGATTAAAGAATAAAATGTATTTATACGCTTTCAACATACTTGATCGCGCGTAAAGCTCATGAGTTCCATTGATAACGCGGGAGACCAGGGTTCGATTTCCGGTCTGGGTAGATTTTCTTTTTAAAATAAAAATATATTATAATTGTCTTTTTGTCTTATAAATTGCTTATATCAGTGGTGCAATTGTCATTTGACACCGCTGCAACAAACTCCTTCACAATGTTGGGATTAGCAATGCATTTAAAACTGTTCACCTATGCGTTGTGAAACACTTAAAGACATTGATTAATTTGTTTGTATGACGTTTTACGTCGCTTTTAACAATATTTCAATAATATCACGCTGAAGAAATCGTAGATAACACAGGATTTATTTCTGCTTTGATAGTAGAATTGGACTCTCAATATATTTATCATTGTTAGGCAATTGTTATATGATATTGATATGACATGTGCCATATGTGTTGATTGCACCGACTATCCATTGTAAACTAGGAGGTGTGCTAAGCAGAAACTATCCAGATAGCAGATGCGCATTTGTATGTCAAGTTTTAGTATATCGATAGACTAACATACTGTGTGTGCAGTATTTTGAGTTCAACTCCTTTATCATTCAGTATATGGACATAACACAGTGCTATGGTAAAGAGTTAAAGTTAGACTTTTGGGATCGGTAAATCCATGCCAAATGTAATCTGCAGTTTCAAGTACGTAAGTTTTACCTTCATGAAGTAGATAAAAGGTCTCAACTATTTATCCTGCATTTCAGTATATTAGAAAGTCTAAACGACGAACAGGGATTGCCAAATTCAGGTCACCTATAATACGTGGATGTATATGTGTACTCATTGATTGCAACATGGCAAATGTCAATTTTCCAATTACATTGTTAAATGGTCTTTCTGAAATCCTGACATTTTATGAATATTTTATCGTGGTGTCTGGCATTTATTTAATTTGCTCTTACCAAATATTTGTATGCGCTTTCGTCTGGCAAAAGCGCTTTAGCCCTTAACCTGACTTACTCTGATGCAGTGTTTTGTTTTATAACAACCGTGTTTTCAATAAAAACATAACATATTGCAATTTTTATTCAAGTTAAATTTATTTTCTGTATTTTACAGGAAGGACAGAAAAATAAAATAAAATCACATTTTTTACCCTTCATTTTAGGTTGGTTCTGTTAGCTCTAGATGACTTGATTTTACTCATGTATTCTTGAACCATCACCGGTGACACACAAACAAATGTATTGCCTTGATTTCTGAAACATACATGTTATTCAACCTTTTTTGTATCAGTCCACATTAAGACATAGGATTTCAGAAGCCTCAACTGAATGGTTTGACAAAGTATTTGCTTCATGTGAGATTCAATTTAAATCTGTGTCATGACTTTGAATCTACATGACTATTTTAAATATTGGCTTCTGCACACTCAATGAAGTAAACCGTTTTGCATGTAATCTTTATCATAACAATTTTCATCAATCAAGTGAAAAAGTAATAGCTTTATCAACAAAAATAGATTGTTGCACTCTAAATTTGAATATTTTTATAGATTTAAAACCAATTGTAAAGAACCTTATTTGAAAATGGTTTACACAACTACATTAACAATTACATTAACTACTGCAAATTCTGTTTGCATCGTAATATTAAATGGTGTTTTTCCCTCCGAAAAATGGTTGAGGGTTCTTAAATGTGTGGTTTTCAAAGGTCTTACAACACATATACATGCATGTATGATTGATCTATATATCAGTAGGGTTTTAAGTACTGCAGTACATATATTGACCCTCAAAATCCACAAATATTAGTACCCAACATATAAAAAATGATTCCTAGAAATACTATCGAAAGTTTAATTATTTTGTATGGTTAACTGATTCACCACCTAACAGTGAACAACACATACTATAAATAGCTATAAGGTCCTTTTGTTTGACTGCAGGCTCCCTCTCCCCACTCTTTAAAGAAGCACCTTTTAAGACTCTCCAAGATAATGTCCTTCTTTGTACAGACCTCTAAATAGCAGACTTACGTTTTTAATGTAGTATTTCACTGTCAAAATTTAGGTTTGAAGCTGGACCTGTAAAAATAAAGTTTGCATTAGTTGCACATGCATCGGAAATCGTCTACCCTCGGGAAAGGGTTAATGTTTGTTGCATTGCGGTGATCCCCTATCACCTTCTCCGCTAGGATGTTGTGTATGATGCTATTTAAATTTTAAAAAAGATAATATTACGATGAATTAACCCTTTCCCACATACAGACAATTTCTGACACCTCAGTAGCGGACGACTTTTGAATACATTTTGTGCCTTGTTTCCCTTTTGCCATAATGTTTAAAACTTTATTCAATAATATTACTTTCATTTACACAGATACCTCTATTTCTTCCTAGATATAAGCAGTTGTCTACTTCAAGTGTGTTTTATGGGAAAAGGGTTAATGAATTGGCTTTGCTAAGTATCAATAGATATTTCTTAATGTCCATCTCATGAGTTATAGTGCATACTTTTGGTGATATATGAACAGCTCTGTAATTCAACATAGAATAAAATACCTTTGGGAGATTGGTACATCTGGCTCCAGGTCTCTATTTCTAATGTCAAATGAAACCTCATGACATACTAGACTTGATCCTTGTTATATCGTTTACTGCTGTCGAATCTGCTAATTGGATGACGGTTCCTGTTATATCAGATGTCTGAAAATTGATAGATAAATATATCAAAATGTTGGAATAAAAATGTTAACAGACACACAGACAAACAACTCTTCATGGGCTTTAATTTTCATTTTAATTAATCTTTACATCTTTTTTCTGGCCAAATAGACATAAATCCGTTTATATTATTAACAAAAGAAAATATTATGAGGGCGTAACTCTGTGAAAGAGATTCGGGGCGAAACGACCTGGATATCCTTCTTTTGACAACAATTGCTTACGCTTGCATCAAACTGCACACGAGCTTCACGTAAACCAAACTTGTTCATAAATAAATATGCTGAAATAATTGCCCTGCTGTAAAAAAATAAATTAATGTACAGAAAACACATTTAATAGAAATCCCTTGTTTTGAAATCAAAACTTGCTCGCCATTTTACTCCATATACGTTCTATGAGTTCGATTGGGTAATATCATTTCGCATAACCAATCATTTTTCTTTATTTGTCGTGGTGACGTCGGCATGACGTCAGTAATTGCTCTGGCAGGAAAATTCCGGTAATTCCCGGAGATAACGGATGTGGTCGTAGATAGAATGTTTTGTTTTCAAAATTGGCTAGTTATCTATGACAAATTGTCAGAAAAGGCAAATATAGAAATTTAATGTGCTTTGTGCATTGTACATATGTCGGATAGACGTCAGATATTGGTCACCGATATTGGACACCGATGTGCCGACTAAACTCCAACGCTGGTACGACGTCGACGAACGTCAAACACCGACGTTGTATCGTCGTCATGAATCCGACGTCTGAAATACGTTGGTTTTATGATCACCGACGTCGCAACCTTAATCTGAGCGAAATCTCTTAAACGAAGTAGAATTGTATAAAGTCATTTCACTCGTTAATGTGTGCGTCTGAAGCTGCTTCATCTGGCCCAACGTCAAGCCAAATATATACATAGTCCTCATCAATGAGTGCCATCAGGACTATGGCGAAGAAGTCCTCGTTATTATGATAGGTACATCCGGTATTTGGTGGACACTTGCACACAACGTGCTTTCCGTCCGAATGTGAGAAGTTCCATTTACGGAGAAATTCATTTGCCATTTCCTCCCACTCCGCTGGGGTAGTGGGGCAGGTGATTACCTAAGCAACGTACTCATCAATGATGGCTTGATATACTTCAGACACAAACATTGACATGGTGTAACTGGAAACCCTGAACTCACACGTTATGCTGCTGTAACTGTCGCCGGATGCGAGATGACTCAAGGTGCAGGCAAAACTTCAGTTCTGGATCAAGAGTTTTCCTCCACCAGGTATCTTGTTTGGTGATGCGGGCGTGATCCGAGCCAGGACTTTATCGTACAGTTCCATGGACAGCCTCATCTAGTTGACGAAAGCATCTGGATCTTCTTCTGTTAGCTCCCTCATCAATGTGTCATACTTTCAGAGCTGCTCCCTTCTCGATATCCAGGGCTTGACCCAGTATCTTCTATTACTACCAGGTCGCAGTGCCCTTCTGTTAAAATAATAATTGGCAAACACAAGGTCTTCTTCTTCTTTTTCCATGAGAGCAACCTGCTGCCGAAGTCTCAGTCTACAAGCAGCATTCATGGTGGACCAGTCACAGTACTGTCAATGAATGGCAAATACACACACGTTGTACTCCAGACGTCAGCAGCTCAGCCGTATCTGGAAGTCCACGTATCTGGAATCCTACAATTGTCACCATATTCCGGATGATCGCGACAATGTCAGAACACCATCCTATCACAGTCTACTGTACCGCATTTCAAACGTCTTTGTCTGTACTCAGTCTTATCGTGTTCTGTTATTGTTGGTACTCTGACGTGGGTATTATGGCCAAATTTCGTATTAATAACGGGACTGTTTCGGAACAGATTTGGCAAAGACGGGAACAATTTCTCCAGATCACGCCCGATCCACAGGACACCGTCTAGACACCATCCAGACAACACAGGGCATTGTTAAAATTTTGATCCAATACAGCAGAATATGTCACGCCATAGTCACGATTGTAATCCGACTAGACAAAATCGGCTTAGATTTCCCGAAAATTACGGGACGCACCTAGCCCGAGTTGGTCGAGCACTCCGGACCATTTCCGATCCGTTAGACTCTGTTAAGAACGTATACGACCGCGTTGAGACAATGATCGGACATTACAGATCATTGAGGATAGTAATCCGACTTTATCACTATTCGTGTCATAGCGATGTCTGATCTCAAACGGGAGCCATAATCGGCACTGTGTGAACGCCACATAAGCGCATACAAATATCGCTATACAAGCTAAAATGATTTAGTAACAAAATGACTCAATCAAAGTAAATATGCTATATGACAAAATCCTAAAGAAGCGTCGAACTGGTTTATACATAAAAGGTATTGCCACTGATGTCTGGATTGATTGCTTTAATCTTGCTTCGCATTCAGTAGTATTCATGCATATCATCGACTTGTTGATGTTGTTGTTGAGCGTCCGCGTCGGGTGCATGAGGCCGCATGTTTGATCCCTGGCCAGATTATACCAATGGTTTTAAAATTGGTAGTAATGGCGTTACCTTGTTGGCGCCACGATGTAGCTTGAATATTGTTGAAAGCGGCGTAGAACACCAAGCAAATTAAAAACTAATTAAGACTGGATTGAGTTTCGATGTTTTACTGCGCATGCAATAGTATTCAGTCATATGAGCCGATCCACGATGAAACCAACATTATGGACTTTGCGTGATGTATTGACCCAGATCGGCTTATCCGGGCCGACACAATCTGTATCATGGGGAAAGAGGTATAGGGTAATTATTCATGAAACAGAAGCTCCACAAGAGGCAAAATGTGTGTGTCCGGGTTAGCCTGCGCGGCTAGCTTAGGCTGATCCGGGTCTATACTTTACGCAGAGTCCACAATGTTGGCTTTCTCGTGGTTCGGCTCATATAACGGTATCCAGCTCAAGTATCCATGGTGTTCCTGTCTCTTCCACACAAGTGTTCTTTACACTATTATTCTAACGCAACTTTCTACCTTCTTAAAAGGACTCAATCGCATACTAGTGGAAAACGTACATTAATATAGTTCTGGTGACAATGACCTAAGAAAACTTTTGTCAAAGGACCGACCTCAATTTTGATATGATATACGTTGGCATACCATTGTAGATTACAGGTTAATCTAAAGATAAAAGCAACATTATTAAGGGGTCCATCTGTATTGCATCTGTGTCATAAATGTCAATGTTAAAGGAACAAAAAAAAAGTATGCAGGTCAATCTGTATCTCAGTCAAATGTTAACCATAGTAATGACTTTTTTTACAGCATCATTGCACAATGTAGCCCTGTATAGGCCAGCTTTTCAAACATCAACTTACAGAGGCCACATAGCTTCCCGTGCTGTTGATGGTAATACACAAGCAGACGTGAATCTTGGACACTCATGCACACACACAAACGAGGATTATGATCCGTGGTGGAGGTCGATCTCGGGGATTATTATTTGGTTAAAGAAATCTCTGTGTACAATCGACAGTCCTATGCCGGTAAGCTTTTATTCTTAAATCGCGCCATATGAAAACGAATCTTTGGATTGGCTGATTGATTGCTTGATTAGGTTTTAACGTGGTTTTCAACAATGTGTATTAATATCATGGCGGCTATTTCACTTACCCATTACACCAGTTATGCAAAACACAGTCTGTCTAAGCAACCGGCTGCTTTTCCACATAGACTGTTAGCCAACTGGGGAAGAAGAATGAGGTTTGTCAAACGACGGAGAGCGTGATGGTCGAGCTGCGGTTCGAACTCACAATCCCTGGATTGACAGCGGTGCTGAACATTTAATATATCGTGGTGTTGAAGGTAACGATTGAAACAGGCTATTTACATGCGCGTGCATTTTAAAAGTTATGTTACCATAACACTTCGCATAAAAGTGTTTGCAAACTCGTTGTTTAAAGAACAAAATAGATGACACAAATAAATACACAGATTAGATTGATTGATTGATTGTTTGGTTCTTTATGCCGCTTTTAACAATGTTTCAGTTATAGCATAGCGTTGCATGGGTAAGTTACCAGTACCACTGGTCCCTTTATTCTGACACCAGCCAGTCAGTCGTAATACTAACCACGCAACCATGAGTGCCAAGGAGGGCAGCCATTACTACTATTTTTAAAGTCTTTGGTATGACCCGGTCGGGGATCGAAACCACGACTTACCGGCACCTGAGGCGGACACTATGCCACTACACCATCGAGGCGGTAAACACGGAATAGAGAATCGGTGATTGTCGAGTGTTTCGATTGTTATATAACTGAGCGTGAGTTGTATTGAGCGCTTTCATTGGGGGACAAATCAATACCTACTCAAGGTTATTCAAATGTATAAGGTCAATTTATGCGTTGTCGTCAGATATTATAAGTTATTATACCTCACTTTTGTCGCGTTAAAAATCCCGTTACCCGATAAAGAGATATTTTGACTATCAGAAACATTTTCAACCTTTTTGACACGTGACCAAGCGAAAATTGACTGTCAGGCCATGTGACCGCAGTGATATTTTGAATGTCATATAAGGGCAAATAACTGCTTCAATATTTTAGCTAAATCATGACGTGATTGTCTCCCTTATACACACACAGCAGTGACGTCACTACTCAATGTGTACACAAAAAACAGCAGACGACAGGAAAAGTAAACATGTCTCGATTTGCGAGTATTTCTGAAAATGATTTAGACACTCTTGATGGACAGAAAGACTCAAAAAACACAAAACGTGTAATAAAAAGAAGTGTGTCTCTGTTTCGTGAATTTCTCGGCGAAAACTGTGAATTTGAAGGATTTTCGAGCGAGGAATTAAACAAATCTCTTCGAGCATTCTTTGCAAGCATAAGAAAGACAGATGGGTCGGAACTAAAAAAATCATCACTGACATCAATTAAGTACGGAATTTGTAAATATCTGAAAGAAGAGTGTAAAATTGATGTGTGCAATGACAATTCATTTTCGTCATGTCTTAACACATTTAAGAGTAAAGTGACAGATCTGAAAAAAAAGGGTAAAGGATCTATTGAACACAAAGGAGAAATTTCCTCTGAGGATCTTGAAAAACTTTTCAGTAGTGTAAATATAGCATTTAACATTGACACACCATGTGGGTTACAGAAAATGGTCTGGTTTGAAATTATGTACTTTCTTTGCCGGAGAGGGCAGGAAAATTTGAGAGGAATGAAAAAAGACACATTTGCCGTCGCTGTCAATGCTGCCGGTAGGAGATATGTCTATCAGATGGTGGATGAAGCTGATAAAAATCATGGGTAAGAAACAAATTTATAGAAATTTTCTAAAACTATTTAATCACACTGCAGTAATCTTTAAAATTCACTTGACATATGCTGGTCAAAAGCTAGTCAAACTAATCTGACGTGCTGCTAGGAAATATTGAGATATTTTTTGCAAAGGGCCAATATCCCCACTCACGTCAAACACTTGAAAGACCAAAATAGTTCAGGGTGTAACGATATATTGCAATTCACTGTATCGCGATACCTTAGTCTGCCGATACACATATTGTTGCATCTGTATCATATGGAAGCCCTGGAGGGACTTCTTACTTCAATACTTCTAACTTCAATACTTCTAACTTCCATACTTCTAACTTCATTACTTCTAACTTCCAAACTTCTAACTTCATTACTTCTAACTTCATCACTTCTAACTTCTAACGTCATTACTTCTAACTACATTCACTTCTAACTTCATTACTTTTTACTTCCAACTTCATCACTTCTATCTTCTAACTTCATTACTTCTAACTTCCAACTTTCTTACTTCTAACTTCATTACTTCTAACTTCTAACTTCATTACTTCTAACTTGATTACTTCTAACTCATTACTTCAAACTTCATTACTTCTAACTTCCAACTTCGTTACTTCTAACTTCATCACTTCTAACTTCTAACTTCATTACTTCTAACTTCCAACTTCCTTACTTCTAACTAGTAATGAAGTTAGAAGTTAGAAGTGAATCTAGTTAGAAGTAATGAAGTTAGAAGTAATGAAGTTAGAAGTATGGAAGTTAGAAGTATTGAAGTAAGGAAGTTGGAAGTTAGAAGAAATGAAGTTAGAAGTTAGAAGTGAGTGTAGTTAGAAGTAATGAAGTTAGAAGTAATGAAGTTGGAAGTTAGAAGTAATGAAGTTAGAAGTGAATGTAGTTAGAAGTAATGAAGTTAGAAGTTTGGAAGTTAGAAGTAATGAAATTAGAAGTTTGGAAGTTAGAAGTAATGAAGTTAGAAGTATTTAAGTAAGAAGTCCCTCCAGGGCTTCCATAGTATCACGATATGTATTGTGAGACTAACGTATCGTTACACCCCTAATGAAATTTGTATCGCTGCTCAGTGCTGACAATTTGCATGCTATAGGTTAAAATGCTGATTATTTCAAAAATTGGCCATACATTCAAATAAATATTACATGTATAGAAAGGCCGGATTCAATTCCTTATAAATCTGTGTAAAAATTATCAAATAATATCCAAAATTACGAACTTTCTAGTGATTTAAACCTTTGTGTGCGTTTACACGCCAAATAAAACCAATATCTTTACGAATTTTGACGTTAAGATTGCCAGTCACAAATATGAAACAATCTGAACGTCGAATTATTTCGATTAGTCAAAAGCTACAGATATATCTACATTGCTTATGTTCATAATGTTATACTATCTACCGACAATACACGAATATTGACTTGACTTTATGCAACTGCATTTTCTCAAAACATTTTACTTATTTTTTCAGTGTCGAGTCGAGCTGTGATGAAACCATTGGCGAAGGGAAAATGTACGAGCTTCCTGGTGATGTCAATTGTCCGGTAGCTTCGTTTGAAAAGTATCTCAGCAAACTGCATCCAGGAATTGACTGCTTATGGCAGCGACCGCTTGATAGCTTCGAACTTGATGGACCAATATGGTACTGTATAACTCCCTTAGGAAAGGGAAAACTAGCTGGAATGATGGGCGATATTTCGAACTTGGCACATTTGTCTAAACGGTACACAAACCATTGTATTCGAGCCACATCAATATCCGAACTTGATAGAAATGGAATCGAGGCTCGGCACCTGGTACGAGTGTCTGGACATAAATCTGAAATGTCTATCCGTAGCTACTCGAGACGTTTGTGTGACGAAAAACAGCAGCAAATTTCGGACACACTGGCTAAAGCCCTGCAGAAAAAGCCAAATGTGACAAATATAAATCAACTGGCTCCAATAAATCAACATGCTCCTAATGAAACAGCTACTTCTGGGGTTGACATTAGCGATCTTGACTTTCTTGAGGAGATTTTTCGTGATGATAATGTATTCATTTAATTAGATACCACTGGGAAGGAGAATCGTCCCCCAAATGTGCAGCCATATGTTAGTGACACACCCGTTGTCACACAGGAGAGTACAAACATTGCATTGCAACCAGTGATAACTACTCAGGCATCATCAGTCGCTAATAGTGTATTTCAGCAAGTCCATGATAATGTAGGAACTATGAACAATTACATGCCTGCCTCCCAAATTATAAACACCCAATTTGAACAAGCAAGGCCACCTTTCATGTACAACATCAATCCAAATATAAGTAACTGTGGTCAAGTACATTTCCATTTTCATGGAAAATGAACAGTCAAGTACAGTAAAAAGAAAACCATTTTTTGAAGGAATTTTAGTATAATTAACAGTGGAATTTTGTTCTAGATATATGTGATACTTTGTTTACATTGTTAAATTTGTGGTCAAGTACATTTCCATTTTCTTGGAAAATGAATAGTCAAGTACAATAAAAAACAGTTTTCGAAGAAATTTAATTAGTATTGTTAACAGTGGAATTTGTTCTTCCTGATATATGTGATATTTTGTTTACCTTGTTAAACTTGTTTAATTAAATGAATTAAAAACATTTTAAAACTTTTTTATGTACTTAATTTTATTCGGTATAATAAAATAAATATCATATGGCAGCATGTGTGACATTGATATTGTCAACCCTCGAAACAGAATGTCACCCTCGGCTTACGCCTCGGGTGACATTCTGCTCTCGGGTTGACAATATCAATGTCACACATGCTGCCATATGATATTTATATAATATTATATATGGACAACGAATAATTTTGGTCTGATCTTAATAATGTTTGGTTTGATCCAATGGAATTGTTGACGTTTATTGTAGGTCGTCTGTTAAATCTCGATGTAACTCAATAACTATTGAACGAAGAACGAGAAAGGTTAAATAGATAACGCTATACATTAAAACGTGAAAACCGATTTCTTTTCGGCGAAATCAGGTTGCTTTTCCCACACCAGTGCTACACGCAACAATCCTTACAGGCAACTGGATGCTTTTCAACATAGATTATTAGCCAATTAATGGAAGACGTATGGTGCTGAGATGGGTTCGAACTCACTACCCCTGAATTGACAGCCCGCTTCTTTATCGACTGAGCTACAGGGGCTCGGCAGTATTTATTGAACACAGAGCTTAACTGTTACAATACACCTTTCTATAAGAATTACCACCGCTACAAGGATTCTTTTATAATTGTATATCGATAAGGGAACGGTCTAAGGTGTCTGTCCACCGCGGGTCGAGCAACGGTAGGTCTCAACCTCGTATTACTTAACGAGTTATTTTTATATCCTTCAAAATGTACACTAATTATAAATATGTATCACCTTCAAACAGTTAGGTGTATGGACGGAGGTTTCAAGACCTTGTCCCACAGACAGAAAATTTGACTTGTGTATTTTCAGCGAACCGCTTGAAGAATGTATATTTTGAAGTATCCAACGACAACAGGAATTTCAGGCATTTTGCATTTCACTCAGGCCAAGTTCCACTCTCCAAGACAATATACCCTTACAAATCAATGTCCGCTCGTTGGATACAAATACGTCTAGAAGGCCGTGCGATGTTGACTCTCTGTGAAGTACAGGTCATGTCAAGCAGTACAATGAGGAAAAGTGAGTTGACAAATTTGTATATCACACTAGTAAATGGGAGGAGAATACAGGGTTGCCCGGCCTTCGCATCCGTATGTCCCGTACAAAACAAAGACACCACTTCGCCGCGTTTGTTTGTAGTTAGAATTTCTTCGTTCTTTATAAATAGGTCCAGTTTTTAGGGAGCTTGAGCAAGTGCAAGTTTTACCGACCTTGATCATAGATTAAGATCATAGTTGCAAAAATAACTAAATAATGCCAGCACTCTAGCACTTTTGGATAGTGTATCAAATGCATGATACTTCATACAAAAGTTCGATGTCAAATAATCCAGGACGAATGTCAACCAAGCTCAGGAATCAAGGTCAGACTTGCTATTATACCTCTTTACGAAATGAGGTCTTCGCTCTAACACTTTGTTTTGTGGGAAACATTCCTTAATATTTAATACAAAGGATAAAAGCAGCATGGACGAGATCGGAGTTTGTCGACGTAGATCAAAGGTCCCACTTGCTAATTTGTATCATATGATGTCATCACTCTTGTAGTGTTGTTACAGGGCCTTCCTTCAGACGTCATACATGGGTTCATTGTCAAAGGAGCTTGTTTCGTGTTTTATTGAACTTTGTCCAAGGTCAGGTTTACTTACACTCATACATAACTTAGCCAACAACTTAGTTCTGCCACTTAAACTTATACATATCTTAGCCAATAACTTAATTCTGCCACTAATAGAGTACTGGTATCTTAATAAATATAATGACTTTTAAATTTCAATGTTTGTATATAATTCTTCTTGAGGTACACTTTGTTTGTTCAAAATAAGACGTAGAATGTTTAAAAGGAAAATACTAGAACAAATGTTCCAGCATCACTTATAAAAGTGATGACTAAGATTTTTTGAAAACAGCAAGACAAGACATCAGTAGAAAAAGACATTGTTGATCGACTTCTCCTTTTGCAACATATTTCTAAATTATATCTTATATATTTCTTTTCGTTTATAGCTTCGTCTAAAGATGCTTTAAATTTGCCATCTTCCAATTCATTGTATTTGAGAAAGTGTCAATGGCGTTACATAATAAGCACGAGCTTTTGTTTATAGTCTACTCCCGACAATAACACTGCTCAGAAATATAGTATATAGAATATAGTATACTTCGCATATAAATAGATGTCGAATAGAGAAGCAATTAATCAAGTGGTCAAACAGGGTTCCGTTCGACGTCTGCTGTTTTTTACGTAGAAATGTCAAGATATCCATGATTGAGCTTGTTTACTAGTTTTGAATGAGAAGACCCTTATGTGACAAATACATACAGACTTTTGTATGTTTCAGTTTCTGTAAACAGAAATCCACAAGCACAAGATCTAGTAGTAAAGGTGAACTCCGCTCCTGTTCCGTTGAAAAATGTGATAGAGTGTATACAGGCTTGCAGCAGGACCGAGAAAAGTTTCTCAATGAGGCTCATGGATCAGAATACGGCGTCACCATTCTTGGAGTGTTACTGCCCAATATAATAATTTCGAAAACATTTCAAAATAAAATGGAAACTATGGCACTTGTAAATAATTACGAAAACATACCTTTGACATATTCAATACACATGGCATTTTCGGAAAACATATTTTAAACGTATGAAACCATCAAATCACTATGGTAACATATGATTCACAAGGTCGTCAAACTAGCATCATATATTATTGCATCATTAAATAAGCATGGTAATATATGTCATCTTTCAACTAGTATTTCAAGCTATGACATCATCAAACTTGCATGGTAATATATGACAGATGCATACAAGCATGACACTATATGATATATTTAAACTAGCATTGTAAGCTATGACATCTTCAAACTTGCATGGTAAAATATGACACTTTTCAGACGAACAAGGTAATCTATGGCACTTTCAAATACGAAACATAATATAAGCACTTTTATACTAACATGGAGACATAGTACACTCAATATATACAGCATCCCTTCAAACTAGACATACATGGGCACATACAAAACGGGATTTGCAAGTTGGGATAATTGTGTTACTAGGATAGTGTTCCTAGGAAACTTTAAGTGATGACATGAAAAATATTCGTAAGGTTAAAATATATGTTACAGTTTTACATGAAAATAGAACCCATAGTTTAAGATAACTTCATCGTACAATTCACTAGTTTGTATTCCCACTCGGGAAGCCATTAGTATTATATGAAAATATATTGATGCAGTTTTGCTCTTGTAATTGCAATAGTTATTTAGCTTCCCAGGACAAAATCCAAGAAGAGCTATTACAGTCACCTTCATCCTTGTCAGTGACCTTGAGGCCAAGGTCAACACTTTCCCATACATCTGTGTGTTTAATGTTTTGGTAGAGTATAACTTGTTATGTCTTGATGGATTATCACTAAGTACTGTATATGCCTACATATTGGTTTGAAGTTTTCAAATAATATCACATTTGTTATGAACAATTAGTTATTTCTAAATATGTGGAGCCATGTACGCTATAAATGATCACAATACCAACTGTAAAATAAATGACCAACAATACCAACTGTACCAATATCTGTACGTCAAAAAAAAATGCAAAAGTACTTGACTGAATTACGATTGCAAACATAAGCAAAATTCACATAAGTGAAACAATTCAGTAATTTTAAATAAATAAAATTACAAACAATATAAGTAAAACAATACAGTTATTTCAAATTAAATAAAAATACAAATCTCTGAATATGTTAATAAGAAATGTTGGTGTATTTCAGTATTTGGATATCATTACACCATTTGCTTAATTTTGCACACACACTTCATAATCAAATTACCATTTGTAAGTTTTAACACTTTTTTCACTCTTGTAAAAGAAATAAATGAGCAACATCTTTTCCTTCTGACAAGGTATATTTTTTTTGTGATTTATAATAACATTTCCACATGCAAACGCATTTGCAGCAGAAAACGTTTGCAAACGTTGAGGCGAAAGGAGACATTGTGCAATGTATAAACTTTAACCAAACATCATATAAAGAAGGCAATTACAAATGATGTATATGTGCTTTTTAGGTTTGCTTGTAGTAATAAGCTGTTTTGAAGTGGTCTGGAAGATACTTTTCAAAAACCCAGTTAAATTAAACACCGTGTGAAAAGTATGATTTCCTGGAACCTAATCTATATATCACTACCAATATATATTTCTCAGTGATCTTTTTTGTTTACAGTCTTCGATTGTGTTTTGCATTGTAACCTTTCGGTTGTTTTTATTATAGGGGCCTGGCACGCTATTAGTTTGTTTAAAACAATGTTTATTCTATTATACATAGACAAGGGATGTTACTTCCGATTCGACCTATGTTTGCATTTTGGTCCGATACAAAATTAAAAACGACGATCGAATAAAGTGCTATGCGCCAGTATGTAGCCACATATTTACCCGACATACTGATCACAAGGATTTCATCTGCAAAGGATCGGTCTTCGAGCACCTGACTTAAAATCAAGACACTAAATGAGAGATTTGACAGGACTACGAACTTTTAGCTTTAAATGACATCTCATCCTAATTCACTTGACAAGGTTTAGCAAAACGGCACCGGAATGATCCTTTGGTGGTCCTCTTGCAAATTCGTGCGCAGATCTTAATTATTATAATCACTTTTTGTTGCTGAGGCATCAGAAAGGCATTTCAATGCCTAAATTGTAAATATTTATTCTCTGAATCCGCTTGTCAGATTGTAATATAATTTAGTGAACAGGTTCTAATACTGACCCTCTACAAAATTCTAATGAAAGTACTTGTCTGATTTCAAAAATTATTTAGCAGATAAGTTCCTTCAGTGAACTCCCTTCATACCACCGTATCGGCTGGTTTATAAATTGCAAACTCTAAATACAGCAAATGGTCCAGTACATTTAATGAATAGGAAGTTTCCTTTCAGCTATTAGGTAATGTGATTATTAACAAATGTACCATGACTATATATATACTATATTCTGAGTTTGGGTCATATTATTTTCCCAAGATCAAGACTTTTTTCTGATCTTTGTAACATTCATTCTGGTCTGATGCATCATTCCTAGACCGTGTGGATTTTTCAAATATACATTGATTATACGTTCTATATGCACTTCGTCTTATCGTCTTGCTCCATCTCCACTTAAACAGTCGCAATTCTACCTTCAGATTTTTCATTACTTTGATTTCCATTTTATTTCTGAATACAAAGATATCTCAGTAGAGGTCCCTCAAATCCAGTCAGCCACAACTAAGGTTACTTTCAGTATATATGTATGAATCCACCGTGGCCAAGGGGTTAGCGTCTGGGATTTGGAACCGGGCGTCAAATGGGTAATTGGTTGACCTTGTAAACTTGTTGTACAATCGAGGGATTTTTGTGTTTAATACCAATTACAATAGTAATTTCGTCATATAAAGGCACTTCCTTGATAAATTACTATTACTGCTGTTAGGTTTATCCTGATAGGAGCGCTTAATTCGTAATACTATCCCTGCAGCTTTGAGGGAAACAGAGAAACCCCAACAGGGAAACAATTGCTATAATTATAAAGACTTTGGTATGGCACGACCGGGATCGAACACTAATCTCCGGATCCAAAGGCTCATCATTATGGAGACGGACATTTGTATGTGTTTTAGCACTATTAACATGGTAGCGGTACCAATTATACCGCTATAGATAATTATATGAACAACGGTTTGCTATTTAGAAGCTTTCTGAAACTGATTTGAAATGAAATCCTTTAAAATTGCATTGCTCTACAACATTCCAGATAGTTTCCATCAGATGCATTTAGTTCTCAAGTATATGTAAACGAGATTGAAAGCTGTTGTGACATTGTACGTGTGCAGACTCATCTGAGTAATACAACCAGTACCTGGTTAAGAAATGTTTATTGCCCAAGGGCATTCCATCATGACCCCCGTGAGTGGGGATCGCACCGAGGACGTTATTGAGGTAATGTTCGAGTGGTTATCGTCCGGTGACTGCTCAAGGTATACTATTACACGGAGGGATGTAATACATGTCCAATGCAATCTAATTCATATAAGTCCAGCTTCTGTTCCAAAATGGGGTAACGATGGAATAACTCTTCGCGTTGTGTTTTACGAATCTTTTATGAACTACTAAATACAATTTCTGAATACAGAAAATAACGTGTATATGTTTACGAAATTGAAAAAAATATCCCAGATCTAATGTATTTCTCGGGTCTGTCCGCATTAAGGAGGAGCCTCTTCTCTGATTATGAACAAATATCTCATTTTGTTACAATGTTTTCAAAGGTCGTCTACTATAGATTCAATGAAAGACGTTACACTATTGTTTTAAGTTTCTAGTAACCGGCATCAATTAGGTCTAGCATAGAATTTCATAAAGTCTGGCTGTTTGTAAAAGACAAACTTCTTGCTAGGTTGCTTACTTATTTTCCTCGCGAACAATATTAGAATATCCATGCCATATTGTGTTTCAATAAACACCGATAAGAGGATAAAGGCGGGGACTTCATCAATACTTTTTTATCCACAATATACAAACAAAGGAATATGATAATTAAACATATTAATAAAACATTGATTTGTGTTGTGAACATAGCGCTATACCAGAAGGGTTATTTTTTATGTAGCTAATCCTGACAATAGAAATGTGACATTTTAACAGCAACCAACATCCTGTAAGCTTTGACCGCCATCTTGTTAAGAACTCGTTTTTTTAGAGAGCCCATTTGAGGAACATTTATGTGGAATTATTTTCAATTGGGTCAATGGTTTAGGGGGTGTGTTCTTTAAATGTGTTCCTTTTTTTAAAAATCTCTGGAAGCCATCACGAAGTGGAAACGTTTAAATAGTTTAGGTAGAAGTTTACGCAAGGGTCATTTAGTGTTAGCTTATTTCAAAACGTGGCTAGTTGAAAACGCTGTTTATTGAATTTCTAGCTCTGGTCGCCATATTGTGAAGCAGAGAAGAATCGCCTGAAAACGTGTGACTGTGGTCGAATTAAATACATTTATTTCTAAACTATTTCCAAATATGGCAAGTGGTTTAGGAGGACATTTTATTAAGAGATGTTTGTTATTTGGTAGAGGGCTATTTAAGGAAATTGTGTATGAACTCATTTTGAATTTGGGTAAGTGGTTTTGAGCAACGTTTTGCTATTTAGAAGCTTTCATAAACTCTGGTTTGAAATCCTTTAAAGTTGCATTGCTGTACAACACGTGGGACCATATTTTCTAGATATTTGTTTATGAGATGCATTTAGTTCTCAAGTATATGTAAACGGAGATTGAAAGCTATTGTGACAGTGTGCGTGTGCAAACTCATCTGAGTAATACCACCAGTACCAGGCTAGGAAATATGTATTGCACAAGGGCACTCAATCATACGTAGGGATCGAACCGAATACCTCATTGACGAATGTTCGAGTGGCTATCGTCTTTTGTCTGCCCATGGTATACTATTACACGGAGGGATTTGATACATGTCCGATGCAATATAATTTATATAAGTGCAGCTTCTGTTCTATAAAGGGGTAACAATGGTTTAACTCTTAACGTTTTTGTTTTTTTTCATTTTTATTAACTACTAATTACAAGTTCTGAATACAGCAAATAACATGGATATGTCTACGAAATTCTACAAAGTATCCCAAATCTTATACATTTCTCGAGTCTGTCCGCTTTAAGGTGGACCCTCTTCCTCTGATTATGAATATTATTTTCCTTTTGTCACAATGTTTTAAAAGGTCGTCTGCTATAGATGAGATGAAACACGTTACACTTTGTTTTAAAGTTTCTAGTAACCTGCATCATTTAGGTCTAGCATGGAATTTCATCAAGGCTGGCAAACTACTTGATAGGTTGCTTACTTTTTTTTCCTTACGAATGATATCAGAATATCCATGCCAGACTGTGTTTCGATAAACAAAGGCGGACTTCATCAATACTTTTTCATCCAAAATGTACATACAAAAGAATATGTAAAAAACTGAGAAACATGATAATTAAACATATTACTACATATTTTATTTTTTTTGTGAACATAGCGCTATAACAGAAGGAATATCATGTTATAGTCTATCAATCATTTAAAACGAGAGGACCATTGTAGCCCTTTATAGCTCACCAGACAATAAAAACGTGACTTTTAAACAGCAAACAAAATCGTGTTAGCTCAGGCAGCCATCTTGTTAATAACGCTTTTCAGAGAAGTATTTGAGGAACATTAGTGTGAAATTATTTGAAATTGGATCTCAGTGGTTTAGGAAGATATGTTCTTTAAATATGTTCTTTTTTTCTTAAATCACTGGAAGCCATCAACAAGTGGAAACGTTTAAATAGTTTAGGTAGAAGTTTACGAAAGGGTCAATTTGTGTGAGCTTATTTTAAAACTTGGCTGGTTGTTTAGAAGGAAATGCTGCGTATTGTATTTCTAGCTCTGGTGGCCATCTTGTTGATTGTAATTCTAGCTCTTGTGGCCATATTATGTTTCTAGCTCTGGTGGCCATCTTGCGAAACAGAGAAGAATCAAATGATAATGTGACTGCAGCCAAATTAAACACATTTTTTCTAAATTATTTCCAAATATGGCCAAAGGTTTAGGAGGAAATATTATTAAGAGATGTTTGTAATTTGGTAAAGGGCTATTTAAGAAAAATGTGTGTGAACTCATTTTGAATTTGGGTCATTGGTTTAAGAGGAGATATCTTTATGTTTCTATTTTTAGCTAATGTGGTCATCTTGTGCTGCAATAATTATTTTTAAATCGATCCAGTGTTCCAGTAATCTTGCGATGAAGAGCGGAATGGATTGGACATTTTTGGTAAAGGGTTTCTTAAGGAACATGTGTGCAAACCCATTTTGAAATTAGGTCAGTGGTTTTGAAAGAGATGTCTTTTAAATATATATCTATCTTAAGCTTTGGTGGTCAGCTTGTGCTGTGTTGATTATTTTGAAATCGATCCAGTAGTTTCATATAATAATATTTGAACGGACGGCGGACGGTGAGTGATCACAATAGCTCTTATCGAGAGTTTTGTGCTACGGTGAGCTGGACACACAACATAATACAAATTATAATTACAAATAATTACAAATATAAGTAACATGTACAGTGATAAACTAAATATACATATCTATCATTCAGAACAGCGTCATGAAAAGACATATCTCAGAACACTTGTTACCAGTGATGATCGAGATGTACAAGTGCATTAACGCATATGATGACAATTTATCAGATTTTAAAAGCATATTCATCTTTGCGTGATGTTGGTACATAGCAAAATCGACATTTTAAATAAGTAGAAATATATACATGCATAATAATGTTGTTGATATTTCCACTACTTCTTTATAATCAAAGCACTGAACATACTGATGGGACAGTTGTGTTGGGATTCGTATATTAAGATCAGGCAGGCAGTTGTATATGTATCTACACAAGATATGCTTGTTAAATGGTGATACCGCCTTGGAACCATGTTCAACAACCAATCAATATGACTTTTGTAGAGGGTCCCCAAACGAACGAACAATTATAATACGACCTGATCTTAGAATCAGACACATGGTAATAGTATGTAGATGTTTCCCAAAATTGACCAAGGATATTCTTCCCTTTACGTAACTATGGAAACAAAATACTACCTAAAATGCATAATATCAAAATAATCAATTACTATTGCAGAGAAATATGAGCCTGTGAAACACAGTTCTTCTAATTAGGCCGAGGAATTCTGGAACAAATTAGATTTTGACAAAGATTCGTCAATCATCATTGGGACAAACCATAATCCACATACAACAAATCTACAGCAGATGAGGTTGAGTCTGTTTCAAACTTTTGATAAACCTCTATTCATAAAAGTTAAATGATTGAACAGAGTTCAAACATTGAACCAAACACATCTTCGCAAAATTCTACCTATGTCCTAATGCTTTCAAAAGCCGTTTATTGCAGATGCGTGAAAATGCTTTGATTCGTGAAAATGTGTCTGCAAGCATGTTAAGTTACCAGATCATAAGTGAAATGTAATTTCTGTACCCGGCAAATCTTTGCAGCAAGTGTATTCTTTCCCAGAAATAGCCCACGTCATACAAAAACATTTTTAAAGTCCCTTCAACCAGCTAAGATTTATGTAAGCCTGCGCAGCCTGATCAGGACCTTCCTTGTTCGCACAAAGGAATTACTCCGCTTTGAATAATGTGTTCTGCTTTGGAACTAATCAACCGGTTATTAGTTACTGAGATATATACTCTAATGCAGTTGCATGCAAAACATTAACCAGAATTTCTTAAAGGGTGATAATTTGCATTATATGCAGGATATAGTTATCTAACTTAATAAGTAACATAGATGTTATAGTTAAAAAGGGTTGTATTACGTTTCAATGCAATGCATGAAGTAGTTACTAAGATATGGACTCTTAATGTAGTAGCACGCAAAACTTTAACTCAGAATTTCTAAGTAAAGAAAGGGAAATTATTTGCATAATATACAGGAAAGAGTTGTCTTAATTGGTTATGTATATAGTTGTAAACTTCGGAAGGCTTGAATAAAGTTGCAATACTATGCTTCAAGTAGTTACTGAGATATGAACCCTTAATGTAGTTGCATGCAAAACTTTAACCAGAATTTCTAAGTTAAAAAAATGCCATAATTTGCTTTAAATGCAGGATAGAGTTATCGTACTTAATTGTTTACATAGCTGTGATAGTTAGGATGAATTACATTAAGTGTTAAGACAATGCATTACGCAGTTACTAAGATATTGTCTCTCAATGTAGTTTCACGCAAAACTTTAACTACAATTTCTAGTCCAAAAAGGGCCATAACTTGCATAAAATGTAGGATAGAGTTATCTAACGTAATAATCTACTTAGGTTTAATATTTGGAAAGGGCTGTATACAGTTCCAATGTAATTCATGAAGTAAATACTGAGTGATGGTCTTCAAATGTAGTTGCACGCAAAACTTTAGCCAAAATTTCTAAGTCTAAAAAGGGCCATAACATGCATTAAATGCAGGATAGAGTAATATAACCTAGTAATATATTGGCTCTCGTTGTAGTTGCACGCAAAACTTTAACCTGAATTTCTATGTAAGAAAAAGGGCCATAACTTGCATTAAATGCAGGATATAGCTATCTTACTTGATAATAAACATACATGTAGGTGTGATGGTTAGGAAGGGTTGTAAAAGGTTTCAATGCAATGCATCAAGTAGTTACTAAGATATGGTCTCTTAATTATAACAAAACTTTAACCAGATTTTCTAAGTCAAAATGGGCCATAACTTTCATTATATGCAGGACAGAGTTATCTAACTTAATAATCTACATAGGTGTGATAGGTTGGAAGAGTTGTATATAGTTTCAATTTGTTCAAGAAAGTACTGTGATATGGACTCTAATTGTAGTAGCACGCAACACTTTATAGACCAGAATTGCAAGTACAAATAGTGTCATAACTTGCATAAAATGCAGGATAGAGTATTTATTACTGGGCAGATTTGTAGAAAGTTTCAATGCAATACTTCTAGCAGTTACTGAGCATGCATGTACTTGCATGCAAAACCTTAACCAATGTGTGACGCTGACGCCGACGCCGTCGCCAGGGTGAGTAGAAGAGCTCTCATATTATCCGAATAGTCGAGCTAAAAATGAATGACCCTTGATAAGCGCATACATAAATTGAAACACTGCACTCATGAATAGGTAAGTCAGCTTTACTAATCATAAATCGCTCCTTACTGTTGGTTAGTCTTTTCGATCCTAATGCTCTAAATTTTCACATGTGTTTGCTAAATATAGATTATTTCCGAAGATTTGTACGAACGTTCACGAATATTCACGAAGACAACGTGTCTTCCTATTTTCGATTGCAGTGTTCCGAATGATGATGTCCAGAGCCCACCGTCAATAATTCTTCACTATACCTACATACAAATTCAGGACCAAATCACTAAAACTCATTATGTACAAAGTAACTTATTTCATATTACAGTAACGACCAGAAATCCTCCTCCATGATATCAAATACGCCTCGCCATAGGAAAACAGAACTTCAAAACTTCACGTCCAGTGAATATCCTGATTAGTAATATACTAGAAGCTTGTGATGAATCACAAAAGAGGTGTGACTATAAAGTTATGTATGCCTTATTACCGTAACTGTGTGTTGCCATCCATCCGAAATGTAAAGTTTGTCTTTATACACTGCCATTGAATAGATACATTTTACGTTAGCAAAAGCCTTACGAGTATGTTTAATATTCTCGAGCTTCTGTAGATCACCGGACAGTTTCAACAACTGCCTTCCGCAATGGTTATAAACGTAGACGTTCTGTGCTGAATCCACACAAATACAACACAAACAATAATTGATCGGAATCTCTAGTCTATTCAAAATATGGCCAGTCATATTATAACTAGAAATCTCGTTTAAAAGGTGGTTTGTAAAATAAATTGTCTCGCTTTCCTGATGAATGACCATTAGGTTCCCAAAATGCAGTCCTCCTGAAGGATCCAGGTTGATACGTTGTATTTCAAACCCAGCTCTATCGAATATTCCAATGAAGTAGAGTTCTAAATGACTGTATACTGCAATATATTTTCCATTACAATACCCTACATCATAACATGTACCATGCACAGCAATAGCTTGTATGATTCGTGCTGGTTTACACTGAATATCCATAATGATTATCTGTGGTTCGAGAATATTAAATGTTACAGCAATAACAGAGGGTGAATAAGACGCTTCTTGAACTTCGGTAACTGAACACGGATTTGATGTTAATCTTATATATCTTTTAACTGAATTGTTATTCACGTTAAATATAACGATATGCTTGTCCTTACCCAAAATAACACATGTTTGTCCATTATTTGTAACACATATTTTTGTAATTGTATTGTCATGCTTTTTCATGTCTATTCTGTCAAAAACAGAATACTCATCGTGCATGAGTTTCTCTCTTTTCAAGTTTCCCTCGTTCTCAATACGTAGGATAATTTGTGTACAAAAAAAATCTCTTCTAGCAGGACTATCATATCCATCAAGGACATATATCAAATGTCCCGAGTGACCTGTATCAGTACAATTTGGACAAAGATATTGTTCACAGTCAAAACAAATGGATACAGCTGATGCTGGCCTAATTGTGAATTCTGAAAAGCATTTATCACAATGTAAAAGTTTCTCATGTCTGTCTTCAATTCTTCGCGTTTTAGTCAATGTGTCACAGGGCCTGCTCTGGGTTGAATTTTCCTTTCGCCACCAATTTCGCCACATTGAAATAAAGACAGACATAATGTATGTTTAAGACTTCTATGTTCAGGAACGATTTAGATTTGAGCGTGTCTCGCTTGATCTGATGTCGAATCTCAATCGATGTGACTTACTGACCCTACAGGTAGTCATGTTTTGGTGGAGACGTCATGTTACTATTTATAGTCCAGAGGCTTGATGCCTTTCTTTCTGTGGAACCTTGAATCCCTTCCATCACTGTCTACTGGAACTAGTAATGGGTGGTTTCTGATCTTCATATCATAGTCCTGCCTTAACTATGTTCCGCATATGAAATGAGAAATATGATAAATTTGCCCTGTCCATTGTATGTGCTAATTCAATGCTTCACTAGTACTTAATTGTTTGGGCGCTCAGCGTCGTTTTTAACCGTATTTCGGTTAATGTCATGCGAACGGCACACATATACACGACAACCATATATACATACACAATTATTCGTTATTCAAATGAAAGTACAAATAGTTGATTGATTGATTGATTGATTGGTTAATTGATTTCGGCCAAACACTGTTTGTTTGCTTTTTTAAACAAAACAAAAGTCAAATCGCGGCAGCCAGTTCACCTTTGTATGGTGTTCACGGTTTTTCTCATACCAATTCTCTATACGAGTCTTTCCAATAATTTGGTTGCTTTTCCACATATTTAGATTTGTGAAAGACGAATTCCCAATGCCGCTTATAGCATTAATATTTTTCATAGGATGGAATGAATGAATGGCCGAGGTTAGGTTCAAAATCAGAATCCCTGGAATAAAAGCATGCGCAGATAACGACTGAGAAACTATGGCTCTGTAAAAATAGAGGCAAATAGAGGAATTGTCCGTTATGCATGAGTTGTTGGCTGCAAATAGGTCTGCAGGTCAGTAAAGGTTAATCAGAATCAGATGGAATTTATTATTATGCATAATACATTCTTTAGCAAAATATTTCATATAAACTTAACAAAAAAACACTATCTTGTAGGTACATGTATTTTTAAATACTAAAGTTACTGGGCTTCATGATAAGGTAAGGCTGTACGAGAACATCCGTGGTTAAAGTACAATTTGGCCCTTGTAAATATTATAGATCCAGAAGAGGCTGTTCATCCAAACAGTCTGGTCAAGATATAAATATTACTAATATAAACTTATTAAAAGCTTCTGTAACATTGTGTTGATTCTGGTAGATGGATCAGAGGAACATGATGATCTGAACACTGTTAATATAAACCGACATGTACCTTTTCCCATAGACGGGTTTAGAACATTGTTCACGTATACCTATTGGTACCGTTTACTATAGACGGGTTCAGAACACTGTTCACGTAAACTTATTGGTACCTTTTCCCATAAACGGGTTCATAACACTGTTCACGTAAACCTATTGGTACCTTTTCCCATAAACGGGTTCAGAACACAGGTAAGATTAATAGACTTGTACCTTCTCCCATAGACGGGTTTAGAACACTGTTCACATATACCTACTGATGCCGTGTCCTATATACGGGTTAAGAATACTGTTCAGATATACCGACGTGTACCTTTTTCAATAAACGGGGTCAGCACACTGTTCATATATATATACCCATTATGGCTTTAAGTCATAATGGATCTTATCGGATGGAACATTTTATTGCGGGTATTTCTTACGATGACGCGTTTTACGCGCGTGTAATTCATCCGGTGTCAAGGTCATTCGACACCGGCTTCTTCGATTGTTTGGCAAAACCCAGAGAATAACTGAGGGAGAAAAAAGAGAGTTTGGTTGCAGACTAGAATAACGGTATGTCTGATTAGCTGCCGGTGTATATTTGAGCAATTATTGTTACATTATAAAGATGATTCACGTTCAGATGGCGGACATTTAATGAATTTTATATGGATTTTAGTTGATTCACATGCAAAACCGCACCCAAAAATTGTTAGCGGTAGAGGATTAATTTTCATTGAATGCATGGTGCATTTGTAAAGGGGTTATGTCAGGTAATGGGACATTTGTGACAATATGTTGTCGTCCTATAGCCCCATCATGAAAGAATCATCCAGATTTATCTTTGACGATTTTAAGCATTTAAATGGATTTTTGTGGAGCCAACGGTAAAACGTTCCTTCAACGTTGTTGGTAAAGAGCACTGGGTCATGTGAGGTATTCGTTATTGAAAAACACTTTGGCCCAAAGTTCGTTTAGTGTACTAGGCAGATGGGGACTTGGTTAACGCCATTTTCAACATTTAATTGTTTATATGTAATGGCAGTCTGGCGTGTTAGACTCCCCTAGGTTGTTGGCTCTTATGTTATTGTAGGATTTATGCATTATTGGCGATATCGGACTTGCTGTACAGCAAACTACAATTGAGCCTGGCCTTTTCATGGTCCATTATTTAAACGAAATAGATATTTTGTCAGACTCCCCTATGTTGTTGGCTCCTATGTCAATGTAGGATTTATGCATTATTGGCGATATCGCTCAATTATCAGACTATGGTGCTGGACAACAAACTACAATTGAGTCCTTAGGATATGAATGATAATAATATATAGCTCTGGTGGCACTGGGTGCTTCCAAGGGCAATTACAACTTGTTTGGAGCTGAGAGATTATATTGGAGGGTTTGTATAGTAGGGAATTAATCCTGTACACGGATACATTTATAATGTATAACAATTTGTGTTTTCCTTTTACGGTACATACGCGGAAATAATGCCAAAGAGGAAGACTGTTGTGAGCTCTGGTGGGGCGAAAAGGAGAAGAGCAAGTGGTAAGCGGCTGCCTGAAGCTGTATCGATCGACACACCGGTGGTTCGTCCTTCAACATCACAAGATGGGTCTGGTCCTTCAACATCACAAGATGGGTCTGGTTCTTCAACATCAGAAGTTGGGTCTGTCATTGATTTTTTGGGAGATGCTGAACCACCAGTGATCGCTGCCACTGGGGTAACACAGACAACCACGGATCCAGGTAGAGGTTTAGTTGATGTTAATCTGTTTGAGGGACTTGATGCATCGGTCAATGTGACACAAAGCGTAGAGAGTCAGATTGGCTTTCAAGTTCCTCAACAATTGAAGGATAAGATTAAAACATATCAATATGTGGAATTATCTGCCCTGTTAAGTTCTGGTAGGGGTTCTGGTAACGAAAATAGTCTGTCTGTAGGGTCAGGGGGTGAACTTTTTTTGAAATCCACTGCAGACAACCAGAAATACTTAAACATTGAGTCATGGACGGATGCAATGCTTATATTTACAAGCATTTTCACTGCAGCACATCCGATTAAATGTCAGGACTTATTAAAATATATAAGTAACATACGTCTCGGAGCAAAACAACATGGCGGTATGGGTTGGAGGGCTTATGACCAACAATTCAGACTGCGTCTTGCAGCAGACCCCGCAAGGTCTTTTGCGAAAATAGATTATGAGCTTTGGCTGCTGTTTATGGCTGCTCCTAATAGTAATACAACCATGCCGCAGCAAGCCAGTAAGAATTTAGGCAAGAAATGTTTTGACTTTAATTTCAGATATTGCTCTAAACTAAACTGTACATTTCGACATGCTTGTTTAAAATGCAATAATGATCACCCCTCTAGGCTGTGTGGTCAAGGACCGAAGGGACAGCAATTTAGCCAATCTATGCCACAGCAAAGACCAAGGGGTCCATTCAACAACTCGCAGCCAAGTTTCCGCCCACGCTTTTCAAAATAATCTAAAAAGATTAGCGCCAACGCCTATCAGGTTTTCTGCTCTCTTAGAGTATTTAGCAATGTACCCAAAATGGAAAGATCCAAAATTTTTATTGGATGGTTTCATGTTTGGATTTAAGTTAGGATATGCGGGACCTAGGGAGCACAAAGAATCTGGAAATTTGAAATCTGCTTATTTACATCCCAATGAACTCAAGGAGAAAATTTACAGAGAAATTTCTTTGGGAAGAATAGAGGGGCCATTTACTGAAATCCCTTTCGAAAACATGATCATTTCGCCTGTTGGTATAGTCCCAAAGTCTGACGGTGGCTGGCGCCTAATTTCCCATTTATCTTACCCAGAAGGTGCAAGCATTAATGATGGTATAGATGAGAAATATTCATCTGTCCAGTATACTTCATTTGACAAAGTCGCAGACATGATATTTAGTCTGGGAAAAAATGCTCTTCTAGCAAAGCGTGATATAAAGTCTGCTTTCAGGCTTTTACCTGTTCACCCAAAGGACTTTCAGCTACTTGGTATCAAAGTAGATGGAAAATACTACGTTGACAAAACATTGCCAATGGGTTTAAGTAGCTCATGTTTCATTTTTGAACAGTTTTCTTCATTCATTCATTGGACCGTTTGTCACTTATCCAATAGGATGTCCATGGATCATTATTTGGATGATTTTATTTTTGCAGGCAGTGCATTCTCGGGAGATTGCGAAACACTTCTGAGTACTTTCACTGAAGTCTGCTGCAAAATTGGTCTGCCCATAGCAGAAGAAAAGTCAGTTGGTCCGATAACTGTTTTAGTGTTTCTTGGCCTCGAGATTGATACTAAAAAAATGGTCATAAGGATTCCCTTACAAAAGATACAGGAGCTGGTTGAGCTTTTAGGCAACTTTCAAGACAAGAAAAAAATTAGTCTTAGGGCTTTACAACACCTGGCTGGAAAGCTCAATTTCTTTTGCCGAGCTATTCGTTCAAGTAGAGCTTTTTTAAGGCGTTTTTACGACGCCATGTCTTCATTGTCCAAACCTCATCACAGGTTAAGGCTGAATAATGAGATGAAGCTGGACATTTCTCTATGGGTTTCCTTTTTAAAAGAGTTCAATGGTATTTGTCATATTCCAGATTCAGTTTGGAATGATATGTACACACTACGATTGCAAACCGACAGTTCTGGTTCTTCTGATCTTGGATGCGGCTGTTACTTTAATGGTAAATGGGCCTTCTTTCCTTGGCCAAAGCACTGGCAGGTCAAGGCTGTAATGTCAGATATAACATTTTTGGAAATGGTCCCTGTATTGTTATCATTCTGTTTATGGGGTGAGAAGCTAAAGAAAAAGAAAATCATCCTTTTAATAGATAATGAAGGGCTAGTGACAATCATGAACAAGCAGACAAGTCGCTCAAAGGCAGTTATGGTATTGCTTAGACAATTTATATTCATAGCTATGCAATTTGACATTGTTTTTAGAGCAAAGCATATTTCTTCTCAAGATAATGCATTAGCTGATTCTATTTCTCGTAAGCAGTGGGACAGATTCTTCAGTTTAGATCCAACGGCCAATCACTGTCCAGAACTAATACCAGACTGTTTTCAATTGGTGATCTCAAATGTGAGGCTGGTAGACTTTTAAAGGCCTCGTTAGCGGGTAATACAACTTCTTCTTACAGGAATGCTTTAAAGAAATTTTCTGAGTTCCGGGTTTTCAATAAGTTGGGAGAAAGTTGGCCTCCCTCTTTAGAGCAAATTATGCTGTTTATAGCTAGCCTGTCAGCTAGAGGTTTTGCATTTAATACTGCAAAGCTTTACATCAGTGCAATTTCATTTCAATGTAAAATAAGTGTTTCAACAGATACAACAAAGCACTACCTGGTAGGTAAACTTTTGGAAGGTTTTCGGAGGTCAAGCCAACATAAAAAAGTTAGGCTACCCATTACCATCAGTATACTTGTTACAATTGTAAATGCTTTACAACATGTGACCTCTAATACATATGAGCAGAAGCTGTTTGCAGCTGCTTTCTCTCTTGCATTTTTTGTTTTTTTCCGGGTGGGTGAGTTAGTAATTACCAAAAACAATGGGCATCAAGTATTGAAAAGAAATGATATTCATATTAATTCAGATGAAATTCTAGTTCATTTGCGCTATACCAAGACTGATCAAGCAGGCAAAGGTACTCAGATAAAAATACATAAAAGAGACAAAGGAGTTTGTCCTCTTCAACTGATGACTAATTATTTGCAAACTCGGCCTCAATGTGAAGGTCCATTATTTTGCCATTTAGATGGGAGACCACTGACAAGGAACCAATTTTCAGTGGTTCTCAAAAAAGCTCTTGCCACGAATGACATAGGTTATAAGCTTTACAATACACATTCATTCAGAATAGGAGCAGCCACTACGGCTGCTGCCTTGGGATACTCGGAGGAGACTATTAAGCTGGCAGGTCGCTGGAGTTCTAATGCCTATAAAAGTTATATACACTCATTGCCTTATGCACATGTCGTGCCCCGGCTTTGTCAGTCCTGACTTAACGTACTTAGCAGGGTTTGTAGCGTTTTCCTCTCTAGATCGTTGCTTTGCCCTTTGTAAATTTGTAGGGATTTAGACAATTTTAAATTGTTAACTTTAGTTGTTTTAAGAATTGTGCTCCCCTTGTCCGGCTGCTTGTTTTGGTCAGTGCCTTGTAAGGTATAGTTTTTCTTGTTATAAGCCTTCCTCTGATAACTCCCAGGGTTGGCATGTACAGTTATGTTTTAAGTTTTTATTTTTATTTTTATGTAGTTTGAAACTCATTGTTAACGTAATAACATGAATCAAGATTGTATTTAGGTGCCAAACAGCTCAACATTTGGTGTGTTGGTTCATCTTTGATAAAAAGGGGCTTCATAACGGCAAAAACCTTGGAAATGGGAACTAACATAGGACTAACAGATATACAGTTGTGGTGGCAGGGTTATGGAGGTTTGACCCTGTTTAATGCAGTGTATAAACTAAGAACTTTGGATAAAGTTGGGGATAATCCATTTGCAATTTTACTCCACTGTGGGGGTAATGATTTGGGAAAGGTGAGCCTGAAGCGGTTGAGAAAAGTGGTAGTTAAGACTTTCAATTTTGTCAATGAGCAGCTCCCTGGATGTTATATCATTTGGTCTGAAGTCCTGCCCCGTGCTTCTTGGAGATATTCAATCTCCTGTGTGGCTATGGAGCGATGCAGACAGCGTCTCAATAGTTTTGCAGGGACGCTGGCAATCCGGAACGGGGGCTGCTTTATTAAATACCCTATGTTGAGTGCGGTTAGTGAAAAGTTATATTTAGATGATGGTGTTCATTTGAGTAAACACGGCAACATTTTGTTTTTAAACCAAATAGCGAAGGGTATAACAGCCTTTGTGAAAGAAAACAATCAGTTCTGCAGTTAATTAACATTTGTTTGGGGCGCGTCTTGCAGCTTTTGGTAATAGTTTCGCTGTTGCGGGGGCAGTTAATCCGTTGTTGCCCCCTTTGGCGTGTCGGCAGCATTCGGCTTCCTTTTCGGAGTAAGTCTTGTGCTGCCTTTGTGGCGTGCAGCGAACCTTTACAGTTTTGTGATCTTTTTAACATTGTCATTTAGTGACTACAATGACTGAGTTTTGAGCTAAAAATTGGTCAGACCACTGAATATTCCCAGGGTCTGACCTCTAATGGTGACATTGATCATTTTTTGATTTTTGGTAGCTGTGCAAATATATTTCCGGGCTTAAGTTTGTAAATGTTTAGCTAAATTGGGGCTAGCCCTAATAGCCAATTTGGTTGGCAGCCCACTCTTTGTCTTAAGCCTATTTTGTTTATTCTTATTTGACAGTGTTTATGGAGACGCGCCCATTAATGCCAATTTGATAGTATTATTAAAGAATATTGTATTTCAAATTTTGTTTTGAATTGTTCATTTTATAAGTTGAGTGTGTGTGGCAGAAAGGCGGGGCTAGACAAATGCAAGTTTGCATAGGTTCGCCCTGCTGTTTCTTGTGAGTTAGGGCCCTATCCGATAAATACCCATTATGGCTTTAAGTCATAATGGATCTTATCGGATGGAACATTTTATTGCGGGTATTTCTTACGATGACGCGTTTTACGCGCGTGTAATTCATCCGGTGTCAAGGTCATTCGACACCGGCTTCTTCGATTGTTTGGCAAAACCCAGAGAATAACTGAGGGAGAAAAAAGACCCACCCTCCCTCCCATATTATCTTTTAGCAAGTATCAGAGTCCTCGCCGTAGATTTCTCCATTTCAGTTTGAATCTCAACATAACAGCAACAAGTGGTTTGTGATGCAAGACAGAGTACTGCCTCGAAAAGAAATGTTAACACCAGGAATTACACAATGGTGCGTCTCCTTGAGAAAGAAAATAACATGACGAATTGGACAGGCGTGCAGCGAACCTTTACAGTTTTGTGATCTTTTTAACATTGTCATTTAGTGACTACAATGACTGAGTTTTGAGCTAAAAATTGGTCAGACCACTGAATATTCCCAGGGTCTGACCTCTAATGGTGACATTGATCATTTTTTGATTTTTGGTAGCTGTGCAAATATATTTCCGGGCTTAAGTTTGTAAATGTTTAGCTAAATTGGGGCTAGCCCTAATAGCCAATTTGGTTGGCAGCCCACTCTTTGTCTTAAGCCTATTTTGTTTATTCTTATTTGACAGTGTTTATGGAGACGCGCCCATTAATGCCAATTTGATAGTATTATTAAAGAATATTGTATTTCAAATTTTGTTTTGAATTGTTCATTTTATAAGTTGAGTGTGTGTGGCAGAAAGGCGGGGCTAGACAAATGCAAGTTTGCATAGGTTCGCCCTGCTGTTTCTTGTGAGTTAGGGCCCTATCCGATAATATCTTGTATCTTTTCATACATAAGCTTTCAGAACACTGTTCAGATATACTAACTGGTACCTTTTCCTAAATACGGGGTCAGAACACTGTTCAGATTACAAACTTGTATATTTTCCTACATACTGTTTCAAAACTTGTTCAGATATACCGACTTGTATATTTTCCCATAGACGTGTTCAGATATGACAACGTGTACCTTTTCCAATAGACGGGTTCAGAACACTGTTCAGAGGAACCGACTTGTACATTTTCCGATAGATGGGTTCAGAACACTGTTTATATATACCGACTTGTACCTTTCCCATAGACTGGTTCAGGACACTGTTCTGATATACCGACTTGTACATTTTCAAATTGACGTGTTCAGAACACTGTTCAGATATACCGACTTGTGTCTTTCTCATGAACGGTTAAGAACACGGTTCAGATATACCGACTTGTACCTTTAACAATAGACGGGGTAAGCACACTGTTCAGAAATACAAACTTGTATCTGTTCCCATAGACGGGTTCAGAACACTGTTCAGATATACCATCTGGTATCTGTTCCCATAGACGGGTTCAGAACCCTGTTCAGATATACTGACTGGTATATTTTCTCATAGACGGGTTCATAACACTGTTCATCTATACCGACTTCTACCTTCTCCTATAGACGTGTTCAAAACACTGTTCAGATATACCGACTGGTTGATTGTTCCCATAGACTGGTTCAGAACTCTATTCAGATAGACCAACGTGTACCTTTTTCCTATAGACAAGTTCAGAACACTGTTCAGATATACCAACTTTAACATTTTCCGATAGTTGGGTTCAGAACACTGTTAAGATAATAAGCCTTGTACCTTTTCCTTTAGACAGGGTCAGAACACTGGTCAGATATAACAACGTGTTTACTTGTTAAGTACGATTAACATTTCAAAATCAAAGGCACTGTATTGGCGATTGAGTACAAAAGGCAATCGTCAAAAATAACGAATGGCCAAGCCGGGATTCTACCTTACGACCGACCACCTAAGCCCAACGGACTGATGGCCCTCGTCGTTACCGACTGTGGCATCGCTGCTCGGCAGGTGAAATTTTAGAAAAAACTTTTAAAACATCCTAGAAACATCCATCCATTCCATCCGATGATTGACATCCGTCATTGTGACTAGTGTCATTCACCAAATGGTTAAATAGTCTGTTTGGGTAGGTAGCCAGTTGCCTGGGAATAATGGTGTGTTGAGAGCTTGTGCGAGAAGGCCTGGTAACACACGTTAGGGGAATTAGTCGCCGTGATATGACTGAAATTTAATCGAAAACGGCATTAAACCCCAATCAATTAATCATTCACAATCCTAAATAAAACAGATAACGAAAGGTTTTTGTTTAAGCACAATATGCTAGTGACAAGATGCCGGTGGGTTCCATTTCGAGTATTAGACATTGAACTGTAGGAGCAACATATAGCTAGAGAATGAATCTTGCCAACGGCGCAAGGTCTCAATATATCTGTATCAGTGTGTGTCAGTGTATGTGCGTTGGTATTTGATCTGGAATTACAATTTGATATTTGACGTTAATCGGGTGACGTCACCAAACCTTTACAATAATTTTGCAAAGAATACTGAAGTGATAACGAAACGCATAAACATGTTTTTATTGATTCAAACTTAAATCATACATTGTATCTATATTTTGTAGTATAAAGGACTTTCCCTTTCAGAAAGCCTATTTCTCAGTATCTGGTACGTCCCACGTATCTGGTATCGCACCACTATTACAGCTCTAAATATACTGTGTATGCAGTTCATCAGTGTATTGGTCCTCTTCATTGGACAATATTCCCACTCTTTAAACAGGTATTTCCACGCAACGTTCAAAACAAACGAACGTTGACTATGCCGTGAAAAAGACACATTCCTTGCCTAAAATCGCCTAGGGGCATGTGCCGACACCGATGTCATGCGAAGATATACGACGTATTTCTCGTAAACGAATACATTTGTTTCACTTTGACGTCATCTAGACGCCTACATCAAGGTCTGTCTGCCAGTGTCTCTCAAACATCGAACAAGACGATATGTGATGGAAATATCCACCCGAATTACTTAGCAATATGTCACGACGTGTATTTGGTCCTGCTCCATTATTGATTATTTGTGGGAAAGAATAATATTCTCATAATGAACAAGTTTTCAGTTTCTTATAGTGTTACGTTATGTTCTGAAAAGCATAACATTGTATATCTGGATATGTTATTTTTTACGTAGATGAGTTTAAAAATAGCGGACCAGGGAAATGTTACAATACAGCGATTTTTGTTTTGGGTGAGTGAGCTTTATTTTGGTAATTAAAGTGTGCAAATGGGAAGACAAAACTAATTAGACAGTTTTTATGAGTAACTTTACTATTATGTGTTGACATGGAACCAGACATATACATGTCTGCTCAATTGATTTAGATATACTCGTACAACATAGTGTTCGTTTATTTCCGTTTTATTCATAGGATTCTCGTGATCATGTGACTTATCGATTTGACTTTCTCAGTCATCATGGAATAATTTTAACAAGTTTAACTTCGGTTTTTCCTCACAAATATATTTGGATATATCATTGAACAAGCTATCAATATGTATGTTTGATTTGTCATGGCTTTTTGAAATAAGGTAGAAATCGGCCGTTTAAAGTGCGCACAAAATTCGTGCGGAAATGTCTCATGTTCTTTTCGTGATTGCTCCTGTACTCGGATGCGAATAGTCAAAATATAAAATCGCATTTACAATGTATCAGGTTATATAAATTGTCATACATATCAGAATCGATAGTTTTACAATTATCCTTTTTAATAAACATGTCAAATTTCATCGAGCTATCCAATAATTGCTCATTCAAATATTGCTCAAACAGTTTTATTTGCGAGTCATTGACACCTTTCCACTTAATGCGTAATGACATATCTTTTGTATGAGATAAATAACTATCGGGCAATTTCAATTACAGCATTACAGGCCTGTGATTTGAAACATTAAGGCAATTAATAAATATTTTTCATGAAACAACAGTATCAATCATAACGAGTGGTAATACAATATGATATATAAGTGATTTATTTGTTAAGTCATGTGATACAAATGAAGATGATGCACATGTGCATATGGGTAAAACTGCAGCAGAGTCAAGACAATGTGTTTTCATAAGCTCTAGCAAACGTTTATCTAATGGCTTAATATACAAATTGCCATTTAAATGCGCGTTAGAATTACCCATTATGCAGACTCTTCCATAGTAATATGAATTACAAATATCGTGCAATTTGTCCATGCATTCAATGAAATACTCATAACAGTGATTACTGCTAGGTAAATATATTTGACAAATAAAATAACAAGTGTTAGCTTCATACTGCAAACATATGCCTACAGTACAGTCATCTTCAATATCTAAAACCTGTATATTTGAATTCATCTATGTTTTCCACAAAAGAACAACTCCGCTCTTTCTGACATTTCTACTGTTAATATCGTTCGTTGTATAGTCAAATGCAGATGCACTTATACCTGTATAGTCGGTATGAATGGTACTTATGAAATGGCCGTCCCAAGGATATAGCCAGGTTCAGAAATAATACACACACCGATATTATGTAAACGGAATAATTCGCCTAAATAAAGACATAGTGCCAGTTGCATTCCAGGTTAAAATGCTAAAATAATTTATAAATACATAGAACAAAATTGTATGACACATATGTAACATATATATGTACTAGTAAGATAATCAGTAGGTGTCCGACGATTACATAACAAATGATGGGTAAATGTTCTCAGTTAATGTGAAAATTGCATCATTTTATGTGGGTTCGAATTGACGGCCAGACAAACGAACGAAAGGACGGACGATATATATCGAAGGAGACAACCATATGTGCCCAAATGCCATGCCAATGCCTGCGACAAAACGAAACTGTAACATAAGATTTTGAATAGTATATACAGAAAACAACAAACGAATTAATACCAGAAATATTATGAACTAAAACGTAATAGAAAGCAGTTGTCATGTTCAAATGAAAAACTATAAATGTATATGTTTACCGTTCTTTCGGTATTTCTTTTCACAAAGTAACTTTCATGAAACCGTATATAACGTCCTCCATATTCAATACACACGGATATTAACAAAAGACTGTAAAGGTTATCCTGATCTCACAAAGAAGACGGTGCGCTCTAACCCTTGTCTTAGCCTTTTTCCTGATACATATTTTATAAAACCTTATGGAAATTGGGAGAAAATGCAAGGTGAAAATATTGTTGAATATGTAAAGAAAAAGCTAAAACATTGTAGTTTTTTTCCTTACAACTATAATTTTAATTTTAACGAACGCATACTGCATAACTTCTCGATATAACAATGTTTCTCATTGTTTTGCAAAAAAAGTATAATGAGGGAAACGGTTGAACAAATTCATTCAATACTAAACAACGTTAGCTATATATCATAACTCGTCACAGTTGTATCTATAATGCATGAAACAATCTTTAGAATTAATCGATGTCAGGAATGTAAATTGAAAGAAGATATTTGGTAAACAGCATATCGTACAGATACAGTACCGAACGTAGCCCATGTCACCTGTATCAGACATGTTTATCGTGAGCTCAACATTGTTATGACACTTGCATTCTAAAAAAAAGTATTATCCTATGGTAAACAATTTAGGAATAATATAGTCACCTGTCTGCCTCGAAAGTAAACTAGTTCCGCGTTGTAAATCACGTCCCTGTTCACCAGTAGAATTAAATTTCTAAATATTAACAATAACATTAATCAACAATTGCCACGTGAGAATTCAGTTATGTCTTTTATTATCTTATACATATCGTTTTGAACGAAGTAGTAATAGCTGTAGAATACAATTTGAAGTACAACGATCAAATAAATCATATTTTGCAATATGATCAAAGCAAGTACCAAAGCAAATATCTGATTTTGTCTGTTTAGTTAATCCTCAACACAACAAAACGCGATGTTAAACAAAAACACCAGATGACTTATTCTGAAAACAAATGTGTCTCTAAACATTTAAGTCCTGAAGTCCTTAGATTACTCGAGACTCCGTATATAATATATATATATAAATATATATATATATATATATATACATTCATCCTCGCGTGATTATCCTATACATATCTTAAAGGAACGAAAGCGTGACCGTGCATCGAAGCTATAACTGACGAACAGTCTTCTCAAATTCATTTACCCGTATAATACATTAGATCTGGATGGGCAATTTTGCATAATAACTATCATATAACAAGTTTGTATAACCGTAGCTAAAGTATTATACTTTTCCGCTTCAAAGCCAGTTTAGTTTCTGCGTACGTCTTAACACGAGTATTGTGTATTGTATAAACACGGGATGTGCGATCGGATATCAGTTTATATACTAGGGATGTAAACGGGTTAGCCGGATAACCATTTGTTAAACGAGTCGATTTACAAACATGTACATGTATCCGTTAAGTCATGCGTTTGACATGATAATGATTTATCGGGCTTATTTGAATCACGGATCTGTTTAAAACATGGTGATACTAGCTCTCTTCTGATGTTGGTGATGTGTAAATTATTGATAACATTAATTTAGACATTTTCTCCATTAATGAACTTAATATATTTTTCATTTTGTAGGCAGACGATTGGGTTGTTACTTGTTACATGTACATGTACTTGTTTAAGATATCTAGGCTTAAACTTAAATAAACATGAATGTTACTTCCATACACAAAACATATATAACGTATTGAAAGTCTTTTTGAGTTTACATTACATTACATATACCCTCGGACTCGGCTATACAGCCATTTTGAGAGCTCCGCTTGGATAAAGAAGTTACTATTTATAGTCCAGACGATGGATGCCTTTCTAGCTGTGGACCTGACTGTCTCCTCAAACTAGTAATGGGTGGTTTCTGACTTTTCGAATCATCCTGTCTTTATTATGTTCTGGATATAAAATGAGAAATATATTTTTTTGACCTCGTCATCAAGTGTGCTTGTTAAAATTACGTAATTCAATTATTCACTAGTAGTTCTATGTATTGGTATTTTACGCCGTTTTTACAGTATTTCAGTCGATTCATATAAACGATACCCATAAACAAACAGCAAATACAGGAGACGTTTTCGAAAACGTATGACATGTTTAAAAACATTATTATTCGATTGATTGATTGGGAGTTTACAGTCATATCACGGCGACAATCACCTACCCTTGTGTTTTCCGATTTTCTCAAACTAGTACTCCGCATAAGTCTTTCCAAGAAACTGGTTGATTTTCCACAAAGGCTCTTAAATTAGCAAATCTGTGACAATCGAATGATGCTTGCTTGTATTGATTATTTTTCAAACGCTGGAACGAGTGATGGCCGATATGAGGTTCAAAATAACAACCCCTGTAATGACAGTCTGTAACGGTACCGGCTGAGTTACCGGGGATTGGCAAAACATTCTGACACATGGACAAATTATTTGTTTGATCAATGTCTCATACTGGCACAACATATTTCGAAAGTCCTCTGTTGCAAATGCGTCTGCATTTTGAAAAGGGTTAATCAGAAACAGATGAAATTTATTTTTCTATGCATACATTTCTTTATAACTGTTGCGGTGGACTACATAATGATGTGTTATATGGTCCTTTTGCAACATCAACAAAGTACTTCCTTGTGGGTACTCACGTTAATAAGATTCATCATCAGGTAATGAGATATAAGGACAAGGTACAATTGTGCTTTAGTAAATAGTGTAGATCCAGATCAGTCTTGCGCCAACATTCTGATCAAGATACACACTTTACACATATTACTTACATAAGCTTTTTAGAATTGTCTGTCAACTTGTGTATATTCTGATAGACGGAGAAGATTACAGGGGTGACCTGACTCTACACTTAACAGAAATGCAATGTTTACCTTTTCCCAATGACGGGTACACATTTTTACCTTATCCCCAATGATGTTTCCCTTTTCTCAATAACGGATACACATGTTTACCTTTTTCATGACGGGTACACACGTTTACCTTATCCCAATGACGGGTACACATGTTTTCCCTATTATAATTAGTGTAAAATGGAAATAATGGATTAAAACCATAACGTATATACAAGACATATTAATGTCAGGTAAGGAGGAGAAAAACCATATGACGTGTTTAGGGTCTGGTGGCGGGAAAAACGGATATTTTCTTTTTTAAATAAATAAAGCGTGCGTCTGTTTTTCTTGCACAAAGAAACTGGGACAGGCAACAAAGACCGACGCTTGTATAGCTAATGAGGTCACGTTACCCTCAGGATCACAGATAATCTGACCCCTGGCCGGTCATATAAACCTAGAAGATAATCAGGAAGTATTCTCACATAACAAGTGTAACCCTTGTCGCCCTAAATGCTATTATTTTGCAAATAATATTATTTTATGTCAAACGCCTGTTCCCTCCAACAACTAACACATTGATTATGTTCAACCTGGCATAATACGCTTGTCTCTCTGCTATGTTTTCCCGTATAAGTAATAAGACATGATATAATGAAAATTGTCATTTATTCAAATGACAAAATATACACATATGAGCAGCAGCCCAGATAAAACAATTTATCTTCCCATTTTAAATAATAAGAACCAGAATAACACTAACGGGCAAAGATGGCATCATAAAAAGGCCATGAAATCGTACAGCAGCTATATGCCTGACGATCAATAAATAGTACGTTCAGGTTACTACCCAATGATAATCTGACAGGGGACCAGTCTCTATAAGTTTACGGTTAACTGTTAATCACGGGTGTTCTAAGGAGTATATCCTACTACATTGTATCCCAACAGTACCCTGTTAAAATGGGTAATATCGAGAAACTATGTTTCTAAAAATATGTAGCTGTACTAGATGTAGGCTAATACATTTTTAAGATGTTTTCATATTGTCGTATCCTTGATCATCATATGTAGAACAAAGCAAGTCTTAAGTGTTATTAACCTTTTAATATACATCTTCTTAGTTTCATTTCTAATTTGAAGCACCGAAACGTTACGATTGTTATTTACACTTCCTGTCAGACAATTCTTGCTATTTATCATTATGCTCAAGTAAGAGTTACCTCTCTTTAACCAGCAATTTACAATCACCACACATATGTTACCAACTATACTGGTGTTCTTAATTTAAAAGAGAATTGTACTTATCTCAACCGATTTTGCGCGAATAGTTTGGCATTTCTTAAACTTCGCCAGTATTTAGTCATCGGCCTGACATCGTTACTGGGAGGTGTTATGTAGACTCCATCGGGACCAAGGTATTAAACGTCTGACCAGAATCCTCTATGTCTCCAATAAGTTATGCTCTGTTCTCTATGGCTTTTTCTCAGCAATAGCTCATTTGTTTCCAAGACCATGTCGTTGAATTCCGGTGGTGTGGCCCATGTTTGTCTCCGAAGGATCTGGCATATAACGACAATTTTAATGTCCAACCCATCACGTAAAAAACGTGCGAATTTAATTATGTCATTGGATACATCTCTGGGGCGTTTCTGACACAAATCATTACCCCCAATTTGTAACACACATATGTCCGGCGAGGAGGAAAGAAGCCATAGTTCTGGTGATTGTGCGAGGCGATTCACTGTAAGTCCACCTTTGCCTCGTATATGTATGTTAAATTTGTCTACACTCAAATTAAAATTACCAAATGTTATACCACTATCGACAAACTCCTCTAGTCGCCGTATATATGAATGTCCTAACACACATACAGATGTCTGCATCGCCATTTTCCAATTAATTCACCAAATTCCTGATCAGTCTAACCACACTTGATCCCGAAGATTAAACAATAAACAATAATAAACTTACTGAATATAATGTCCTTTTCAACACCTTCCAAAAACAACTTGATAATTTATAATAACTTTACGAACGGAAAAGATAGTAAAAACGGATCTTTTCTTTTTGAAATAAATCAAACGTGCGTCTGTGTTTCTTGAACAGCACAAATAAACTGAGACAGGCAACAAAGACCGACGCTTGCATAGCTAATGAGGTCACGTGACGCTCAGGATCACAGATAATTTGACACCTGGCCGGTCATAAACCTAGAAGATGATCAGGAAGTATTCTGACATAACAAGTGTAACCCTTGTCGCCCTAAATGCTATTATTTTGCAAAAAATATTATTTTATATTTACTGTTTTTGACACAATCCATATGAAATTACAATCTTCTTGCACAAACAAAATTGTAAAAAATAAAAATGGGCGCAAGAAGGTTGTATCTCCCAGTTAAAACCTTCTTGCACCAAACAAATAGACACTTTTGAGATACAACCTTTGCGCATTAAACTATTTTTATGATTTAGAATAAGAATATGAATCCAAAATTTTAATATGATGTGTATATATGGATATAAGTTTATTTTCTGCCAAAAAAAATACTTTCGTGAAAATAGTGAGTTACAACCTTCTTGCGCTAATGGGAAGACATGTTTACCTTTTATCAATGACGGCTTCACATGTTTATCATTTCCCAATGACGGGGATACACTATTTATATTATCACTATCTAGGATTTCGACCTCCTTTTTTACATGTCTTTTGTTGATTCGTATGTATATTTGTGAGTGTCAACCATGAGCTGTTTATGCTTATGTTGCAAATAAAATATTTGTTCTGTTCTGTTCTGTAAGTTACCCGTAAAACTGGACTGGTCTATAAATCCTGCCATCATGTATGATCCTAGCTTCCGAAACCGAGGCGGACGCTCTACCAATACACAAGATACGCTGTCTTCTACATTTGCCAGTAGCCAATAATATGACATGTTACTGTCAAAAAGTAATTTAAGAATTGTATAAGCAATTCTGGACAATTAGAATTAAGTAAAGGTTAGTTTACATTAGTTGAATGTGTTAAAATTTAAAGAGATTTAAAACATTAAATGACAAACAAACAGAATGAGTCCAAAAGACGATTAATATAACACTTACGTTTGAAACAATGAGAAATTACAGGCAATTAAAGAGGGTTCATCGGACAGAAAACTTAAAGGTTTTAAAGGAAACATTAAGACAACTTAAGACAACTTATTCGTAGTGAACTTAATTTATATTGGTTAGGAATGACAATGACTTTTGGGAATATGATCGAGGATCACCCATAGACCATCCTCGTGAAGTTATATGAAATAAAACAGGCAAGTATTTTCTGTGGAAAATATTCTCTAAGTTGTTTTCTTTAACCATGACACAAATAGTTATGAGTGTATAAAAATATGAAGGTAATTTGACAAGCACGTTGAGGGGGTGATTTCTTTCTTCGAATCTTGATCATAACTGACCCAGTGGTTACTGAAGAAAAGAAACGTTGTTTTAAAGCAAACGTCAACAAACGGCCACACAACAGAGTATTCTCCGTGACATAAGATCAATTAAATTTTAGCTAGTGAAGCTTACAAAGTACACAACACTTAAGGGGATTCTTCCAAAGGATTCAATTCCATTCGATTCAATTTCATTCGGCAAATTCGTCTATGGCCAATACAAATTGTAACAGTGAAAACATATAGAAAAAGAAACAGGACATGATATCGGTTGAACCGATGGATGCTACCAGAGGTATATGGCGAGGATATGGGAATGGTGATATAATAAACTATATGAAGCAACAGGTACTTGCTGAGAAATAGCTTGGGTACGAATGGTCCTGTATCATACTATATATAAATTGAAAGAGCCATAATTATGTGAAAAATCATTCAGCCTGAACATTATGATAATATGCATATCTCCTCTTGTTAGTGAAGCTTCTTACCAAGTATCATTGAATTCCGACTGTTCGTTGCTGAGAAAATGGTCCTATATCAAACTGTTTAGCAATTTAAAGGGAAATAATTATGTGAAAAATCTTTCAGCCGGAACATAATGACACTATGCACACCTCCTCTTGTTCGTGAAGCTTTTCACCAAATATCATTGAATTCTGACTAATGGTTGCTGAGAAATTGCAAGAAAATAATTGGTCCTATATCATACTTTATATACGTTTAAAGGGCAATTGTTCTGCGAAACATTATTCATCCGGAACATTATGATAATATGCGCATATCCTCTTGTTAGTGAAGCTTCCCATCAAGTATCATTAACTTCAAGTCCGTTGTTGCTCAAAAAAAGCCAGGACAATAATGCTCCTTTGTGACAAAATATAGAAATTAAAAGGGAAAAAACTTTATGCAAAATCATAAAAGTGGAACATGATGATACTATGCACATCTCCTCTTGTTTGTGAAGCTTCCAATTAAGTCTCATTGAATTCAAGACAGTAGTTGCTGAGAAATAACCGAACAAAAGCGGAACGGATAGTTGGACGCACGGACGCACGTCATTACGTTTCAAACCTTTGGTGGTACATCCAGTGTACATCCATTGTTTACAAAACAAAAGAATGACCACTTAAAAATCAAATGTTTAAGTGGTTACGGAAAGAAGCATTTTGTCTTACGCCACACCTCTAACAACATAAGTCGTGTACTCGGACGGACGGATGGACGGACGGACGGACTGACGAAACGGTGAATATATGCTCTCCATTTTCGCAGGGAGCATACAAAACATACAAAACATACAAACATGTTTGATTAAAAGGAAAATTCTTAACTTGATCCTATATGACAATATGGTATAATACTAACAGTATATTTTTGGATTTTACATCACAAACAGCGCGAGTTCTGGTTAAGACTCCAGGTAGCAGAAATCGAGCATGATTAACATAAGCTGAAAGCTTGTTTCGCAATCGATGTAAAATAAATAAGTTTAAACTAATAGTATATCAACTCGTGTTCATAATTATCCTGAATCCCAACCAATGAATCATTTTGTCACATCTTCGTCATTCTGGAGTCCAAAAGGTGTCTCCTAGTTTCCGCAAAAGTTTTCGTAAATTTGACCTTATGACCTCGTTTTAACCAAACATGACCAATAGTAGATATTAGCATAGGTATCACCAAGACAACATTTTGACAAAGTTTCACCATTCCGGAGGCAAAATTAAAAAATGTGGCCTAGTATGGATCATGATTTTAATCCAACATATCCCAAATACAATCTTGTCCTAGCTATCATAAAGACAAACGTTCTGACAAGGTCTTTCTTAAAACGGTGAAATCGTGTTTTTCTTTTACACGAGATGACACATATACGAACTTGGCCTAGATATCAGCAAGACAAACGTTTTGTCATAATTTCATCATTTTCGAGTCAAAAGTGTGGCCTCGATAGAATGTCAAAATTAACTTATTTAAATTGGAAAAGGGACGTTTTTCTTTACTCGACGTGACCCGTATTCGAATGTTTTGCCCATATATTACCAGGGCTATCTTTCTGTATAAGTTTCTTTGAGATATACTTATCCAAAAGAGTTTAAGACATCATGGCAACAATGGGAAATTGCACGTTTTTAACCATTTTTCCCTTCTGCCTCAATGCTGTAAAAGTTCGTCTACTGCAGATGCCTCTAAATGCATCTACAAGTGGAGATTGGTTATCATTTCAGTTAATATCTTTGTTATGGTCAGATGGTTAATGATTTTTGAGATTTAATTGCTCCAAAACGCTTTGGCTTGGTGATATATAAGGACGCATATTAGTTACCTATCTTATTATCTACACAACTCCTTTATAAACTTTACAAATCACCAGGGAAAAATGATATCCCTAAAAAGGATATAACTTATTAATGATTTAAGGAACCGGCATCATAATAACAAAATGTGTAGCACCTATATAAGATATATAAGACCTATATAAGATCTCACTTATAGTCAAACTTCTTATTGTTGGAAATAAAACCCAAATGGCGTTCAATCGTAGTGAAAACGAAAGTAATTTCGAAAGATTAAGTTTCGAAAATTGTTAATTATAACTGATACAGAGACAAATATAGCCTACTTCTCACATATCGGACGGAGTAATTGTAAGAGAAAATATTAAGCAGTGTAGGTTACTTACACTCTATAAAACACCGCCATCTCATTACTCGAGAATCCATCTCCTTTAGATATCGGTTGTCATGGATAATGCATGGGATGACGTGATATACGGGGATGTTAGCAATATATCGTTGTTCTGACGTATGTACCAGATATCTGTTGACCGAGATGATGTGAAGAAACGGGGTATAGGGAGAGGTTATCAATCTATCGCTGACAAACGTACAGTCTAACATGTTTGATTTTTTGTTTGGTATTTCATTCTGCTTTCAACTATTGTACAGATATATCATTCAGATTCCTGGATAAACTATCACGTCTTTTTATCCTGAATGCCGAGCCCAGGTAGCTCAGTCGTTAGCGACGCGGGCTGTCAATCCAGGGGTTGTGAGCTCGAATCCCGGCTCGGCCAACTTTCTTTCCGACGATTGACAAAAGTCAATGCGACATGCGTCATTCGTCTTTCACCAATGGGCTAAGTCTATGTGAAAAAGCAGCCAGTTGCTTGGGAAGATTGTTGTGTGGAGTACTGGTGTGAGAAAACCAGGAAACGCATGAGTAGGTTAACTGGCCGCCGTGATATGACTGAGAAATTGTTAAAAACGGCGTTAAACCCCAATCAATCAATCAATCAATTTATCCTGAACACCACTTTCATGTTTAAAGTCTTTGGTGTGACCGACAAGAGACCGAACCCGCTACCTCCCGCACTCTACAACATCATCATCAAGCTGGTCTCACAATATGATATATTTTGTAAAGGGGCTATGTATTGCGGTTGAAAAAATGGACAAACTTTACACAAAAGAATTACTATTTATCTCAAACAAAACAATAACAATTGTATTTAGAATGGAACTAAATCTGATAGGAAGATGCAGTTTGCAAACATTATTGACATTATCTTGCCTAGCTATTGCCACCTTACACCATCTCTACAGGAGCCAACATTCTGAATTTTGAAAATCATCTAAATGGTTCAAAAGAATGACCTCTGAACTAAGTGAATTCTAACGAAAACAAACATAAAAAAAGAGAATGTATACGTTTAATTGTGACGTATATATAATTTTATTCACATGCATTCGCTGACTGAAAATTTTAGCTTGTATCTTTCAATCAGCTGTTGTATGGTGTTTAGAGGTGCTACAAAAACAAAATGTGACATTAAACTGCACTGTAATAAAAGGTTAGTACCAGTAGGAAGGGTTCCATAGATTACGATAACCAAGGATATCCTAAGCTACTTTTGAAGAAACTGCTTTGCACGAAATCAAAAGCGCTCCATGGTGTTATGATAAATATGACAGCTACTGACCTCACCGTCTTGCTAGTTGTTGAACATTGTGGTTTCTTGGTACAGGTACTTTGTTATACCCCGTCGATGTATGTAATGAATGTAACAGCTACTAGCCTCGTCGTCTTAATTACTAGTTGGTGAACATCGTGGTTTCTTGGTACAGGTACGGTTATGCCCCCTTGATATAATCTATGTAACAGCTACAGAACTCATCGTCTTACGAGTTGGTAAACATCATTGTTTCTTGGTATATATACCTAACAGGCGGACTGTGAAGACTATAGGGACACACTTATAGTATCGTGTAGGAAGATGCAACTAGGTATATATAACATATAGGCGATCAATGAAGGCCATAGGGATAGACTTATAGTATTGTGTAGGAAGATGCAATTAGGTATATATACCATATATGCGGACAGTGAAGAATATAGGGATACACTTCTAATATGTTGCAGCAAGATGTATTTATGTATATATACCATAAAGGCGGGTTTCGGCTCCAATTGACAGTCCGGATTGACTTCATTTTACATTGAATTGCCGTTCAACCGTTTGACCATACTTCTAGTTGTTTTTCCTGAGATGTATTTAGTTCTCAATCAATTATTAACTGACAGTTAAGACTCTTGTGAGATTGTGCGTGTGCACTGACTCATCTGAGTACTACAACCAGTACCAAGCTATGAAATGTATCATTTAGTTCTCAAGGATTACAAGCTATTGTGATATTGTGCGTGTGCAGACTCATCTGAGTAATACAACCAGTACCAGGCTAAGCAATTCTATAAAGGGGTAACAATGGATTAACTCTTAGCGTTGTGTTTTACATTTTTATTAACTACTAAATACAAGTTCTAAATACAGCAATTAACAAGTATATGTCTACGAAATTCTACAAACGATCCCGTATTTTATTCATTTCTCGAGAACCCCCGCTTTAAGGTGGACCCTCCTCACTAATTATGAACAAATATCTCCATTTTTCACAATTTCTAAAGGAGGTCTGCTATAGATGAGATAAAACACGTTACACTTGTTTTTAAGTTTCTCGTAACCGGCATCAATTAGGTCTAGCATGGAATTTCATAAAGGCTGGCTATTTGTAACAGACAAACTTCTTGCTAGGTTGCTCACTTATATATCAGAATATCCATGCCAGACTGTGTTTCGATAAAAACCGATAAGAGGATAAAGGCGAACTTCATCAATACTTTGTTATCCAAAATAGACAAACAAAGGATTATGATAATTGAACATATTAACAAAATATTGATTTGTGTTGTTAACATAGCGCTATACCAGAAGGAATATAATTGTGCATATTATGCTAAACGATGAGATTCTGTGTTCTATCAGTGAAATAAACCCATATCACTCTCTGATATCACCCACACTGTGAGTATGCCGGAACTACTTATTCATGTCATTGTTTTAAACAATGTAGTAAACAAATGAATCCAATAGATGTGTTCCATATTTGTTCTCGATACAACTTAACAATATGGCGGATAAACTGTGTGTGAATAGGACATTCACACAGATTAGTCCGCGTGTGAACAGGTTCAAATACACTAAATAGTTCCATTCTTGCCTCATCAATTAGCATGAAATAAAAAGAAAACCAACAAATATCCTCTATATATCCTTTCAATCATTTAAAATGAGAGGACCATTGTAGTCCCATATATTTTTTCAATTCAATTCAGATTTTATTGCATAATCGGGCCACCGGCCCATACACAAGTTGTATACATTTATACATTTTACAAATTGTGATTTTGTGTAAGGGATATCATAAAATCAAATTAATAATGATACAAATAAACAATAATGTGCCCTATCTACAAAAACATCATTGCTATACAAATTCGTTTAACATTAATATTGCAATAATCAAACATGTCGCAATTGTTAAATCAGTATAGTATCTATAACTATAGTATATAGTAAAACATATATTATATCACTAACATACGGTAATCATGCGATACAAATATAATCTCATAATAAAAGATATAGCTCACCTGACAATACGAGACTTTTAAACAGGAACCAAAATCCTGTAAGCTCAGGCGGCCGTCTTGTTAAGAACGCATTTTTAGAGAGGCCATGTGTGGAATATTACTGTGAAATTATTCGAAATTGGGTAAATGCTTTAGGAGGATATGTCCTTTAAATATGTATTTTTTAAAAATCTCTGGGAGCCATCACGATGTGGAAATATTTAAAAAGCTTTGGTAGAAGTTTACATAATGGTCATTTTGTGTGAGATTATTTTAAAACGTGGGTAGTTGTTTAGATGGAAACGTTGCTTATTGTATTTCTAGCTCTGGTGGCCATATTGTTTATTGTATTACTAGCTCTGGTGGTCATATTGTATTTCTAGCTCTGGTGGCCATATTGTATTTCTAGCTCTGGTGGCCGTAATGTTAATTGTATTTCTAGCTCTGGTGGCCGTATTGTTAATTGTATTTCTAGCTCTGGTGGCCATATTGGTTATTGTATTTCTAGCTCTGGTGGCCATATTGTTTATTATATTTGTAGCTCTGGTGTCCATATTGTATTTCTAGCTCTGCTGGCCGTATAGTATTTCTAGCTCTGCTGGCCATATTGTATTTCTAGCTCTGACCATATTGTTTATTATATTTCTGGTGGACATATTTTTTATTGTATTTATAGCTCTTATGGCCATAGTGTTTACTGTATATGTAGCTCTGGTGGCCATAATGTAATTCTAGCTCTGGTGGCCATATTGTTTATTTTATTTCTAGATTTGGTGGCCATATTGTATTTCTAGCTCTGGTGGCCATATTGTTTATTATATTTCTATATTTGGTGTCCGTATTGTTTTTTATATTTTTAGCTCAGGTGGCCATATTGTGTTTCAATCTCTGTTGGCCAATTTTTTTTTTTATCTGGTGGCCATATCTAATTTCTAGCTGTGGTGGCCATATTGTTTATTATATGTTTAGCTCTGGTGACCATACTGGTGTACATATTGTTTATTATATTTCTAGCCCTAGTGGCCATATTGTATAATGTATTTCTATTCTGGTGGCCATATTTTATATTGTTTTTTCTAGCTCTGTTAGCCATTTTGGACTTTTTTCATTAGTGGCCATGTTGTTTATTATATTTCTAGCTCTGGTGGACATGTTGTATATTGTATTTCTAGTTCTGGAAGCCATATTGTTACTTGTAGCTCTGGTGGCCATATTGTTTATTATATTTCTAGCCCTGTTGGCCATATTGTTTATTGAATTTCTAGATCTGGAGGCCATATAGTTTATTGTATTTCTAGCTCTGGTGGCCATTTTGGATTTCTTTCACTGGTGGCCATGTTGTTGGGTTTTTTTCTAGCTCTGGTGGCCATATTATATTTCAAGCTCTGGTGGCAATATTGTTTATCATATTTCTAGGTCTGGTGACCATATTGTATTTCGAGCTCTGGTGGTCATATTGTTTATATTATTTCTAGCTCCGGTGGCCGTATTGCTTATTATATTTCTAGCTCTGGTGGCCATATTTTATTTCTAGCTCTAGTGGCCATATTGTTTTTCTAGCTCTAGTGGCAATATTGTATTTCTAGCTCTGATGGCCATATTGTATTTATAGCTCTGATGGCCATATGTATTTATAGCTCTGGTGGCCATCTTGTGAAGCAGAGAAGAATCAACTTAAAATGTGTGACTGCGGCCGAATTAAATACATTTCCAAATATGGCCAGTAGTTTAGGAGGAAATGTTATTAAGAAATGTTTGTAATTTTGTAGAGGGCTATTTAAGGCAAATGTGTGTGAACTCATTTTGAATTTGGGTCCGTGGTTTAGAAGGAAATATCTTTTAAATATGATTCTATTTTAAGCTCTTGTGTGTGTTCATCTTGTTCTGCGATGTCTATTTTGAAATTCATCCAGTTATCCAAAAATCTTGTGTTGATGGGCGGGACGGGTTGAACATTTTTGGTAAAGGGCTTCTTTAAGAACAATTGTGCAAATTCATTTTGAAATTGGATCAGTGGTTTTGAAAGAGATTGTCTTTTAAATATATTTCTTTTTTAAGCTTTGGTGGTCGATCCAGTAGTTTCATGTAAGAATATTTGAACGGACGACGGACGATGAGTGATCACAAAAGCTCTCCGCGAGAGCTTTTTGCTAAGTTGAGCTAAACAGACAACATAATACAAATTACAATTACAAATAATTACAAATATATGTAACATTTACAGTGATAAACTAAATATACATATACATCATGCAGAACAGCGTCATGTAAAGACACATCTCAGAACACTTGTTACCAGTGATGATCGGTATGAACAAGTGCATTCACGCATATGAGTACAATTTATCAGATTTTAAAAGCATATTCATCTTTTGCGTTAAGTATCGTCATTTAAAATAAGTAGAAATATATACATGTGTAATAATGTTGTTGATATTTCAACTACTTCTGTATAATCAAAGCACTGAAAGTACTATGGGACTGTTGTGTTGGAATTCGTATATTAAGGTCAGGCAGGCAGTTGTATATGTATGAACACAAGATACGTTTGTTAAATGGTGATGCCGCCTTGGATCCATGTTTTTCAACCAATCAATATGACTTTTGTAAAGGGTTTCCCAACAAACGAACAATTATACCAACTGATCTTGGAATCAGACACATGGTAATAGTATGTACATGTTTCCCAAAATTGTCTAAAGATATTCTTCCTTTTACGTTACTATGAAAACAAAATACTACTTAAAATGCATAATATCAAAATAAGCAATTACTAAACCCTATTCCGCATACAACAAATCTACAGCAGATGAGTTGGAGTCTGTTTCAAACTGTTGATGATCGTCTATTAATACAAGTTAAATGATTGAATAGAGTTCAAACATTGAACCAAAATGCGAACTTGCTCTGTGCTACATTGCTCATGGTGAGCAGTTTATCCTATTGCAACAACGTTTCCAATGCAGTCAGCTGCAAAAGCGTCAGAAAGCTTCTGTATGTTGAAAAAGCTTAATTGAATTGCTGGTTGCCATATTTTACATGAAGGCCAACGACAATCGTCCCAAAATCTTGCAAAAACTAAAAACATGTTGTTGTTTTTCCTTGGTCAAACTTCTAAAGAGGACTTTTGTGGAATAGTTTGTTTTGAAACACCGGAAATCTATTGTCTAACATTTTTTTAAATCACGTTAAACCCAGAATTAAATCATCCAATTTCAAAGAAAATGCGTGTCTAAATAAAAGTGTAATTGATAAATAGTGTTGAAAATATCTAAGTAAATGTCTACGTTTGTGACAAGACTTTCAAAAGCCTTAAGTGTCAGATGCGTGAAAATGTGTCTGCAAGCATGTAACGTTACCTGATCATAAATGAACTTTAATTTCTGTAACGGCGGTGACTCCATAAGGATCTGATGTTAATCTTATATATATTTTAACTGAATTGTTGTTCACGTTAAATATAACGATACGCCTTCTGTAATGATCCGTAAGAATACATGTTTGTCCATTATTTGTAACACATAATTTCGTAACAAGTGTGTTTTTATGTTTTTGCTTTTCCAGGTCAATTCTGTCAACAACAAAATACTCTTCATGCATGAGCTTCTCTCTTTTCAAGTTTCCCTCGTTCTCAATACGTTTGAACATTAGTGTACACAAATAATCTCTTCTAACAGGACTATCAATTTCATCAATGACAAACATCAAATGTCCCCAGTGACCTGTATCAGCACAATCTGAACAAAGATATTGTTCACAGTCAAAACAAAGGGATAGAGCTGATACCGGCCTAATTGTGTATTCTGAGAAGCATTTATCACAATATAAAGGTTTCTCATGTCTGTCTTCCATACCTTGCCTATTTATTGATATATCATACTTAGTGAATGATTTATACTTCTACGGTGACGAACAGTTTAGATTTGATGGTGTCTCTCGATTGGTCTATTTTCGAATCTCAAGTGATGTGACTTACTGACGCTATAGGTAGTCATGTTTTGATGAAAACGTCATGTTACTATTTTTAGGCCAGAGTGTTGATGCATTTCTTTGTGTGGAACCTTGAATCCCTCCCATCACTGTCTATCTATCCTGCCTCAACTATATTCCGCATATGAAATGAGAAATATAATACATTTGCCCTTGTCATATTATGTGCTTTATCTAGATTCAACATTTATTGTTTCACTGGTACTTCATTGTGTTGGTGCTTAGCGCCGTTTTCTTTTTTTCAGAACTGTTTTGAAGAGAGGCCATGTCAGAAACATTTGTATGAAATTATTTGAAATTGGGTCAAAGGAGGCGATGTCCTTTAATTACTTTCTTCTACTTTTAGCTCTGTCAGCCATCACGGAGTGGAACAATTTGAACAGTTTATGTAGAGAGCTACTTAATGAATATTTGTGTGCGATTATTATAGAACTGGGCTAGTTGTTTAGGAGGAAATGTTGTTAAAAGAGGTTTCTAGTTTAGCACTGCTGACAAAATTTTGATGCAGAGCGGGACTGTTTGACACTTTTGGTTTAGGGCTACTTAAAGAACATTTGTTAAAACTCATTTTGAAATTGGGTCAGTGGTGTTGGAGGATGATGTAATTTAGATATATTTTTATTTCAAGCTCTGGTAGTCATCATGTGATGCAAAATTATTTTGAAATCGATCCAGTTGTTTTAGAAAAGAATATTAGAACGGACGATGGACTGCGAATGATCACAATATCTTTCCCCGAGAACTTCATGCTCAGATAAGCTAAATACACATTAGAATATAAACTATAATTACACATATATGTAACATTTTCTGTGATAACCCGACAAATATAAAAGTAAATACAGAACAGCGTCATAAAAAGAAACAACATTTGTAACCAGTAATGATCAAAATGAACAAGGGCATCAGCGCATAACTGTACAATTTATCAGATTTTTAAAACATTTTCATATTTGTGTAAATTTGATACACAGCAAAACCGAAATTCCAAAAGACTCAATTGATTGTCTTTTTCAGCTATGTTTATAACAAGTAGAAATATAAACATGAACAAGTATACTCATTTTATTCATATGATACCTGGTGTTTTTTTTATAAAATTAAGTGTTAAGCTTGCACAAGCGCATACATAGTTCATAGTTTAAACGCTGAAATCATACATAGGTAGGTCGGCTGTACCGATCAAGAATTGTTCATTACCAGCTGTTTTTTTTACAGTTAGTATTATCGATGCTTATGTTCTACATTGTAACAGCATTTCTAAATATAGATTATTTCCGAAGATGTGTACGAACATTTACGAAGATCTTTTCAATGTCGTCTACTGAAAAGTCGTGACATATGAGAAAGGGAGGTTTAAACGCCTTTCAGGATTATTGTAAATGTAGGCCTACATCTATATGATGAACAGGTAAGACCATCATACTGCTTTAGAGCATCCCATGGTTTTTGTACATGTACACATATATATACGATACAATCAGAATACCATGATTGAGACTACTTTAGATCCAGAACAGGTTCATGTAAGTGTACATATATATGATGAACAGGTAAGACGATCATTGAGACTGCTTTAGAGACTTCCATGGTTCTTGTTCATGTACATATATATATGGTTAACAGGTAAGACCGTGATTGAGACTGCTTCATATCCGGGGTTCATGTAAGTGAACATATATATGATGAACAGGTAGAATCATGATCAGAGTGCGCGGAGGTGCAAGTTGATCTCGATTTTTACTAGTCCCATTTTGTCTCGAATGTCAGGTTTTCTATGACGCAGGCCATGTGTAAAAGCTGTCCTTAAATACGTTTTCTTAGTGCTTAACTATAGTAACTCATTCCCGACCTTATACTGAGTTCGATAGTTATACACTCAAGGAACGAAACTGTTATTACAGTTATGGCTTGGGCATGGTGAAGATCATAAACATTCGTTCTGTACAAAGTCACGCGTTCGCGTGCCATATTACAGTAACGGCCAGTAATCCTCCTCCATACTGATACACCGACATGGGAAACCCGACTCAGATTTGTGTGCAAAACGAATCTCTTCTTGTAGGATTGTCATGTTCATTGATGGAATACATCAAATGTTCCGATCGACCTATATCAACACAATTAGAGCAAAGATACTTTTCACAGTCAAAGCAAAGGGATAGAGCTGCTACCCGCCTATGATTGTATTTCGACAAACATTTATCAAAGATGCAATTGTGCTTTGGTAAACAGTGTAGATTCAGATCAGTCTGTGATCTAGACTCCAATGTTCAGACATTTATTTCATAAACATACTAGAAGTGTCTATTAATTTGCGTATATTTTGATAGACGGAGCAGATTTAAAGGGTGACCTGAATCTACACTTAATAGAAATGCAATTTTGAACAGTTTCCCAATGACGGGTACACACTTTTGATATTATCAATATCGTCACAAACAATCCATCGTCCTCCTGCGTTTTATGCATTTGCTGTTTATGTACGGTGTCTACACTTTCAACTTTCTTTTCATTCATTAACAGTCCTTCCCGCGTAAGTTACCCTTATTGCTGGACTTGTCCATATATCTTGACCCCATTGAGTCAGTCGTAATGCTAGCCGTACACACCCCTGAGGATTAAGGGGGAAAGCCATAACTACCATTTTTGTTTTTGGTATGACCCGGCCGGGGATCGATTCCGTGACCTCCCGCAAACAAAACGAACGCCCATCCACGACAACACATGCAAGGTCTTCTACGGTTGCTATTAACCAATAATATAACATGTTATTGTCCAAAAGTAGCTTAAGAACTGTATTAGCAAGTCTGGGAAAAAATCAGTTTATTTAAATATTGTTGTAATAAACACTAACAAACAAATGATAAAGGGTACATTAGACAACTTAAGACAATTATTCTATAAAATAGTAATATAAAACTATTTTTATTTGGATTAAGAATGACAATGAGTCTAAGGAATATGATTAAGGATCACCCATGGAACAACCCTGTGAAGTAATATAAAAAACAGGCTAGTGGTTTCTGTGTAGAATTTATTTTAAATTCTTTTCTTCAACAACCTGTTTCACATGACATCAATAGTTACGAACTGATACAAATAATGAAGGACAAGCACATTTATAGAGTGGTTTCCGTAAAGCTTGATTATAATTGGCCCAGTGATTACTGAAATGCAGTAGTTTTAAAGCAAAAGTTAAAGTACGGGTACACGACGGAAACCTTTCCATGACATAAGATCGACTGACTTTTAGCTAGTGAAACTAACAAAGGAAAAATCACTTAAGTGGATTTTTCCAAAGAATTAAATTCAATTTCATTAGGCTAAATCAACATGTACACGCCTGAGGCCAATACAAATTGTAACAGTAAAACAAATATGGTAAAATAAACAAGAAAACATTCAAAACATACAAACAATATATACGTAAAAATATTGTTGATAAAATGTAAAATTCATTACTTGATCATATACTACAATATGGTATAATATTAACAGGCAGTATACCATGTTTTAAAAGCATTGTGTAATTTTTCGTGACGATGTTTAAATGCATCTCGTAAATACTTGGCAGTTTTAAACATCATTCGTAGAGAAAACTAAACGAAACAGCAAAGCAAAAATAAGAATAATATATGACTTGCCATTAAGTGGGTTAAAATGTGTATATACCGGACCAGACAACTTAAGGGGATTCATTAAACAAATAATTGGCGACTTTCATTGAATGAAAAGGAGCTGGCAGGTGACTTAAGCAAGCTCAAAAGACAAGGGATGCTCATGGAACATATCTGGGTAATTAATAGAAAATCGGAAATGTAGTTATAAGAGAGTTGTTCAAGCCGTTCAAAATGTCCACAAAATGCAACTCCAATCAGGTGGTCAAGAGTTGAACCATTCCATCTTACAATGGTCACCAAAAGACATTTTCTGTGAACTTATTTCAAGATGGGACAATCATTTCTTACACTATTAAGTTATGATACTTAATCCCATAACTTAACATCAGCCTATTATAAGCATCTTTTTTAAGGTCCAGTGTCATGTTTTGGAAAAAATTATTCGGACTTCCCGTAGAAATGTGCAAACAAGATGACAATGGCATGGTGGCCCTGTTAGGCATTCCTGAGTATCCTGGCTCTGTTTGATAAGGTGTTCATAAGCAATTTATAATATGTTATAACTAAGGCAAAGACCCGAAGACAAATATTCTGAAAATCATTGAGAACGAAATAGTAGAAATATAGCCTGTAAAGGGTTCACAATGTTTATCTTTAATTTGACCTAGTCACCTAGTTTTCTAGAGGAATTTTTATTTCATTTTAGTATATATTGGTTTGAAATAATCAGACTGGAGTTGATATTGTAACAATTTTTGCCAGAAAAATAAAGAATTTAGAATAAACGATCAGAAGGATATCTAAACGTTTAATATATTCACAAAAGTGTAATATATGCACTAAACAAATTAAACTCTTTCCCAAATAGGTAAAGCTTTGCGTATGCTGACAACTTTGCATATATGCAATAATAGTGTGCGACCCCATAAACGAAACTATGATTATCGAATAAAGTTGAAACATTGTGGCAAAAGGAGCTAATGCAATTCATGATTAATTATTCCTCCTTTTGCTGCAATGTCTTCAAATTTAGTCTGTTGCAGATGCCTCAAATTGCGTTTAAAAGTAGGAAAGTGTTAAACTTTAAGAAATTAGGATTCAGTTTAAGTACTTATCTAAATATCTATGCCCCTGCCCTTTTGAAATAGCAAAACATCCGGGCAAAACACTTTTCTTTTATAAATTGATACAAATTGGAAGCGCGGTAATCACCATAAACAACTAGAAATTTCAAGAGTCACGGAAGTCAACCCGGGAGTGTCAATGATGTTGTAATGATATCCCCAATGAGGATGTGCAACATGTTAATTATTAATTGTTAAACAACCGGCATCATGATAACAAAACAGTGTTCGTTTACACGAAATGTGTGGCACCTATCAGCATGCTATATCACCGATAGTCGAATTTAAACGTTACATTTTTGTATTGTATTATTATTATCTGATATAAAGGCTACTTACACTCTATAAATCAACGCCGCCTCTAGATACCGGCTGTCCTAGATAATGTGAACATCTTATAATGCGACAGCGAGATAAAAGTGAAGGTTATCTATCTAATATTGTTCTAACGTACGTCTAATCTAACATGTGTTTTTGTGTGTACGATGTTTCACGTCGTTCTCAACAATTGTTCATTTATATCTTGGCGATTTATGGGTTTGTTACATGTTTCAGTTCTACTCGTCTATTGATCCTGTGACCAGCCTGTCAATCTCAATGCTAACCCCACAATTCTTAGCGCAAAGGAGGAAAAGCCGCTTTTGTTTTAAAAGTATTTGGTATTACGCAGTCAGGATTCGAACACTCGAGCTCCCGCACCAAGGCGCACCCATGGCGGACAATCTGCCACTTTACCACCGAGGTAGTCTCACACAAATATATTTTTATATAGGTGCTAACTATTTTTTGTCACTGGAATGGATACATTGCACACATATCTCACCCAAAGAAATGACTATTTATCATAAGGAAATAAGTGTGACAGGAAGAGACGGTTTGCAAACAACATTGATATAATCCTGCCTAGTTCTTGTATTCTGGAGGCCACCTCTATTAGAGCCAAATTTTGAATTTTGAAAAATGATCTAAATGGATTTAAAGAATTGAAACGAAAACAAACTTAACCCTTTTTCATAGACAGACGCTTTCTGACGCCTCTGCAGCAGACGCCTTCTGAACACAATGATGAAAAAGGAAATATTGCCCACGATGGGGCCACATTTTTCTCAAGTTTATTCAATAAGTGTTCTTATATTTATAGAGATTTTTTTTTTTTAAATGTTATGACTTCAAAGTCGTCTACTGCAGCTTTATTGTATATGGTAAAGGGTTAATAAAGAATGTATACTAACGATTATGATGTATACATACATGTAAGTAAAAACACTCGAGTTCGTTGACTCGGCATTTTAGCTTGTAATGTTCTACATGTCCACAAAACACCACTTACTTCGCTACCGCCTCGATAACCACTCTTTACAATTCTTCAGAATTTGTCCGGTAACGGATTGTTATTGTCGAATACTACATTTCTTTATATTTGCTATACAAAATGCAAAACACCTGTTATTCGTGCGTGCCTCATACCACTTTCCTTCAGGTACTTCTTGGATTGAAGGACAGTGAGCCCGGAAAAAACATGATACTATCCTTGCAACCATGAATCCAAACGGGGGAAGATATTTCTACAATTTCACACTTGTGACAAGACCGGGGACACCGATTTCCGGTTCCCAAGGCGGGCGATCTCCACGACGTAGACGGGCACTCTCATGTTCGTAAGCAACATTAATATTGTAGGCGCAGCAACAATACCGCAATATACAATTACATGCGCAGCGTCTTGCTATTTAGAAGCTTATTAAAGCCCTGGTTTGACATTCTTCAAGGTTGCCGTTCTTCACGTTGGACCATTATTCTAGTTGTTTTTCATAAGATGCATTTAGTTCTCAATTAAATATGAACGGACAGTGAGACTTTTGCAAGAGTGTGCGTTGAAACATTCTCATCTGAGTATTACAACAATTACATATAGGCGGATAGTGAAGACTATAGGGTTACACTGCTTATATTTTTCAGGAATATATACCATAAAGGCGGACAGTGGGTAGGGATTTAAGGGTTTTTGACACTCAGGATCGGCATCCTTTTAAGTTACATTGTCGATCAACACGTTGGACTATAATTCTAGTAAATTAATTATTTAGTTCTCAATTAGACATAAACGGACAGTGAAGACTATAGGGATACACTTCTAATATTGTGTAGGAAGATAATTTCAGGAATATATACCATAAAGAAGGATAGTGAAGACTCTACGGATACACTTCTAGTATTTTGTAGGAAGATGCATTCAGGTGCATTTACCGTATAGGCAGAGAGTGATATTATAGGGATACACTTCCAGTATTTTGAAGGAAGATAAATTTAGGTATAAATAACATAAAATGATAAAGGTAGACAGTGGAAAGTATGTGGATACAACTCTAGTATTATGTAGGTAGATGCATTTAGGTATATATACCCTATAGTCTGACAGCGAAGACTTTATGGATACATTTCTAGTATTGTGTAGGAATATGCATTCAGGTTTATAAATCATAAAATGATATAGGCGGACAGTGGAGACTATGAGGATATACTTCTTGTATTTTATAGGAAGATTCATTTACGTTTATATATAATAAATGATATAGACGGACAGTGAAGGGCATAGGGATACACTTCAAGTATTTTGTATATTCAACTATATATACTATATAGGCTATTAATGAAAGCTTTAGGGATACACTTCTAGTATTGTGTAGCTAGATAAATTCAGGAATATATACCATAAAGAAAGATAGTGGAGACTTTATGGATACACTTCTAGTATTTTGTAGGAAGATGCATTCATGTATATATTTCATATAGACAGACAGTGAAGATTATAGAGATACACCTCTAGTATTTTGTAGGAAGATGCATTCAGGTATTTATACCATAAAGACAGACAGTGAAGACTAGCGGGATACACAACAAGTATTGTGTAAGTAGATGCATTCAGGTATATATAACATATAGACTGACAGTGAAGACTATAGGGATACACTTCTAGTATTGTGTTGGAAGATACATTTAGGTATAAACATCATATAGGCATACAGTGAATACTATAGGGATGCGACACTTCTAGCATGTTGTAGGAAGATGCATTCAGGTATATATACACTATAGGCAGATGGTGAAGCCTATAGGGATACACTTCTAGTATTGTGTATGGAGATACATTCAGGTATAATATACCCTATAGGCAGACAGTGAATATTATAGGGATACACTGCAAGTATTGTGTAGGAAGATGCATGCAGGTGTATATACAATATAGGCGGAAAATGAATACTATAGGGATACACTTCTAGTATTGTTCAGGAAGATATATTCAGGTGTATATACCCTATAGGCGGAAAGGTAAGACCATAGATATACTCTTCTTGTATGTTATAGGAAGATATATTGAGGTAATAAATACTATGGGGATACACTTCTAGTATTTTATAGGAAGATGCATTCAGGTATATACACTCTATAGGCGGACAGTGATGAGTATGGGGTTACACTTCTAGTATTTTGAAGGAAGATACATTTAGATATATATACCATAAATTATATAGGGGGACAGTGAAGGCTATAGGGATATATTTCTAGTATTTTATAGGAAGATACATTCAGCTATATATACCATATAGGCGGACAGTAAAGACTATGGGGATACTCTTCTAGTATTGTGTAGAAAGACACATTTATGTTAATATACTGTACATGCGGACATTGGGTAGGGATTTAAGGGCTTATTGAAACTCGGGTTCGGCGTCCTTTTAAGTTATATTGTCGTTCAACACGTCGGACCATAATTCTAGTTGTTTATTCTCAGATGCATTTAGTTCTTCATTAAATATAAACCAACAGTCAGTACCGAGCTAAGAAATGAGTATTGCCTAAGGGCATTCCATCATGACTCCCTCGAGCAGGAATCGAACCCAGGACCTCATTGAGGCAATGTTCGACTGGCTTTCGTCCTCGGAGGGATATAATACATGTTCTATGAAATAACATTTATATAAGTGTAGCTTCTGTTCCATGAAGTGGTAAAAATAGATTAACTCTTCACTTTGTGATTTACGACATTTATTATTAAATATTATAAAATACAAGTTCTGAATACAGCAAATAACATATATATGTCTCCGAAATTCTACAAAGGATCCCATTTTTAATACATTTCTCGAGTCTGACCGCTTTTAGTGGGAGCCTCTACCTTGATTATGAGCAATTTCTCCTTTTGTCATAATATTTTCAAAAGTCGTCGGATATAGATGCGGTGAAACAAGTTACACTTTCTTTTAAGATTTTAATTACTATCATTGATAATGTCTTGCATTGCATTCCCCCACATACACCCACTCATAAAAGTGCGGCTATTTGTAAACAAGAGGGCCATGATGGCCCTGGATCGCTCACCTGTTTTCTTGTTTTATTTTCACTTTAGCCATATAAGCCCCGCCCCCTGTCAGCCATAGTTTCGGACCAATCAATTTGGCTTTAAGGATTCTGATAGAGGGTCACCCTAGGAACATTTCAAAATTATTTGAAAATCAGCCTGACACTTTCGGAGGAGAAGATATTTTAAGTTTTCACTATAGCCATATAAGGCAAAATAGCCCCGCTCCCTGGTGGCCATTTTTTTTCAACAACCAACATGGCTTGAAGCAATCTGATAGAGGGTCATCCAAGTAACATTTCTACAAAATTATTTGAAAATTGGCCTGACGCGTTTGGAGAAGAAGATTTTTTGTTTTCACTATAGCCATATAAGGCAAAATAGACCTGCCCTATGGCGGTCATGTTTTTTTTTTCGACCAATCAACATGGCTTACAAGAATCTGATGGTGGGTTAATTAAGGAACATTTCTACAAAATTATTTGAAAATCGGCCTGACACTTTTTGAGGAGAAGATGTTTTAAGTTTTCACTATAGCCATAAAAGGCAAATTAGCCCCGCTCCCCTGGAGGCCATGTTTTTCAACCAATCAACACGGTTTGGAGGAATCTGATAGAGGGTCATCAACGGAACATTTCTACAAAATTATTTGAAAATCGACACAACACTTTTGGAGAAGAAGATTTTTTAAGTTTTCACTATAGCCATATAAGGCAAAATAGCCCTGCCCACTGGCGGCCATGTTTTTCGACCAATCAAGACGGTTTGAAGGAATCTGATAGAGGGTCATCTAAGGAACATTTCTACAATTTTTTTTTTTGAAGTTTTGTTCATTTCGTTGCTATGGAAACCAGAATTCTGCATGGATCCCAATAATTATAACAAGTAGGAATTCTGGTGAGGTCATTGAGAGGATGCTTTCTGTGAAGTTTCATCCGAATTGACTTACTGGTTACTGAGGAGAAGAAGTTGACGCACGACGCACGACGGACGCCGGACAAAAGGCGATCACAATAACTCACCTAGAGCAAAGCTTAGGTGAGCTAAAAACAAGAGGGCCATGATGGCCCTAGATCGCTGACCTGAGTTATGCAATGATATTTCTAATACAAAACAGATGACAAAGTCTGAAACTGCTGGGAAAAAAATGCAGTCTCCAGAGTGTTGACTCTAGAGTGTTAACAAGATTTTGCTTCAATTTGGCCTAGTGACCTTTTTTTCACCCGAAAACTTGATCTACATATCATCAAGACAAACATTCTGATAAGGTTTCAACATCCTCAACCTAAAAATGCGACCTCCAGAGGGTTAACAAGAGTATTCTTCAATTTGACTTAGTGACCTATGGTCCAGTTTCGAACTTGTCCAATATTTGATGAAGATGAATGTTCTGATAAACTTTTATGAAGATCGTATACAAAATGTAGCCTGTGGTGTGTTAACAATGCAATTGTTGACGAAGCACGACGCACGACGCACGAACGCCGAACAAAATATGATCACAATAGCTCACCTTGAGCACTATGTGCACAGGTAAACTAAAACTATAATTGCTCGTTATTCTCCTTGATGCATGCCAAACTATGTATTTCCATAATCACAAATAGAGGATAAGGGGATTAAAGCAATACTTACATATAAAATATACAAATAATGCATATGCAAAACATGCAAATACATGATAAGAAACCATATTTCTCAATGATTAATTTGTTTTGTAAACATAGTGCTTTACCAGAAGGGATATATATATATATATATATATATATATATTATGTTAATCGTTTAAAACGAGAGGACCATAGTGGTCCTATATTTTTCACGTAAAGTAAAGAATTTTAAACAGTTTTCTAATGTTAGCTCTGGCAACAGTTTGGTGCTATAGGGTGGGCATATTTGAATAATTGTTGTACTGGGCTACGCATGGACAAACTGTGTTGAACTATTTTGAAATTAAGCCACGGTTTAGGAAGAGAAAATTCCCTATTTTTAGTTGCTGATGTCATCTTGTTTGGTAGAGAGCTTATTATTTTGAACTTGTTACGGCAATTATGTTATTTAATGTTTGACGTCGCTTTTAACAATTGTTCAGTTATATCACGACGTTTCCTGAGTAAGTTACCAGTACTACCGGACCATTAATCCTGACACCAGTCAGTCAGTCTTAATACTAACCCCGCAGCCCTGAGCACCAAGGAGGGAAGCCATTACTACCATTTGTAAAGTTTTTTGTATGAGCAGGCCGCTCTACCACTACTCCACCGTGGCAGTGTCAGTGGTTAAGAAGGAGATGTCATTTAAATGTTTTTTCTACGTTAGCTCCGGTAGCCATCATGTGAAACGGAGTTGGAAGATTTGAACAGTTTTGATAGAGGGCTATCCAGGGAGTGTGGTTTAAGAGGAAATGTTATATAAAGTATTTCCTATGTTTAGCTCTTGTGGCCATTTTATTTTGCAGAGCAGAATCCCTCGAACAATTCTGACAGAAGACAAGCTTAGATACATTATTGTTAAACTATTTTGAAATCAGGCTAGTGGTTTAGGAAGAAATTTTGTTTAAAGGTGTTTCTATTTTTAGCTCTGGTTATAATTTTGGTAGAGGGCATCTTGAGGAACATTTGTATCAACCCCTTTTGGAATAGGGTAACCGGTTATTGTTCAAGGAGGAGATGTGTTTAAAAAACCTTTCTATTTTAGCTCTGGTGATCATCCTGAACAGTGAAATTGTTTTGAAATCGAACAAGAAGTTTCCGAGAAGAAGTTTTGAACGACGACGGAAGGGGAGTTATCACAATATCTCAACCTGAGCTCTTCTCGCTAAGGAGAGCTCAAGCCTACAACAAAAATACAACTTATTATGATTCATGCATGTAACATTTACATTGGTAAGCCTGCACGTAAAAGTAAATACAAACAGAAAAGTGCCATAAGAAGACACAGACACACATCATTAGCGCAGTTATATCTGGTAATGCACAGTTTGTCAATAAGTCCCAAAACTGCAGACATTTATTTTTTATTTATTAAGATAAGTTGGCATTTGACGTTTCTATGAGTGGGATTCGTGGAAAACCAAAATGTTATCTAATAATATTATATAATACAGATGGTCAAGTCATAAGAAATACTTAGATAAATAAGTAATATAGCTCAGATAATCCTTTTCACACATTCTTTACGTTTGAACTTGAAATATGACATTGACCTTAAGCTTTGGTAGTAAATTGTTACATGATACATTGACCCATCAAGATGAACAAGTGTGCCAAGTTATTTAAAAATCTGTTGATGCATTTTAACCCTTTACCACATACAAAATATCAGTAGCACACGACTTATTTATTTCGTAAAATAGCAACATGCATATGAAATATGGAAAGAAGAAAAAAAGCTTTTAAAAGAGTATTCATCTTTTGCACCGAGTTGATACTCAGCAAAATCGACATTTCAAAATACCTAATTGGTTGTCATTTGTTCAGCTATGTTTATGATTAATATAATATATATATACATGTATGCATACTCATTCTGTTGACATTACAATACTTATTTAAACAAATAATTTAAAGATTGACCTTGGACAAGTGCATATATTAGTAAGACCACTTCATTCATGAGTTATAGCAGCTTTACGAATCCTGGATTTCCGTGAGTTTACAGTAAAGTGTTGTCGATCTTAATGTACTACGTTGTGACATATGTTTCCTAACTATAGATTACTTCTGAAAAGTTGTACGAACATTCACGAAGTCACCGTTTCTACTTATTTTGGAGTGCAGTGATTCGAATGATGACGTCACGAGTCCACAGTCAATAATTCTACATACCTACATAAACAATCAAAAGCTACAACATACATGCATGATTATTAAAGTCATCATTTATACCTATTTTCAAGTGCAGAGGTCCAAATTGTGACGTCACGAGTTCACCTTCAATATGTCTTAAATATACTTACATAAAAGTTCATGACCATATAGAGAGACATGGATATGAATCAGTAGCCAGAACAATACAAACTCAGACTTCCTGACAAATTACCCCAACCTCTTCTTTTCCCATATTTAATTGCGCGCTAAATGACCTTAGCTGTCGATGCGCCATAAAACAATATACATTCATTCATTCATTCTTTTCCCATAATTCGTGTTATATGTTATATTCTTATCATACTGCTTTAGAGTCTTTAATGGTTCCTGTACATATATACGTGTATATGGTGAACAGGGGAATATCCTGTTTAAACTGCTTGATGGTTCTTGTTCATGTACATGTATATGGCGAACAGTGGAAGATCCTGTTCAGAAAGCTTTAGAGATGTTTATGGTTCTTGTACGTGTACATGTATATAGTGAACAGGGAAGACTCTGATCAGACTGCTTTAGAGCTTTTTTTGGTTCTTGTACATGTACATGTATATGGCGTACATGGGAATATCCTGATTGGACTTCGTGGATTCGAAGGCTGGTCACATTACGTCCCGAACCAAGTTTTCATATATGCCGTAATCCATGTGTAAAAGCTGTCCTTATATACTACACCTTGATTGCTTAACTACGGTAACTCCCCATTGACAATGTATTGAGTTACCATAGTATTACACTGAGGCAACGATACAACCATGGTTTGGACATCGTAAATATGACCAAAATAATTTATGTACAAAACCAGTCATTCCATATTACAGTAACAACCTTTAACCCTAATCCATTATGACAAATGAACCTCGCTATGGTAAAACTGACCTTTGATACATGACGACCAATGCAGGTCAATATTAGTATGTACTTCCACCTATTCTGGTCAGGATCATCACTGTTTGCCATATGATAGAACGAACATTCTAGAAGATTCTGAAACATGATTTTGATAATAAATAATCACACAAGTTAATAATCTGCTCTAATTTAAAAGTATCTTAATATTTAAAAGAGGTGTGGCTAAAAGGTTATGTATGCCTCATTACCGTAATTGCACGTTTATGTCCATGCAAAATGTAAGAAGTGTCTTTATATACAAGCATAGCCTGCATCCCGCTTATGCCATCAAAACCCTTATGTTCAATATTCGTGCGTTTACGTAGATCACTTGATAGTTTCCACAACTTTAATCCGAAGAATTGAGATACGTAGACGTTTTGAGCTAAATCTACACAAATACTACTCAAATTTTTGATCGGTTGCACTGCTCTATTCAAACATCGACCATTCATATCAAAACTTAAAACCGCGTATGAATCGTGTATAAGATACATCGTCTGGCTTTCTTGGTGAATGGCCAATTGTGGTCCTAGAAACCATGGCCCTGCTATGGATATGAAAGATTCTCTTACAGCTTCTACAGGATCAAGATCTATACGTTGCATTTTATTTCCAGCTCTATCGATCACTCCAATAAAGTACCCTTTATATAAACGATCCCAGTACACAAACACCAATTTTCCATTACAATACCCGATTTCATAACATTCATAATGTACATCAATAGCTTGTATTATTTGTGCTGGTTTAACCTTGATATCCATTACGATTATTTGTAATTTCAATGGAAATGTTACAGCAATAACAGAGGGAGAATGTGAAGCGTCTTGAATTTCGGTGACTCCAAAAATCTTTGCTGTTAATTTGATATATCTTCTCGTTGTATTGTTGTTCACATCAAATATAATGATACGCATATTGTCTACATCCGTAAGAACACATGTTTGTCCATCATTTGTAAAACACATTCTAATATAATATGAATGTCGATTTTCAGGATTTTCCAGGCCAATATTCTCAATAACAAAATACTCATCGTGCATGAATTTCTCTATTTTTAAGTTTCCCTCGTTCTCAATATGTTTGAACATTTGTGAACAAAAAGAATCTCTTCTATCAGGACTGTCATTACCATCAATGGAATATATCACATGGTCCAAGTGACCTTTATAAGCACAATCAGAACAAAGATATTCTTCACAGTCAAAACAAAGGGAAAGAGCTTTTTTACGCTTATATATGTAGTCTGGCAAACAAAAATTACAAGATTTGTCATTCTCATCAATGGAATAAATAGCATGTCCCGAGTGACGAGGTTCAGCACAATAAGCACAACTATATCGCTTACAGTCATAACAAAAGGCTTGAGCTGTTACCGGCCTAATTGTGTATTCTGGCACACATTTATCACAATATAAAGGTTTCTCATGTCTGTTTGCCATAATTTGCCTGTGTATTGATATGTCAGACTTAATTAATGATTTAGACGTCTACGAACGGTTTAGATTTGAATGTGTCTCGCTTGATCTGAAGTCGAATCTCAATCGATGGGGCTTACTGACGTCACACGTAGTCATGTTTCGATGAAGTAGTCGTGATACTATATACAATGTATAGCTTAGACGGTGGATGCCTGTCTTCCTGTGGAACCTTAAATCCCTTCCATCACTGTCTACTGGAACTAGCAATGAGTGGTTTCTGATCACCATTTAATTGTCCTGCCTTATCTATGTTCCGCATATGAAATGAGAAATATAATTAATTTGACCTCGGTAATTTAATGAGCATTTACTAGATTTAAATTGTTTTTTCTCTAGTACTACATAACACCGTTTTCAACAGTATTTCGGTTAATATCATTCTAACGGAACACATACAATCGACAACCATATGAATACAATACTCAATTATTCGTTATTCAAATGAAAGTACACATATCTGATTGATTAATTGCTGAAAAATATGATAGCATGCGCAGATAACGACGGAGATGATTTGGCTCTGCAAAAATAGTGGTAAATGCGTCATATACGGGAAAGGGTTAATCAGAATCAGATTGAATTTATTAATATTCAATTTCATTATCTTGACTATAACTACTTCATATACCTATATAAGGATCCATAATACATTTACGGTCTTTTATCAAAATATTTCCTATTTACTAAACAAAAAAACACTACCTTGTAGGTACATCATCACCTTACCGCAGAACAGGTTAAGTGACAATTTTCACAAAATCACTTTTTGGGATTAAATGGTCCAAATTGTTGATATAAAATGTACTTTTGAATTATCTTGACCGATATCAAATGTTAAATGATGCGTTTGAGAAAATAGTAAAACAGGTTATCTTGCAAGCTTTACTTTGTGCATAAACAGGTTAAATACACTTAACCTGTTTTTGCGCACATCCGTGGTTAAATTAGAATTTGGCCCATGTAAAACGTATAGATCTAGATGAGGCCGTGATATACCGACGTGTACTCTTTCCCATAGACGGGTTTAGAACACGTTTTACATATACCTTTTGGTACCTATTTCCATAGACGGGTTTAAAATATTCTTCAGATATACCGACGTATACTTTTTCCCATAGACGGGTTTAGAACACTGTTCATATATGCCGACGTGTACCTTTTCCCATATACGGGTTTAGAACACTGTTCAGATATGCCGACGTGTACCTTTTCCCATAGACGGGTTTAGAACACTGTTCAGATATACCGAATTGTATCTTTTCCCAGAGAAGGGTTCAGAAATCTGTTTAAATATATACCGATATGTATCTTTTCCCATAGACGGTTCAGAACACTGTTAATATATATACCGACATGTATATTTTCCCATAGACGGATTTAGAACACTGTTCAGATATACCGACGTGTACCTTTTCCAATAGACAGGTTTAGAACACTGTTCAGATATATCGAATTGTGTCTTTTCCCAAAGAAAGGTTCAGAAAACTGTTTAGATATATACCGAATTATATTGTTTCCCATAGACGGTTCAGAACACTATTCAGATATGTTCCCATAAACGGGTTCAGGACACCGTTTAGGTATATACCAACATTAACCTTTTCATATAAACGGCTTCAGAACACTTTGCAGTGATACCGACTTGTTCTTTTTCCCATAAAAGGGTTCAGAAAACCGTTCAAATATATACCAACTTGTATCTTTTCCCATAGAAGGGTTTGGAACATTGTTCATATATATACCGACTTGCACCTGTTCCCGTAGACGGTTCAGAACACTATTCAGATATACCGCTTGTATCTTTTCCAATATACGGGTTCAGAATACTGGTCAAATAAACCGACTTGTGTCTTTTCCTATAGACGGGTTTAGAACACTGTTCAGATATACCGACTTGTATCTTTTCCCATTGAAGGTTAAGAACACTTTTTAGATATACTTGTATCTTTTCCAATAGACGGTTCAGAATACTGGTCAGTTATATCGACTTGTATCTTTTACTATAGACGGTTCAGAAAACTGGTCTGATATACCGACTTGTATCTTTTCCCATAGACGGTTTCAGAACACTGTTTAGATATACCGACTTGTACCTTTTCGAATAGACGGATTCAGAACAGTGTTTAAATATACTGACTTGTATCTTTTCCCATAGACGGTTCGGAACACTGTTCAGATATTACCGACTTGTACCTTTTCTTATAGACGTGTTTAGGTATACTGATTTGTATCTTTACCAAAGACGTGTTTAGAACACTGTTCATACATACCGACTTGTACCTTTTCCCATAGACGCCAGTAATCCATTTCGCTCTATCGGAAACGTCATGAATAAGGAAATAGAAGAAGACGCCACAGTTTGCCATGCTATACAATTTGATTGATTGAAATTTAAAGTCATTTTTAAAAAGAGTCTGCCATAAAACAAGAAATTGTGTGCCTTTCCAAAATAAGACAAATCTGAAAATATTGTTAAATAAAATAAAAAAACAATTATTTAAAAGAGCTCATAACACTCTGGTGAGAGGAGAAATGGTTTAATTTGGGCAATGTCTTCTTTTGCCACAACCTTTAAAAAGCCATCTGCTGCAAATGCCGCAAATTGCGTCTGCACGCAGAAAAGGATTAAATTTTCTTTAGAATTTTAATTTATATGTCATTTTTTTCTGAAACTATATATAAGAAATTTTCGAGACATTACATCACAATTACCGCGTTGATTTTCAATAGATATAATATATTATATTACTTCTTTAAAAACATAAAAAAATATTTGGGTCTAAGAATAACATGTTTGTTTCTGAAAACAAATTATCTATGAACATTGCGAATGTAAGTATGTATCAAAAGAAATCTGATTAGCCCAAAATCAAAAGTCTGTCTGGGAACTTGTTCAGCATGACATGTTATTGAATTTGATCTTAAAATGTCAGTTTACATCAACAGAAAACAGCATGCAATTAGGTCTGACGTCATTGGTGAATTAATTAAAATGTCATGTTACATCAAAAGAAAACATGATGCAATTATAACTGATGTCATTGGTTAGATAATGCATAATTAATGTGTTTGATATCATTAACAGTATTGGACATTACAGTATCGTACATTACAAACAGAAAGTTATCAACATATATTTTCCATTTTAGAAACAAGAGAGCGAAGATGGCCCTAAATCGCTCGGTTGGGTTTTACGACACTGCAACACAAAGACTTAAGAAAGGACCGGTGTGAACAATTTAGGTGAGCAAAAAATGCCATTGAGGAATATGATGATGACTTCTGGAAAGGAATACATTTTCACGGACTTTAATATTTATCCTTTCACTCAAAATGATCTTACGTTTAGGTTCGCGAATTTTGGATTTAAAGGGACTGAATCCCATATGAGAATAAAGCGAAAAAAAAAGAAAATTGTTAAAAATTGCTATTACCTTGATGTTTTTGCATATAAGGCATTTAGATTTGCTGACTGATGTACTACAATATATGCACACTATTAATATTGCGGAGATTTTTCGTTATTTTGCATTGTAAAATCTACTGGGTTAGTAACCCAGTAAATCTAAAAATATCGCTGTATATTTATCACG
>JASEVX010000012.1:13249229-13350728 GCA_031761405.1 Serripes groenlandicus
TGAATTAACCACGAATGCCTATAGCCTGAGTGGTTAATTACAACGCATCAGAACGACAAACCATTGGTTATTCGCCAATAACCCACGGTTGTTGATAGTTTCATTTCGATTCTAACATGACCCGACACATTAACAAAGGGAAATAAATGCACTATTTAGCAAACCAGTTTACCCACCAGTTTTACTTCCCTTAGAATGCGAGGACACATGTGTGCTGTTCCATCAATTGTGACCACCCACTGCATTATACGCATAACTGCAGAAAAAACGACAAAGAGCAACAAAACAGTTTTAATTATTTAATTAATTATTTTAGTTTTCATTTGTACTACACAAGTTAACAATATATATTGACATTGACAAAATCTTATCAACAACAACAAGTCTGTGCTGATTTGTTCTAAAAATAGAACTTGAATACACTTCAATTCCGTCAATACACAGCGACATACAACAAATGTTTTATTCAACTGCGGATTTTGTGATTATTTAGTATTGTAAACATTAAGAGTGACGTTACTGTTAGATATAGCACCAGTAAACATGTGCATAGCCCTGCTTTCGTGTAGACTTATGTCTAGATTAGATTCTGTAGGACAACGTGAGGGTGATGTGACAATGGGTAGGGTAATTACAGCCTCGTGTTTGTTGGTAGCTGATGCAACGCCAGAGAGACACTGAGATGGTGTTTTATGCGAGTTTTCGTTCGTGACAGTGAAAGGACAGTGAGTGCCCTGCTAAACCTCTCTCGTTCATCCTCGCTGGGTTTAATGTACGAGGCTAGACTAGCTACATTCCTGTGGCCTGTTACAGACATGATGGCCCTGCTAGAGAACCCCTGTGAATGAAGAGTGCTGGTGACATGAGCTCTGATGCAATGGTTAGTATACCTGTTACTTAACCCTGCCTCATTAGGCATTCTTGCCATGAATGAAGATAACATATTGACTCCAACAGCCTTATTATAATACCAAATGTCCTTGTTTTCTTGGAGGGGAATTCAGATGGCGATTAATAGCAGCTCGCATTCCAACAAGAGCAGCCTTGGAATATTCCTTTCCATCCTTAGTGCGAACAGAGGCATAGAGGTGTCTGAGTAGTGAGTCGAGTTCTTGGACATTCAATAGTTCAAATTCTTTGTTCAGATAGTGTGCCTCATTCATCCAGTCTAAAAGCACAGAAGAACACAATATAAACATTACAACAAACAACGCTACATTGTTGTTTATTTTATAAATTACATTTGGTATATATAAATGGGTTACTTCTTGATTTAGATAACAAATAAGTGACACAAAGTGACAGTTTATTTTCAAAGACTAAGTGTTTTCCGGATGTGTTTAATATTGACTTTAACCTAAATATTTCTAACAAATTGCATTAAATTTTCAAAATGCAAACAAGTTATTTAAACTATATTCTAACATGACGTTGTTTGTCTTGCCCATAAAGTGCAAAGAAACAAAACCGTTGTTTATTTGCCGATAAACAACGATAAATAATATGACGTCATGTACCCAGTTAAACGTCATCAAAATGACGCCATGGATAAAATACACATGAATGTCATGTTAGATCTATAAAAAAAACGTCGTAGCATAGTTTGCTGTAGATTTAACAACTATCGTCGTTTTTATGCGTGTAATTCTGACCACTCGGGCTGACGCCCTTGTGGCCAAATTACTGCGCATCTAAACACCAACCGTTAAAATTCAACGACAAACAACGCTACGTCGTTTATTTTATAATTTTGCTATTAAATCTTAAAAACTGTTGTGCTAAAGAAATGCTACAGGAATATATTGTGTTTGTTCAACACTGAGCCTTTGTCGTTTTTCTTTGCATCTAATTTCTAAACATAAGAACTCCAAAATAATCTTAATTTGCAAATAAAAACACTTTTTTAAAAGCTTGCTTCTTATTATATTTATATAATGCACACATTTTAATGTGGCTAAGTGTGAATAAGTTTAAATTTTGGGATATTTTAACCGCATACTCTCATTTAAAGTGATCAGTATGATTTTTTAGCAAATCAGGTTTATAGATTGGCGATGTCCGTCTGTCTGTCTGTCGGTCAACATTTGGTTAAAGTTTCTGGTTGAGGCACAATCTCAGCAATAGAAAAGGGTACTGGTTTGCTAAATAGTGCATTTATTTCCCTTTGTTAAGGTGTCGGGTCATGTTAGAATCGAAATAAACTATCAAAAACCGTGGTTTATTGGCGAATAAACAATGGTTTGTCGTTTTGATGCGTTGTAATTAACCACTCAGGCCGTAGGCCTTCGTGGTTAATTCATGCGCATCAGAACTCCAAACCATTGTTTATTCGCCAATAAATCACGGTTTTTGATATTTTATTTCTTAAGTAACTTTGACCTTGTTATTGTTAGTCAAGGTCAAATTGCGACAATCCGGCCATACTGTGACAGTGTCTAAAGCGGTTTCTTGTGGGTTTTTTACAACATACATTTTTTTCTTTCTACGTCTATGAAAAGCATCCAAAGATCTAAATCTTAAATTCAAGAATCTCTCAGTTTTCAATGTTATTCATGGTAAGCCTGAAACTGTTAAAAATATATCTACCTTTAAGCAGTTTAACAGCCCATTTGGTCTGTTTCTCAGTGCTTCTTCCTGAGTTTTGTGCCATCAGATGGTTGATGTCGTGGTCAGATACGCTTTTGAAGCGCTTACTTGGTGGCTCTTGTCCATTACTAGACATATTTTCATACAAAGGGGCATTTCCTTGAATCAAGGTATCATCAGGGAGGTTTTCTTTCTCAAATGATTCATCCAGATCTGCCAAGTCCTCCTGACTTAAGACCAGAAACACTCATCAAAAAGTCATTTATTTCTGCGTAAGTGCAGCTGGATAGCTCTGTGATTTCAAAGGTAAATCTTGTGGCCACCTGTTTAGTAGGGCCCATTAACTGTAATAAGCATTTTCTCACAAGTCCGTCAGAGACATGTTCAATAATTCTCCATTGCCCATCTAATCGCCTGGCTGTACAAATAGCCCCAATAGATGGCATGTACGGTATATTTATCGGGTCGGCTATTGCAGACGACGTAGTATACTATACATGTATGTTTCATTACGTCATGTCACGCTCAATGACAGGCTTATAACTGGAATAGCCAATGTGAAAAGTAGTGCATTTCCATTGGTTATTGACGAATAATCAACGGTTATTTTCTTCGCTCTCTATAGGCAAGGAAAACGTCATGTTATAATTTTCGGTATAACTAGTGTAATAACAATGCTACGTAACGTCATAATGAAAAGCATTGAAAATTACCGCGCTATATAGCGACGTTATATATATTTTGCGCTAATAATCGTCGAATTGGAATTTATGATATATATAGAATATAACATTCGTGGTCATTCAATACAAAATGTTATTAAACTCGTTTACTAAAATTACAAAAACTCGCCAAGGCTCGTTTTTATCAATCTTAGAAAACTCGTTTAATAAAATTTCGTATTGAATGACAATTCATGTAATATCCTCTATATATCTAGAATATCAATGTTGAGAAAATGAGAGGCAGAAATGGATGTAATTAATTTGCTTGTACATTACAAAGACACTATATATGCATGATGATAACTATGGATGCAGTTTACTTTCATCTCGTCAAAACAGTAATATTTAGAGTAAAATAGCAAAATATTGACTCACCCTTATCAACTCAACAACCACACAAATTCAACATAGTTTGGAGATAATTTCTTATCTGCATTTCCTCTCTCACTGCAAAACTCCCTCTGATTCACAAACGTGTACATAAAATACTTAAACACACAACCCTTTACAATAACACTGTTTACATAATAACCCTTTCTCCTCATAAACAGCCAGATTTGTTACAGACATAAAGTGCAATATCTCCTTTTACCCCAATGTATTCTTTGCTATTTTAAAATATCTAGAAAAAATGAGATATCAACACTTACCCACATAACGACCCTTTGTGATGCCTCTGCAGAAGACGACGTTTGGAAATAGTGTGGCAAATGAAGACATTGCGCAGTATATTTTGTTTTCAGGCAGTCGTTTTTTTGTCCTTCCCAGATATGTAAACAATGAGATAACATTTTATCTACCTGGCATTGAAAATAAAAATGCCCGTTTTCAATTCACTTCTGTGTTATGTAATCCTTTCCCCCATACTAAATGAAATGTTGTGTTTAGATCCTAGGAAGCCGCAATGCTATATAAAACCAAAATGGCGTCCTAATCGTAGACGCTTAACATGAAAACGAAAGTAATTTTGAAAATTTACGTTCGAAAATTGTTTATTAGAACTGATAATTCTGATACAGAGACGAATGTAGCCTACTTGAAACGTACCTATGTAAGGGAAGATAATATCATTACCCTAGAATCCGCCTCCTCCAGATATCGGTTGTCCTAGATAATGAATACGATAACGTGATATATGGGAATGTTAGAAATGTTGTTCTGACGTATGTACCAGATACCGGTTTAGTCTGGTTCACGACTTCCTATGATAGTAAGTCTGGCACAACCGAATGAATGGCGGCCTGCGATGATATACATTCGATGTACACTTTGAATGTATTTATTTTAATAAGTTGACCATCTGGATAAAATCGTTTTATTCCTTTAGTCATTAATATAATATACTTATCATAAATATTAACGGGTGATGATTGCTCTTTGTAAGAAGATGTGACGTTGGTTTTTGACAAACTAGAAAACGAGTGGTGTTCGGACCTTTGAATTATTTCGGATATTTTATAAACAAAGTTTGATTGCATGTCCTGTGTGGTTTACTTTTACATTTCATCTTTGTGATGAAACTACTAATATGGTGTGGCACCAGACCACAGTTATGTAAAAGAACCTCCGAAAAATGCTTCTTTTGTCACTATGTTTTCGAAAAAAGCCGTCTGCTGCAGAGACACAAGAAAGCGTCGTTATAAAGGAAAGGGTTAAGAAACACAAACAAGAAATATACAGCAGACCAATTCTGAAAACATTCTGTACAAAATTGATTTTTATAATATTATTACTGGTATCATTTAAAGAGTTTCAAATTTTTTGAAATTAAGTAGCTGTCTTATTATTATTATTATAATAGTATTTTTCAATCTGTTTATTTTATATCAATTTGACTACTTTTGATGGTGGATCCCATGTGTGTTTTAAAAAATACCCAACATTGCTATGACTGGTACAATTGTTTAATGACATAAAGATGATGATGGTGTCATATTATTTTCAATAAACATCATCATGATATTTAAATTGAATTTAAGCATGACAATAGTTTTTTTTTTATTTCAGTGCAAGATTGAATGTTTAAATCATGATCAAAGACACTAAGGCTATATTTTCACTTGTTGCCACTTGAAGGTGAACATATAGTCTAGGTTTCTGAGATCACTGGGTGAAATTAAATTCAATCTTACACCAAAACCAACACATTTTCTGTTACTTTTATGCTTAAATAAGCTTAAAATACTAAATAAGAAAATACTCTGTTTAACCCTTCCCCTTCTACAATTAGTTTTGTTTAATTACTGAAGAAAGTTAAAGCATTGTGGCAAAAGGAGAAGTAGCTCATAATGAACAATTTCATCTTTTGTCAAATGTTTTCAAAAGTTGTCAGGGAGCGTCTAAATGATGGAAAGGTTTAAGACAGATGTTTTCTAACTATATGAAGTCATCCCTAACCCTTGGACATATGCAGTGGGAGAATAGAAACAACTTAAATAACGTTCTGCTTGGACATAACTAAATGTGCATTCTGCTCAGTATCTGAACTTTTGGCTTAAAGATTTATCAGATTATTTCTGTTCACAAGGTTAACAATGTAGATCATGAGCATACTATGTATGTCACAACAGGTGTGTAGGCTCATCTGGCTCTGAAGTACTGCAACTAGTCCATTCATCCGAATAAGGATCTTTATTTGATCACTTGAAAAACAAATATATATATATTAGCCACCAATACAGATCATGATCAGAATACACATATGTGATCTGGATCTAAACTTGTTTCTCATTTCCTATAAAACATGCCATAACTCTAGTTTAGTACACAGTCAGAAATTATTAATATTATCAGGATACATGTAAATGCTTTAACCATTAACTCCATCCTTCCTCACCTTCTACTTGTGTTCAGTTTAGGCAGATTGAAATTCCATAATCTATTCATTAACTTTTCAAAATATATGATGTTTCTGAGTGCCACACATTTTATTGTACATGTTTTATACATAATATGAGCCTGTGCATGACAAAATGTACAAGTTGGCTTTTGAGAACAGTATTACAGATTTAGATTAGACTGTGCATCTACACAGTCTGATCAAGATGTACACTGTTCCATATTACTTACACTAGCTTGTTAGCATATTAATTATGGTAGTGTCATACGGTATTAATTGCAGTACTCTGATAGGGCATAGGAGACTTTGTCACCCTGTAAACAAAACGATACATTTTCTTTTTAAAAAACAGCCAAATTGAACCGACTGTTATATTGCTATTTATAGAATGCTTTCTTTTTAACCCTTTCCTACTTGTAGACACATTATGATGCATATGCAGCCGTCAACCTTTAAAAACAATGTGATAAATGACGAAATTACTTATAATTCTCCTTTTGTCACAATATTGTCAACTCTATTCAATTATCACATTTTCATTTACAGAGATATTTGCAAAACTGTTTTCAAAGTCGTCCACTGCATATTTGCAGTATGTGGAAAGGTGTTAAGTTAAACATATTTTATCCCTTTCCCATACAGATTAAACCTTCATTTAATGAATACATGTTTCACCTTCACTTAATGAATACACGTTTGTCTTTGATTATAATTGCAAATCAGATAGCACATTTGTGTTTACTCTGTAGCAGATGACTTTTGAAAAGCAATTTCTCCTTTTGTCACAATGTTTTCAACTTTTTACAGTAGTTATACTGTCATTTCTAGAGATCTTCAAGATGTTTTCAGTCGTCTTCTGCATATTTATTTTATGTTGGAATGTGTGAAGTGAACAATCTAGATATTGATCAACATTATCTTTGCAGGCTGATCTGGATCTAATTGACAATAGAAACTCAGAAATCATTTGACTTGAGGAATCAAATAAACAGTTTTAAAACATTTAAATCTTTTATGGTAAATTGTTCAAAATAGAGCATATATTGCCTAAATCGGGGACTACTAAAACTTATAATAAAGGAAACATTTGAACATTTTTAAAAATGATATACATCCCATAAAGATAAAAACATTTATTTCTAATAAGATCCTTTGTATCCGAATTTCAAATACATTTTCATCTATCCGAAAACTATACTACTCGATAACAAATCATTTTCTTCCAAACAGAACAAAGCATCATAAAATGAAAACATGGAATCAATTTATGACCTTATTTTAGTAAGATAAATTAATTATTATCCCGATGGTCAACAAAATAGTAAATTTAGATATAACCTGATATTCCATCGCGTCCGCCATTATTTGGTTTGTGCCTGACCCTTTACATAGTAATAAGGGGAAGGAACTCCAGACTAATACCGGTTGTCCTACATAATATAAACAATTGATATTGAGATAGCGGGATGTTGTGGGTGGTTATCAATCCATCGCTGCTCTGAAGTACGTACAATCTTACATGTTTGTTTGTTTGTATGGTGTTTCACGCTGCTATTAGGAATCCGCTGTGGTCGAGTGGTTAGCGTCGGGGATTTCGAAACCGGTTGTCCCGGGTTCGATCCCCAGTCGCGGCACTACGGTCATGGTGGCACATTTTCTAGCCTAGTATTGGTTTGTTTACCCAGGGATCATGAATAAGTGAACTGTCGCCGTGATATAACTGAAATAATGTTGAAAGCGGCGTAAAACCCCAATAAGTAAATAAACGAATTCACGCTGCAATTGTTCAGTTTTATCAGGGTGATCAAGATATCAGTACTACATCAGTCAGCAAATATCAATGCCGTACATGCAAAAACATCAAGGTAATAGCAATTTTTAACAATTTTCTTTTTTTTTCGCTTTTTTCTCATATGGGATTTAGTCACTTTAAACCTAAAAGTGGATTAACCTACTTTGAGATCAGGATAGTAGGGTAAGCGTCATTACGAAACGGCTGGTGTCAGGATAAAAATAACAGTACTACAATATATGCACACTATTAATATTGCGGATATTTTTCGTTATTTTGCATTGTAAAATCTACTTGGTTAGTAACCCAGTAAATCTAAAAATATCGCTGTATATTTATCACGTTATCACTACAACCTCCTTCTCAGAGTTGTTGTTCCTTACACTCACGCAAACATGAATGTTATGAGTCGATAGTGTTAGAGAATGCTGAATTGAATCCACAAATTCAAATGAGCAAGAGGAAATTCCACGGTATTTTTAAACGGGAAAACACGGAGCGGACGTTTTTTTAACTGCTTATTTCCTATGAAATAATGAAAAACAAGACTTGTACGACCTTCTACAACATTCCGTTACATATATATAGACGTATTTTGGATTAATTAGAATAAGTATAAAATATAACGATTTTGGACCATTATGGTGTTCAGTCCCTTTAAAGTATTTGTATGACATAGATGGAGATCGAACCCGCTACCTACCGCTCCCGAGGCGGACACTCTACCACTACACATTCGAGGCGGTCTCACAATGTAATATATTTTGTATAGGCGCTATGTATTGCGGCCAAACAAATGTATACATTTCACACATAAGAGTTACCAATTATCACAAACAAAACAATTAAATCTGTATTTAGAATGAATCTAAATCTGATAGGAAGATGTAGTTTTCCAACATTATTGATATAATCCTGCCTAGCCCTTGCCCATTCGACGCCATCTGGCGGCCTACCACTCTCTGGGCTTCAGCATAGCAATGATGACATACGTTCGCTGACTGTATATTTAAGCTTGTATTGTTCTAATAGCTGTTTATGATATGTAGAGGTTCAGCAAATACAAAATATTACATTAAATTGCAGTGGAATAAAACGTTTGTACCAGTGGAATGGGTTCCATAGAATATTTCGATAACCTAGAGTATATTCCAAGCCGTTTTTGAAGAAATTGTTTTGCGAGGAATCGAAAGCCCTCCATGGTGTTATTAGTCGCCGGGCAGAAGCCCGCGACTTCTATTTTTAATAGGTTTTCGGAAATGACATGGGATGGGGGATTATTATTAGAAAGAAACACATTTAGATGTCTTGAACATATTACAATTGTGTTTGTTTAAAAACACTAAGTAATGACACATCTAAAATGAAATTAATATTCCGATGTTTTAGGTATTTTCAGTTTCTTTATTTTGACTCGCATTTATGTTTCTTTGTTTTATTTACGAAGACAAAACAGTCCCTATTAGCTAGACTGGTATACTATATTTTACACTATATACTACATGTAATCAAAAGGCGATAACTACAAACCTTTACATCGCACAGTCTAATTTGTTTACCAACTGCGTAGATCAATCTCCTTTGCAGAGAGCCGCTCTTTACACTCACTTACAAAATAGTAAATCATAGGTGATTTAAAATGTTTATTTGGTTCGAAACAAATGAAGAAAAGAACAAACCGAGATAAAACTGGTTTTATTAGAAAAAATTACTTTGAACGAACACTCTCTGCCTATAAAGAGAGTTTAAAGAACGACACCTCTGCGAATAAGAAAGAATCGGGTCTTTTGTACAAAATTATTTCGTCCTTGACAATTTTAAATGTGTCATTTAATTCCCTAATGGCATATTGCTTCCGATCTGCATATTGTTATGCATCATTGACACAAGGGCGCTCATCATAATATAATTTTAAAACATAAGTAGTTTGTTATTTTTATTATAAAAAAAGAAGGAAAGAATTAAAATAAATTAACATATTGTAGGGGTCAGTTTATGTTCGAAATTAAGTTTAAATTATACAACAATTTCAATGAGATTTAACTGTTTAGTTGATATTATATTTCGGAGGTGGTCTAATTTATCAATATTGGACTACATTTTAACATTTGTTAAAGTATGATATAATTAGGATGCCAAGCTAATATCATTTTGAGAAAAAGAGAAAACTCATGTCTTCAGCGATTTAACCCTTATCTCATTGTTTTAAAAGTAGATTGCTGCAAAGGTGTCCACTGTTGACTTTAATAGAGGAAAGGTAAAATGACGTACTATTGCATGCAAATCCTAAATTGTCTGTTTTGTGGTTTTATTGAAAAATAATAAAATTCAAATATTCTGACAAACATCTTGAAAAGTGTATGTGTAATTCACAAATCTTATAATTATTCCTTAATGAAAACACTGTATACATACTAAGACTAATAATTGGCAAGATTACTCATTTCCATTACTGTTTATGATCAATAATAAGTTGGTTGTGTGTATGGTCAACCTACTTTGGAATGGAGATTGATCATAAACAATGAAAGGCTTCAATTATCATTCACTTCGTTGACAAAACAATGCAAGTTATGATACATTTTCACTTGATCCCACCCCTGATGTTCCAATATGCCCCTCAGTTGATGACTGTTTATTCAACTACTATCATGTTAGTGTTATGCATAACTGCACTTTGGATATCCGGCGACATTGATGCGTTGCATCAACTTTCTCTTGTAATTAATGTAACAGCTACTGAAATCATCGTCTTACTAGCTGGTAAACATCGTGGTTCCTTGGTACAGGTACTGGTATGCCCCCTCGATATAATCAATGTTACAGCTACTAAACTCATCGTCTTACTAGTTGATGAACATCGTGGTTCCTTGGTACAGGTACTTTGTTATGCCCCCTCGATTAAGAGGATGTTGAGCATATAATGTTTGCCCTATCAAGGTGTCTGTTTGTTTTAATATTTTAACAGCTCATACATCGTCGGAATGATCGCTTCAACTTAAGGCATGAGTATGACAAGTGATAGGAATCCGCCGTGGCAGAGTGGTAATCGTCGGGGATTTGCAATCGGGCGTAACGGATTCGATCCCCAGTCCCGATGGTCATGGTGGAGTGCCCTTGTGAAAGGCACATTTCCTAGCTTAGTACTGGTTTATTTACCCATGGATCATGCATAAGTGAACTGTCCCCGAGATGTAACTGAAATAATGTTGAAAACTGCGTAATTCTAATAAAACAAAGAAGTGATTGTGACAAGCACATTCCAGTTGAACTAAAATAGTTCGATGTTGTGATGGCAAGTTCTCTCCATTATCACCACAATATTTTGGATGATGTTTCATTGTCATTTACATTCGACTCTCTTTTCAAAAACTCTTATTGTTGATGATAATGCTTTTGTATAAGAAACGGGAACCATTCACATGTAAATACTTGTTTTATAGGTTCTGACTATAGTCTTTCAAGGTCAATCTTATTCAAATTTGTTATATTTAGGAAAGGGCAAAGAGAACTGTGGCGTCCTGGTATAAGTATATATCGCGTGATGAATACATTACGATTTTAATGTATTGTACCCGTTTTTTTCTATGCAAACTGGTTCTTATCCATTCATCATGCGACAGTTGAATTTACAGGGCCAATACTTTGTTACAAACTTATTTATTTGATGGCAATGCTGCAAAGAAATTGATTCCTTAACCTCTCTTGTATTTTTGTTAGGTATCGTGTTTTACGCCACTTTTAAATGTATTTCCACCAGATAACGTCGTTTCCTTTATAAATTAACAGTACTGCTGACCCACGCGCATAATTCGTAATACTATCCCTGCAGCCATGAGTACCAAACAGGGAAGCTATTACTAACATTTTAAAGACTTTGGTATGACAAGACCGGGGGTCGAGCACCGATTTTCCGTTCCCTAGACGGACGATCATCACCACGGAGATGGTCACTCTCGTGTACGTTTGCAACATTAACAGTATAGGCGCACCAATTAAATATGATGTTATCAGTAGCGTTTAGCTCTTTAGGAGCTTATTGAATCTCCGGTTTTACTTCATTTTAAGTTACATTGCCGTTCAACACGTTGGAAAATTTAATATTAACTGACAGTGAATAATCTGGTGAGATAGTGCGTGTGTACATACTCATCTGAGTACTACCTTAATTACATATAAACGAACAATGAATACTATTGGGATACACTTTTAGTATTATTTAGGAAGATGTAATTAGGTGTATATATACAATATAGGCGGACAGTGAAGGCCATAGAGATAAACTTCTAGTATTGTGTAGGAAGATGCATCCATGTATAAACACCATATAGGCAGACAGTGGAAACTATGGGGATACACTTCTAGTGTTTTATAGGAAGATGCAATCAGGTATATATACCCTAAAGGCGGACAGTGAAGACAATGATGATACACATCTAGTGTTTTGAAGGAAAATGTAGTTAGGTATATATACTATATAGGCGGACAGTGAAGACTATATAGATACACATCTAATATTTTGAAGAAAGATGCAGTTAGGTATATATACCAAATAGGCGAACAGTGAAGACTATAGCGATACACTTCTAGTATTTAGAAAAAACATACAGTCAGGTATATATACCATATAGGCGGACATTGAAGACTATGGGGACACACTAATAGTATTGTGTAGGAAGATGCAATTAGGTATATATACCATATAGGCGGACAGTGAAGATTATGTGTACACAATTCTAATATGTTGTAGCTAGATGTGTTTATGTGTATATACTATATAGGCGAGTTTCAGCGCTAATTGACAGTCCGGTTTGACTTAATTTTAAGTTGCATTGCCGTTCAACACGTAGTTCTAGTTGTATCTTTTAAGATGCATTTAGTTCTCAATTAAATACTATCTGACTGTTAAGACTCTTGTGAGATTGTGCGTGTGCACTGTCTCATCTGTGTACTACAACCAGTAGCAAGCTAAGAAATGCGTATTGCCCAAGGGCACGCTACCCTGTGATCATTAACATGTACTATGCAGACAGAACTAAATATTTGGAATTGGGTCATTTGATTTCCCCATGATCAACAATGTCTTCTAGGAAATGATTCATTCTGGTCTGATGCATCATTCCTTGTCCGTGATGGTGTGGATTTTCAAGATATACATTGATTATTGATGTGGCATTGCGGTTTTCTCGGATCCAAACGCCACATTACACTCCGTATATGAAAAAATGATTACATATCACAGAGGTGAATTGAAATATATAGGGCATTTTATTTTTTAATGCCGGGTAGATAGTATGTTCTATATGCACTTCTTCTTTTCGTTTTCCCCCATCGCCACTTAAACAATCTTAATTATACCAATCAGGACTTTCAGTACTTTGATATTTTTTTCTCTAAATAAAAAGATATCTCAGTAGAGGTCCCTCATATGCAGTCAGCTACAACTTAAGTTACTTTCCATATATATTTATGAATCCGCCGTGGCCGAGTGGTTAGCGTCGGGGATTTGGAACCGGATGTTGTCCTTGTAAACTTTATATAACTTGATACATATTGCTTATGCGAAAGTTGAACTTTAATACGGACAATCTTGTGTTAACTGAACAATCTATTTGATGTCAAGGATGCACTGAAACTGACTCCTAATACAATCGATGACTTTTTGTGTTTTATGCCACTTACAACAATAGTTTCGTCATATAACGGCGTTTCCCTAGCGAATTACTATTACTGCTGGTAGGGTTATCTTGATAGGAGCGCATAATTCGTAATACTATCCCTGCCGCCATGAGTCCAAAACTTGGAAGCCATTGCTATGATTCTAAAGACGTTGGTATGGCATGACCCGGGATCGAACGCTAATCTCCCGTTCCAAATGCGAACGCTCATCATCACGTAGCCGGACACTCTCATGTGATTTAGCACCCTTAACATTATATTAATTATACCGCTATAGATGATTTTATGAGCAATTTTGCTATTTAGATCTGAAACTCTGGTTTGAAATCCTTTAAGGTTGCACTACTATTTAACACGTTGGACCATAATGCTAGATACGTTTTATAAAATGCATTTAGTTCTCAAGTACATGTACACGGAGATTGAAGGTTATTGTGACAGTGAAGGTGTGCAGACTCATCTGAGTAATACAACCAGTACTATGCTATGAAATGTGTAATGTCAAAGGGCACTCCATCAAAACCACCGTGAGTGGGGATCGAACTGAGTGTCTCACTGAGGTAATGTTGGAGTGGCTATCATTCAAAGTGTGATCGAGATATACTATTACACGGAGGGATTTAATACATGTCCAATGCAAAATAATTAATATAAGTGCAGCTTCTGTTCCATAAAGTGTTAACAATGGTTTAACACTTCGGGTTTATTATTTTATTTTCATTTTTACTAACTACTAAATACAAGTTCTGAATACAGCAAATAACATGTCTACGAAATTCTACAAAGTATCCCAGATCTTATACATTTCTCGAGTCTGTCCGCTTTGAGATGGACCCTCTTCTCTGATTTTGAACAAATATCTACTTTTGTCACAATGTTTTCGAAGATCGTCTGCTATAGATGAGATAAAAGACGTTACACTATTTTTTCAGTTCCTAGTAACCGGCATCAATTAGGTCTAGCATGGAATTTCATAAAGGATGGCTATTTGTAACAGACAAACTACTTGCTAGGTTGATTACTTATACTCCTTGCGAACGATATCAGAATATCAATATTGTATTTCTAGCTCTGGTGGTTATCTTATGAAGCAGAGAGGAATCACATGAAAATATGTTACTGCGGCCAAATTAAATACATTTTGTTCAAAACTATTTCCAATTATGGCCAGTGGTTAAGGAGGAAATTTTATTAATAGATGTCTGTAATTTGGTAGAGGGCTATTTAAGAAAATGTGTGTGAACTCATTTTGAATTTGGGTCAGTGGTTTAGGAGGAGATACCTTTAAAATATGTTTCTATTTTAAGCTCTTGTGGTCATCTTGTGCTGCGATGATTATTTTGAAAATTATCCAGTAGTCCAGTAATCTTGTGATGAAGAGCGGGACGGATTGAACATTATTTGGTAAAGGGCTTCTTAAGGAACATTTGTCCAAACTCATTTTGAAATTGGGTCAGTGGTTTTGAAAGAGATGTCTTTAAAATATATTTCTATTTTAAGCTTTGGTGGTCATCTTGTTCTGTGATGATTATTTTGAAATCGATCAAGTAATTTCATATAATAATAGTTGAACGGACGACAGACGGTTGGTGATCACAATAGCTTTCCTCGAGAGTTTTGTGCTAAAGTGAGCTAGACACACAACATAATACAAATTATAATTACAAATAATTACAAATATAAGTAACATTTACAGTGATAAACTAAAAATACATATATATCATGCAGAACAGCGTCGTGAAAAGACATATCTCAGAACACGTGTTACTAGTGATGATCGAGATGTACAAGTGTATTAACGCATATGAGTACAATTTATCAGATTTTAAAAGCATATTCATCTTTTGCGTAAAGTTGGTACATAGCAAAATTGACATTTATAATAAGTAGAAATATATACATGCATAACAATGATTGATTAATCAAAGCACTGAACGTACTGATGGGACTGTTGGTTTGGAATTCGTATATTAAGGTCAGGCAGGCAGTTGTATATGTATGAACACACGATATGTTTGTTAAATCCCCAACCAATCAATATTACTTTTGTAGAGAGTCTTCCAACGAACAACACAATTATACCAACTGATCTTGGAATCAGACACATGGAAAAAGTATGTAGATGTTTCCCGAAATTATTCAAGGATATTCTCCTTTTTACGTAACTATGGAAAAAAAATACTACCTAAAGGCATAATATCAAAATAAGCTATTGCAGAGAAATGTGAGCCTGTCAAACACTTCTGCTAATAAGGCCAAGGTATTCTGAAACGAATTTGATTCTGACAAAGATTCGTAAATCATCATTGGGATAAACCCTATTCCACATACAACATATATACAGCAGATGAGTTGAAGTATATTTCAAACTGTTGATAAACCTCTATTAATAAAAGTTAAATGATTGAATAGAGTTCAAACATTGAACCAAAAGGCGAACTTGCTCTCCGCTACATTGCTTATAATGAGCAGTTTATCCTATTACAGCAATGTTTTCAATGAAGTCAGCTACAGAAGCGTAAACTGTTTATGTATGTTGGAATGGCTTAATTGAATTTTTGTTTGCCATTTTGTTATATGAAAGCCAATGACAATCGTCCCAAAAACTTGCAAAAACTAAATTAATTTTGTTAGTTTTGTGGATTTTTTTTTTTTTGAAAAACCTGAAATAAAGTGTCCAACCTTCTGTTTTAATAACGTTTAATCCAGAATTATATTATCCAATTTCAAAGAAAACATGTGTCTAAATTAAAGTGTAAGGGATGAATAGATTTCAAAACATCTTAGTAAATGTCTACGTTTGTCACAATTCTTTCAAAAGCCGTTTAATGCAGATGCGTGAAAATGCTTTGAATCGTGAAAATGTGTCTGCAGGCATGTAAAGTTACCTGATCATAAGTGAACTTTAATTTCTGTACCCGGCAAATCTTTGCATCGAGTGCATTTTTCTCCAGAAATAAACCACGTTATACAAAAACAACTTTCAAGTCCCTTCAACCAGCTAAGATTCTGATCAGGACCTTCCTTGTTCGCACAAAGAATACCTCCGCTTTGGAACTATTTGTTTTGACGGAGATTTATTTCGGTGGAGATGCCTGTGTTATTAGGAACGTAGTAACTGCGAAAAACGGTTTAATAATTATGTTGATTCTAGTACGGATGTCTGTCGACAACATTCCTAAACAAGAGCTGTCGGAGGACGGCGCTCTCGACTATTCCACCGCATGCAACACATTAACCAAAATTGCTTAAAGGGTGATAATTTGCATTATATGCAGAATAGAGTTGTGTAACTTAATAAGTTACATAGGTGGGATAGTTAGAAATTGTTTTATAAAGTTTCAATGCAATGCATTTAGTAATTACTAAGATATGTACTCTAAATGTAGTTGCACGCAAAACTTTCACCAGAATTTCTTAGTAAAACAAGGGCAATAATTTGCATAATATGCAGGATATAGTTTTCTTACTTGGTTGTGTATATAATTGTGAAATTGGGAAGGGTTGTATACAGTTTCAATACAATACTTCAAGTAATTACCGAGATATGGACTCTAAATGTTTCAATAGTGATTTTATTTCCTTTGAAGATTTTTTTTCTTCATATTTTGCCTAGATATTTTCAAAGTCGTCTGCAGAAAAGTTGTGACATATGGGAAAGGGAGGGTAATTTTAACTTTATTCAGTTTACATGCGAAACAAGCTTTAAGCTTATATAAATTAAGATCGATGTCTGCTTCCCGGAGACATAAACAGAACTCGCGCCGTTTGTGTTGGAAATCCGAAAGGCAGAACTCGCTCATCACGAAATTCGAACTCGAAAGAGAAAGGTTAAGAGCCAACCAGGATTATGTACATGTATATATATGGTAAACAGGTAGGATATTGATCAGACTGCGCAGAGGTGCAGGTTGATCTGGATCTTCACTAGTCGCATTTTGTCACGAATGTCAGGTTTCGTATGACGCAGGCCATGTGTAAAAGGCTGTCCTTATATGCTATTCCTTGGTGCTTAACTATAGTAACTCCCTCTCGACCTTACACTGAATTACAATAGTTTTACACTCCGGGAACGACATTTGAATTACAGTAATTGCTTGGGCATGTTTAATATCATTAACATTCGTTGTGTATAAAGGCTATCATTCCATATTACAGAAACGACCAGTAGTCCTTCCTCATAATGATACAAGTACCTCGCCATTGGAAAACCGACCTTCAGGTCTAGGATTCAAGTAAAAGTACATATTGGAATGATTTAAGAAGCTTGTGATATGTGTTATTTATAAGTTCATTTATTCCATATTACAGTTACGACCATTAATCCTCATTCATGATGACAAATGGACCACGCCGTGGGAATACCGACCTCCAGGACATGACGACCAGTGAAAATCTATATTAGTGTGATTCTAGAAGCTAGTGAAATATAACTTGGATTCGTTCTGTACTAAGTCACTTATTCCATATAAGAGTAACGCCCAGCAATCCTCCTCCATAATGACAAATACCCCTTGCCATGGGAAAACAGACCTTCGGAACTCGATGACCAGTGAATATCCATATTAATATGATTCTAGAAGCTTGTGAAGTATCCCTAAAATTCGTTCTGTACAAAGTAATTTATTCCATATTATAGTAACGACCAGTAATCTTCCTCCATAATGACAAATGCACCTATCCATGAGATATCGACCTTCGGGACTTGGCTACATGTGAATATCCATATAAGTATGAGGCTCTGCACAGTCTGATCAGGTTCATTACTGTTCATCATTCGTTAATATAAACATTTTAGAAGCTGCTGCAATATGTCTATCCATACGTGTGAATATCCATATAAGTATGAGGCTCCGCACAGTCTGATCAGGTTCATTACTGTTCATCATTCGTTAATATAAACATTTTAGAAGCTGCTGCAATATGTCTACGATCATATGAAGTTTACGCAAGTTGATAATCTGCTCAGATTCATAATTACATTGTTAGTCATTAGAGGTGTGGCTCTAAAGTGAGTTATGCCTTATTATCGTAAGTTTGAGTTGTATTTGATCCCAAATGTAACATTTGTCTTTATATACTGCCATTGAAGAGATACATTTAAGGTTATCAAAAGCATTATGAGTAAGTAAAATATTTTCCTTCTTTTTAAGATCCCCGGACATTTTCCACAACTGATTTCCGAAACGTGTATAAACGTAGACGTTTTGTGCTGCATCTACACAAATACTACACAAGTCATGATAGCTTGGTATCACTGATCTGTTCAAAACCTGGCAATTCATATTAAAACTTAAAACCTCATTTGAGTGGCGATTTGTAAAATAAATTGTCTCGCTTTCCTGATGAATGACCATGTTGTTCCCTAAAGGCAGATCTATTGAAGGATCCAGATAGATACGTTGTATTTCACTCCCACCTTTATCGATTATTCCAATAAAACACTTGTTAAATACATCATCGGTGTATACTACTACAAAATATTTTCCATTGCAATATTCTATATCATAACATTCACCATTCACATCAATAGCTTGTATGATACGTGCTGGTTGACACTGAATATCCATAATGATTATCTGTCGTTCGGTCCGTGGAAAAGTTACAGCAATAACAGAGGGTGAGTGAGACGCTTTTAGAACTTCGGTGACACCAAAAGGAAATGATGTTAATCTTATATATCTTTTAACTGAATTGTTATTCAAGTTAAATATAACGATATGCCTGTATAAACCCGTAAGAAAACATGTTTGTCCATTATTTGTAACACATAGTGTTCCGTCATATATGGGTATATTAAGTCCTTCTTCACGTGCTTGGTCATGTTGTGATTCCAGATCAATTTTGTCAATAACAAAATACCCCTCATGCATGAGCTTCTCTCTTTTCAAGTTTCCCTCGTTCTCAATACGTTTGCACATCTGTGTACAAAAATAATCTCTTCTAGCGGGACTATCATTTCCATCAATGACATATATCAAATGTCCCGAGTGACCTGTATCAGCACAATCAGAGCAAAGATATTGTTCACAGTCAAAGCAAAGGGATATAGCTGTAACCCGAATGGTTGTATATTTTGAAAAGCATTTATCACAATATAAAGGTTTTTCATGTCTGAGTTCCATAATTTGCTTATTTATTGATATATCAGACATAATGAACAATTTAGACGAACGGTTTAGATTTAGATTTGAGCGTGTCTCGCTTGATCTGTTGTCGAATCTCAAACGATTGGTCTTACTGACGATACAGGTAATCATGTGTTGATGAAGACGTCATGTTACTATTTATAGTCCAGAGGCTTGATGCCTTTCTTTCTGTGGAAACTTGAATCCATTCCACCACTGTATACTGGAACTAGTACTGGGTGGGTTCTGATCACCATATAATTTTCCTGTCTCAACTATGTTCCGCACATGAAATAAGAAATATAATTAAATTGCCCTGGTCTTTTAATGTGCTTTTTCAAGATTCAACCCTCATTTTTTCACTATTGGTTCATTGCATTAGCGCAACAGTATTTCCGATGATATCATGCTAACGGCACACATATCAACGATACCCTTATACATGTACATACAACACAATTTGCAGAAGACCAATTTGAAAACATATATAGGTAAAATTATGATTACTTTTTTTTAAATCAAAGTACAAATGTTTGATTGGTTGTTTGTTTGATTGATTGGTTGATTGATGTCAAACACTAATACAAAAACATATCTCGGCTGCCAGTTCACCGTTAGCCAGTCGCGATATGACTGTTATTTATTAGTGTTTGACTATGCCAGTTCACTGTTAGCCATGCTCGCCAAATGACAATATTGCCGAGTGCGAGGGTAAACAACGCCACCAAACAAAAACACCGTTAGCCAATTAGTGGAAGAAGAATGCCGCTTGTCGCATTGATTTTTGTCAAAGACAATAGACAATATTTTATTGACGTAAACTACATAGTTTTTAGTCAAACAACGCATCATAGGAATACATACAAAAAAAACCCAGATAATTAATTACAATTAAAATGAAATATACACAGAATCAAATGTTTATCATTCAAAATAGAAAAGAAAATAGAAAAATATTTTCTCAATACAATATTTTTTTTTATGTATAAATTGATTAGCCAGGTACATAGGTTTAAGTGAGGTGGTGGCCATATCCCCCCTTCAACATTAAAATAGTTTGTGTTAGTAATATATTTATGATTTGTTTTTGATCCACAGAGATTATATTACCTTAAATCCCTGCAAGTTAAAGGCAGATTTCGCCCCCCCCCCCCCCCCCCCCCCTCCCTCCCTCCCTCCCTCTATTGATGAATGCAAGAATGTATCAAAGAAAATCTCATTAGCCGAAAATGAAAAGACTGTCTATGAACTTGTTCCGAATGACAAGTTATTTAGATCATATTATAGATGATCTTAAAATGTCAGTTTACATCAAAATAAAACGTCATGCAATTATATATGTCATTGGTTAGATATTGTATAATTAATATGTTTTATATTATGAACAGTATTGGACATTATAGTATCGTACATTACAAACAGTCAGTTATCAACATATATTTTCCAATTTAGAAACAAGAGTGCGAAGATCGCCCTAAATCGCTCACCCGAGTGAAAGTTCTATAACTTTCATATTGAAAGAGAATGAATGAGTTGGGTTTTACGACATTGCAACACAAAGAGGTTAAAAAGGACCGGTGTGAGTAATTGAGGTTAGAAAAAAATGTCATTAATGAAGATGATGATGACTTCTGGATAGGAATACATTCCCCCGGACTTTTATATTTATCCTTTCAGTTAAAACGATCTTACTTTCAGGTTCGCGAATTTGGATTTAATTGCACAAGCATCACTTGTTAACTCTTGTACGCGTCGGCATCAAGATAGCACGAAGGGATTTGTGTGGGTGAGTTATTTCCAAACAGTCAGTAATCCACATATATTTTTCAACATTTAGAAACAAGAGGGTGAAGATGGCCCTAAACCACTCACCCGAGTGAAAGTCATATTGAAAGAGAATGAATGAGTTGGGTTTTGCGACATTGCAATACAAAGAGGTCAATAAGGACCAGTGTGAGAAATTAAGATGATCAAAACATAGCATGAATGAAGATGATAATGATTCCTGGAAAGCAATACATTTTCACGGACTTTTATAATTATCCTTTCGGTCAAAACAATCTTACTTTAAGGTTTGCAAATTTGGATTTAATTGCGCAAGCATCACTTATTTACACGTGTACCGTGTCGGCATCAACAATACACGAAGGGACTTGCGTTGATGACTTATTTTCATCGATCCGTTGATTTTTAGGGGAAGAACATTGATAGAAATGAAGTATCGTTCGCGATTTTCGTTCACCGTCAGCTATTTCGAAATATATATATAAAGATAATATGTCAAATAACAGTTGCAGTCGGGATATTCGGTTTTTGGCCCGGAGTAAACGGTTGATTTTAATGTTTAAATATTTGTGAAAAGTCAGCATGAATTTGATTGTTGCGGTTGAACCCCTTTCTCCTTCTGATCCTTATGTTCAGGTACAGGCATGTGACAACACTGATTGCAGAGCTAGACGTGAGTTTAGAGGTAAATTGAATACCAAGATTGCTTGAAAAGGAAACGTGCTATTTCTGAATGCATCCACAGATTGCCTATTGTTTTGAGAATCTAAGCAGATCTTCAATTTTAAACTTATTCCCTGCGTTTTTATTACCTGATTTATTAAAGTAAAAGATACAATTGCTATTTTGACCCTGTTTCCGACCACTTTTGCAGCCTATTCTCAAAATTGACTTAGATATTGTTCAAGTCATTTTCTAATAATCCTGGCTCTCCTTGAAACAGGAAAACCCTTATAATAATAGCAGAATGGATTTTATGAGAAGTATTGATAGAATAAAAGTTGAGATGTCCTCGGTTAACTGAAAATCATCTTTCGACAGTGTATTGCCACCTTATCAATAAAATACCAACACAAAATATTGATATAAAATGATCATCCGGGCTCTTGTCTATTGCTTTGCCGAATAAAATATCACTTGCGTCTATATAATAATACGCTTACTTCTACTTCTACCAGTAATTTACCACCGTCATTATATTGACTATTCTGTCACTGTTTGTAGGATAAATGGATGCGCCCGTTGGCCCATCTAAGAGAAATTGTATGCGCCGTCAGTAAACATTATGCGCAAATGGCACAAGGGCGCGGCTTGGACAAAACACTGCATGGTTGTGTATTATAGTATTACATCCTACTCGAGTTAAAACCACACAAGTGAGATTTAAAGCATAAGGGGAAACTCTGATCTCCTGCTGGGAGAGCGCAGATGGCTTTCTTACGCTCCGTCAAGACGGCCCATTTTGTTCAAGAAGATTTTGAAAATGTCTACTTTAAGAATATAATGAAAACTAACCCTGCCCTTTATGGTAATGTATTGTTTTTTACCAGATGACGCGGCTTGAACAAGTTTTCGCCTATACATCTCTGTGTTACACCGATGACCTCTGGGTTGGGGCTTATTTTGAACCATTGGTCACAGTTTAAACAATCTTGGTAGAGGACAATGAGACAATGCTAGACAACAAATATCTCAGCTCTATGCCTTTTTCTTTCAGATAAAAAGATTCTCAAAGTTTTTCCCTTTATATCTCTTTTTAAAACAGGTAATTATTCAGGGGGCAATATTGAACGTATGTTCATACTTTGAACAAATTTGGTAGAGGACAGCTTTACAATGCAACACACCGAATATCTCAACTCTAGGCCTTCCAGAAAAGAAAATTGTCAAAGGATCCTAACCATATATATCACTATGTATAACAACTGACCCACTGACCCCAAGGCGGGGTCTATTCTAATCCCAGGGGTATGTATAATTTGAACAATCTTGATGCCTGGCTTAAACCATAAGATTAAGTTTAAACAAGCCCTTTATTGTCGATCTCTACAATGACTACCAAATTAAGAAACTCAATAAGCGACAATATGTATATCAAGGAAGGTAACTCTGTTTTCATTTTGTAAACATTGTATACAGGTTATTTCCCTTTAAATGATTGGCATATTACACTATTGAATCAATTTATTATGACACTTAAATATCGGAAACATAAATATTTACGAAAGTTTCTCCAGAGAAATAACCTTTTTCACATTGTATTATCGTTTTTTAAAACATGGGCGACTAATATACATACATGTAATAATAGTCATTTATAAAATTAACAAATTGAACCTAGGATTATTGACATATATCTATAGTTGTAATTTCTAAAAAAAATGTTTTCTAACACAGAATGTAAATGGCGACTTTCTCGAGCGTTTCAATTCAGCTATGAATACTAGTACATGTATATGAACCTTTCCAACCTTATGTATCTACCGGATCAGTTTACGCATGCCGCACGTACAGGATAACGCATGCCGCGCAGGATAACCCGGACAGACACTTTTCTCCTCCTGTGGATTTTCTGTTTCAGGAATCATTACTCTATACCTTTATCCCCTAAGACGGAATGTGTCGGCCCGGATTAGTCTGCACGGGGCCGATACATTAGGCAGAGTCCATAATATCAGTTTTCTCGTAGAACGGGTCATATCTTTTAAAGTACAGTGAACGTTCAATCAATCTACTTTATATATATGTTTATTGGATGAGGGATGTAGTACGTTCCTAATCGTATGCACAATTGCAAACACAAACAATGACGGCGATATAATGGGAACAAAAACGGGACATTTAATGAATCATTTAATTGAGAGTTAGTGATAGTCGAACCAAATCTTGTTATTCTTGTCAGAGACATATTTCTATTTAGGTCTCTCTGATCTTGTTTTAAAAAAAAACAATATGGCGTCCAAATTTAAAAACCTAAAGTGAACACGAAATTAGTTTCATTAATTTATTATTATTACGGAACGTACGATGGTTGACTTTATAACATGTACAGGGACGTTGATAAGGGTGATACGCTATGTACATCGTGAGATAGAATAATAGGAATAGTAGGCTACTTACATACTGAGCTCCTCATTAACCAGATGCTCCGACGCCGTCTTCATTGTTGTCGTGTATGTACCATATGTAGCCATGTAACCACGTGTTGATTTAACCCCGCCTCCTTCTTTACCCGATACTCCGCCTCTTACAGTAACCGGTTGTCTTATAGAATTAATGTTTTTTATTTTTTTTAGATCTGAGGTAAGCAACTTAGTTTCCACTATAGCTTTGCAGACTATGGCCCTTTTCCGACAATCAATCAACGTATTTAAGAGTTCATTTAAACAACTACCAAAAACAGACACACACAAGATTGAATATAATTGATGTTCAACCCATAATAACAAGTTTTAAATCAAATTAAATTACGAAAAATAATATTTTTTAACATTATTTAGTTTCTTAACCTGAATTCCCGAACATTTTTGCGATGGATTATCCCGCCTCAATCAATTCGTTCAGCTATGAGGATCACCCTTATCCTGACCGTATGTGGGAAATGGTGAAAACATCATCTGTCTACAACTCAGCCTTCCGAATCGCTTATCTTGACCTTATAATCGCCCTCAGAAAAGCAAAACCGTAACATTCAGGTTACAATACACCAACAAAAATCCTTCTTTGTATCCATGTAAATCGACCAGCGTCACACTTTCTACGCGTAGAACACCATATATCATTGAAAAGAGTTACCTCCTAGCTTTAAAACAATCCAAAGAAAATGTGGGGGCATGCATTATGCAGGAAAGAACTCACCAGGCGAAAATGGTTACCGTCATTTTGGACCGAATCGGGTCCAGACAAAACCGGTGTTTAGCATTCTCTACTTTAACTTTCAAACAAGATCAAAATACTAAAAGTGATCAAATCAATCATTTCCAGCGCATCCTATACACATTCACAATGCATTTAAACTCAATGTCATATATTCAATACATTCTGGTGATGGTATACACTCATTTCTACACAAACAAAGGTCTTTTTAGGAACTATAGTAGATCAGTAAGTCAGCGGTTGTATTTAGCGTAACTTGACCTTCATAAAAAAGCCCCACCCCCTCCCCTCCAAATAACTTAGATTTTATAGTAGATTTCATACTTTAAAATTTACTTCTAAATTCCTATGTTGTGATAACTAAAAATAAATCAGACACTTATTGTAAGTACCACAACAGGATTTAATCAGGGTAAAAAAAAAAGATCTTTTTAATTTTATATTTGTCTTTGAATACTATAACATTGTGGATTTTTTTTTGTTTTGTTATCATTTCCTCTTTATCGGCTCAACGGTGGGGGTAGCCTACCTATGGAAATCGGGCAATTTCAGATATATTTACCCTTTCCCACTTATAACAAATCTGCAAATATGTTAACCCTCTACCTTATGCAAAAGATCAGCGATATATTAACCCTTTCCCACATGTAACAAATCAGCAGATATATTAACCCTTTCCCACATACAACAAATCAGTATGAATAGTAATCCTTTCCCACATACAACAAATCAGCAGATATATTAACCCTTTCCCAAATACAACAAATCAGCAGATATATTAACCCTTTCCCACATACAACAAATCAGCAGATATATTAACCCTTTCCCACATACAACAAATAAGCAGATATATTAACCCTTTCCCATATACAACAAATAAGCAGATCGTTTAACTCTTTTCCACATACAACAAATAAGCAGATATATTAACCCTTTTCCACATACAACAAATAAGCAGATATATTAACCCTTTCCCACATACAACAAATAAGCATATATATTAAGCCTTTCCCACATACAACAAATAAGCAGATATATTAACCCTTTCCCATATACAACAAATAAGCAGATATATTAACCCTTTCCCACATACAACAAATAAGCAGATATATTAACCCTTTCCCACATACAACAAATCAGTATGAATAGTAATCCTTTCCCACATACATGTACAACAAATCAGCAGATATATTAACCCTTTCCCAAATACAACAAATCAACAAATATATTAACCCTTTCCAACATACAACAAATCAGCAAATATATATACCCTTTCCCACATAAACAAATCCGCAGATATATTAACCCTTTCCCACATACAACAAATCAGCAAATATATTAACCCTTTCCCACATACAACAAATCAGCAAATATATTAACCCTTTCCCACATTCATCAAATCAGCAAATATATTTACCCTTTCCCAAATACAACAAATCAGCAAATATATTAACCCTTTCACGCATACAACAAATCAGCAAATATATTAACCCTTTCCCACATACAAAAAAATCAGCAAATATTTTAACCCTTTCCCACATACATCAAATCAGCAAATATAAATAACCACAAACAACAAATCAGCAGATATATTAACCCTTTCCTACACACAACTAATCAGCAGATATACTATCACTTTCCAACATAGAAAAAGTTAGCAGATATACTTACCCTTTCCCAAATACAACAAATCAGCTAATAGTTCAACCCTTTCCCACATACGACAAATCAGCAAGCACTTTAACCCTTTCCCACATACAACAAATCAGAAATTATATATACCCTTTCCCACATAAACAAATCAGCAGATATATTAACCCTTCCCACATACAACAAATCAGCAAATATGTATACCCTTCACCACATACAACAAATCAGCTGATGTATTAACCCTTTCCCACATACAACAAATAAGCATATATATTAAGCCTTTCCCACATACAACAAATAAGCAGATATATTAACCCTTTCCCATATACAACAAATAAGCAGATATATTAACCCTTTCCCACATACAACAAATAAGCAGATATATTAACCCTTTCCCACATACAACAACTAAGCAGATCGTTTAACTCTTTCCCACATACACAAAATAAGCAGATATATTAACCCTTTCCCACATACAACAAATCAGTATGAATAGTAATCCTTTCCCACATACATGTACAACAAATCAGCAGATATATTAACCCTTTCCCAAATACAACAAATCAACAAATATATTAACCCTTTCCAACATACAACAAATCAGCAAATATATATACCCTTTCCCACATAAACAAATCCGCAGATATATTAACCCTTTCCCACATACAACAAATCAGCAAATATATTAACCCTTTCCCACATACAACAAATCAGCAAATATATTAACCCTTTCCCACATTCATCAAATCAGCAAATATATTTACCCTTTCCCAAATACAACAAATCAGCAAATATATTAACCCTTTCACGCATACAACAAATCAGCAAATATATTAACCCTTTCCCACATACAAAAAAATCAGCAAATATTTTAACCCTTTCCCACATACATCAAATCAGCAAATATAAATAACCACAAACAACAAATCAGCAGATATATTAACCCTTTCCTACACACAACTAATCAGCAGATATACTATCACTTTCCAACATAGAAAAAGTTAGCAGATATACTTACCCTTTCCCAAATACAACAAATCAGCTAATAGTTCAACCCTTTCCCACATACGACAAATCAGCAAGCACTTTAACCCTTTCCCACATACAACAAATCAGAAATTATATATACCCTTTCCCACATAAACAAATCAGCAGATATATTAACCCTTCCCACATACAACAAATCAGCAAATATGTATACCCTTCACCACATACAACAAATCAGCTGATGTATTAACCCTTTCCCATATACAACAAATCAGCTGATGTATTAACCCTTTCCCATATACAACAAATCAGCAGATATATTAACACTTTCCCACATACAACAAATCAGCAGATTTATTAACCCTTTACCACATACAACATATCAGCACATATATTAACCCTTTACCACATACAACATATCAGCACATATATTAACCCTTTCCCAGTTACACAAAATCAGCACATATATTAACACTTTACCACATACAACATATCAGCACATATATTAACCCTTTCCCACATACAACATATCAGCACATATGTTAACCCTTTACCACATACAACATATCAGCACATATGTTAACCCTTTACAACATACAACATATCAGCACATATATTAACCCTTTCCCAGTTACACAAAATCAGCAGATATATTAACCCTTTCCAACATACAACATATCAGCACATATATTAACCCTTTCCCAGTTACACAAAATCAGCAGATATATTAACCCTTTCCCACATACAACAAATCAGCACATATATTAACCCTTTCCCACATACAACAAATCAGCAAATATATTTAACATTTACAACATACAACAAATCAGCACATATATTAACCCTTTACAACATACAACATATCAGCACATATATTAACCATTTCCCAGTTACACAAAATCAGCAGATATATTAACCCTTTCCCACATACAACAAATCAGCACATATATTAACCCTTTCCCACATACAACAAATCAGCACATATATTAACCCTTTCCCACATACAACAAATCAGCACATATGTTAACCCTTTACCACATACAACATATCAGCACATATATTAACCCTTTCCCAGTTACACAAAATCAGCAGATATATTAACCCTTTCCCACATACAACAAATCAGCACATATATTAACCCTTTCCCACATACAACAAATCAGCACATATATTAACCCTTTACCACATACAACATATCAGCACATATATTAACCCTTTCCCAGTTACACAAAATCAGCAGATATATTAACCCTTTCCCACATACAACAAATCAGCAAATATATTAACCCTTTCCCACATTCATCAAATCAGCAAATATATTTACCCTTTCTCGCATACAACAAATCAGCAAATATATTAACCCTTTCCCACATACAAAAAAATCAGCAAATATTTTAACCCTTTCCCACATACATCAAATCAGCAAATATAAATAACCACAAACAACAAATCAGCAGATATATTAACCCTTTCCTACACACAACAAATCAGCAGATATACTAACCCTTTCCAACATAGAAAAAGTTAGCAGATATACTTACCCTTTCCCAAATACAACAAATCAGCTAATATTTTAACCCTGTCCTACATACGACAAATCAGCAAGCACTTAACCCTTTCCCACATACAACAAATCAGCAAATATTTTAACCCTTTCCCACATACAACAAATCATTGAAAATTATTGAATGTTGATTGGATGTGTCAAGGATAATAAACATGTATGTTTGACACAATTAGGCCTGATTTACATGTACCTTAATTTTAATTGAAAAGTGTTAACAAACAATAAGAATGAACAATGCGCATTTTCACCACAACTGTTAACCCTTTCTCTCATACGACAATTCTGCAGCAGACGACTTTAAACATATGTTGTCAAAAAATGAAAAATCTCTATAATTGAATCGATAACCTATGACTATAAGTGTCAAACATTGTGGCAAAAGGAGAAATTGCTCGTTTTGAGCAATTTCTGCTATTGTCACTATGTTTTCAAACAAGCTGTCTGCTGCAGAGGCGTCAGAAAGCGTCTATATGAGGGAAAGGGGCACGTGTGTCTCGGATTTCCCGCACTATTACCACACACCACCTTCTTCACAGGCAACTGGCTACATCCATAACTACGTAGCCCATTGATCGAAGATAAATGAGCCACCCCGCGTGAAAACCAACATCATGGCCTCTGCGAAATGTATCGACCCATATCAGCCTGCGCAGTCCGCTCAGACTGATCCGAGCCGACAAATTCCGTCTCAGTGGGATAGATGTATAGAGTAGTAATTCCTGAAACAGAAAATCAACAGGAGGCGAACAGTATCTAACCGGGTAAGCCTGCTGGTCATGCCTAAGCTGATCTGGGTCGATACTTTACGCAGAGTCCACAATGTTGTTTTTCTCGCAGGACGGCTCATATTACGACAGTCACATTGATAAGTGTTCCTCATCTAAAAGAAGGAACGGCCGAGCCCCGTAGAGTAACCCTTAACAACAAATCTGCACGACTTTAAAACCATGCTGGCCAAAAACATAAAAAAAACGTTATGTGAAGTCATAACATGTACTATGCAGAACATTGGTTGGTATGGAAAAATAGAATATAAACATCTTTTAAAAGTTTTTTCATAATATGTAATGATCTCTCTTTAACCCTCTCCCTCATACAATAATTCTGAAGCAGACGACTTTCAACATGTTTTCTTAAAAAATAGAAAATCTCTATAATTGAATGGATAACCTATGACTTAAAGTCTTGAGCAATTTCTTCTTTTGTCACTATGTTTTCAAAACGCCGTCTGCTGCAGAGGCGTCAGAAAGCGTCTATATGAGGGAAAGGGTTAACATGCATGTTTATATTTCGAGATAAAAGAAGGATTTAGATAAAACGCTCTTAATTTCATATATACAAAGAACAATATATATAAAAAGTATCGCGGATTCTTATCGACGTTTGGCAATGCAACAATAATTTAAGTGCTCTATCATGGGGACTTCAGGTACAGTGTTTCTCCTGTACATAAGGCTGTCACAGACATATCTCTAATATGCCAATGGCAGCCTTCTATGTATTCTTCTTGTTGGGCAGTAAGACTTGTGGTTGTATATACAGTTAAATGGTTTATGCACTGTAGAGGTACGCGCTCTTGTAACTATCTATTTCCCTTTTCTTCTTTTGCGTTTTTGTTTATTTTTTGTTTATTTATTTTGTTTATTTTATTTTTCATATAGTATTTAGTTGTAGCAAATTGTGTTTCTGTATTGTTGTATTATAAATGGAAACATTCTTTATTGGAGGAAATAAAGATTGAAAAAAACACAAAAAAAACAAACAAACAAAGTTGCATGTTATGTAGAGTACTGGTGTGAGAAAGCCAGGAAACACTTAGGTTAGTGAACTGTCCGTCAGGACATGACTGAACATTTATTGAAAGCAACGTTAAACCCAACCTAATCCTTTCCCACATACAACAAAATCAGCATCACGACTTTGAAAAACATAGTGACAAAAACCTGAGAAATATCCATAAAAGATAATTTAATTATTAAATAAAGTTAAAAAGGTTGTGGTCAAAGGGGAAATTGCTCATCCTGAGAAATTTTACCTTTGGCCACAATGTTTTCAAAAGTCGTCTGCTGCTATTGCGTCAAAATGCGTTCGCAGGTGGGAAAGGGTAAATCAATCAAAACACCAAAGTCTGATAAATCAAGAATTAAGGTAAGCGATTGGATCGTTGTAGATTGCTTGATTGAATTATTGGGGTTTAACGCCTTTTTCAACATTTTTTCAGTCATATCAAGGCGGCCTGTTCACCTACTCATACATTTCCTGGTTTGCTCACACCAGTATTCAACACAACATACTTTCAAAGCAACTGGCTGATTTTCCACATAGACTGTTTGCCCATTAGTGAAAGACGAATGACGCTTGTCACAGATAATTTTGTCGAACGTCGGAAAAAATGTTGGCCGAGCTGAGGGTTCGAACTCACAATCCCTTGACTGACAGCCTGCGTCGCTACCGATTGAGCTACCGGGGCTCACGGTACGTTGAAGAGTCATTGCCATCATGATCATCATCACTCTCTTGTTTTCAAAGAATATCTTCCGAACTTTTCTCAGTCGGAGCACTAAATAATGAAGAGTTAACTGGTATTTTCCCCACCCATTATCTCCCTTGTGACTCAACCGAACCATATGTTGTAGATACTCAAAAGAATGAGACGATTTGTTTTGTGTACCCACAACATGCGGTTTGAGTGTCAAATAATACTTTTGAAATGTGAATTATGCACATTAACTAGAACCATTCTCGGTGATCAGTAAACACTATTGCTGTCCAGATGATGTCTTGCACAACTTAAACTTAAGTCAATTTAATTTTCTGAACGAAACTCGTCTCCCATTCTAACAAGGTGTATCCTATGCTACTTTTAGAATTTTTACTTACCAGGTTTTATTGTTTGTTTGCTTACTTAGTTTCGCTATGATGTTTCTTTAAAGGATGGGGAGACATTACGGTGTTGTTTTCTAACCCTTTCTAACATGCACCCAAATCTGTAGCAGACGACTTCGAAAACATATAGGCAAAATGTGGAAAATATGCACACATGAAAATATAATTATAGAAAAGAGTTGAATTCGTTGCGGTAAAAAGAGAAATAGCTCATTATGAGCAAATTTATTCTATTGCCGCAATATTTTCAAAAGTCGTTTATTGCAGATGCATCAAATTGCATCTGTAAACTGGCATTAGTTTACCCTTTCCCTCATACAACAATTCTGCAGCAGACGACTTTGAACAAATTTTGTCAAAAAATAGAAAATCTCTTTAAATGAATGGATAACCTATGACTAAAAGTGGAAAATATTGTGGCAAAAGCAATTTCTTCCTTTGTCACTATGTTTTCAAAAAAGCTGTCTGCTGCAGAGGCGTCTATATGAGGGAAAAGGTTAAAGGACCCATGAGGGACGATTGGGAGCGTTACTTTACAAAACAATGAAATCGTGACCATTGGATTTGTTATCGATCGTTAAATGCTTTTAACTGTTGCTTAAAAAACTTTCCCACATGCAGACACTTTCGGACGCCTCTGTAGCAGAGGGATTATTGATAATCGCAGTGGCTTGTAGCAATTACCGGACAATATGAATGGCCAAGGCGTGGTTTGAGCCCAACAGCCTGTGTGTTTATAGTTACCGACTGAGCTATCGCATAAATAAGAATATACAAGCGGTGAAAAAAAAACAAGTTTAAAATTGAGAAAGTGTTATTTGAAAAGCAAGTTTTCCTTTTTCCAGCAATGGCTTCAGATACCGTATACATTACGCAGAGGCCATTATGTGTGATTTCTCGCGATACTGCTCAATCCTCTCTACGTGCAGACAAGCATTGCTCGCCGGATGGATATATAGCCAAGTGAGAGGGTAACAAACTCAAGAAACGAAAGGAAACATTCTTTGGTGCATCATTTAGCAGACAACATTTCGAGGGCTTGGCGTGAAATGGTTGTAACTAAAATTGGTATTTTTTTACCAAGGTTAATCACCTCGCCATGAAGTCTTTATAAGCGTTAAATAATTTTTCTTGGTAAACAATGGAAATTTAGGTGCCATTGCTCGTTTTTAGGTTTTTAATTACAACCGTTTCACGCCAAGCCCTCGATTTGTAATTTTGCCACCTTTTTACATAGAAGTTTTTAAAGTTGTCGAATGCCTATTTGTTGTTTGTTGACAAGGGTTATAGTGACATAACAACAGCATCATCGATGTCAGAATAAACGTTTTGGGCCATAACAATTCCCTCTGGTGATATTCATAGGTTTTAAGTTACCAGTAATTATTCTAAACACGATATCGGTGGAACGGATGGATGCTCTCCGAAGTATAGCAAGTACACAGGAATGGTTCTACAATAAAGTAAATATAGCAACATCAAATTGGCCATACGGAAGTAAATGGTTAGACATTCGAGTACGCAAGTGGAAGTAGTTATGATATGACCATCTCATCTTGCTAATGACGCTTCCCTTCACGTGTCACTGAATTCCAACATGTAATTTCTGAGTAAATCGAGGGCTTGGCGTGAAACGGTTGTAACTAAAAACCTATTTTGAAAACCTGGTTTAGGGGCAATTTCGACCCCTTTGTAAACAATGCAAATTTAGGTGCCATTGCTCAGAACGAGCAATGGCACCTAAATTTCCATTGTTTACCAAGAAAATTGATTTAACGCTTTTAATGACTTTATGGTGAGGTGATTACCAATTTTAGTTACAACCATTTCACGCCAAGCCCTCGAAATGCCCGTACACGGATAGTCGTATATCATACTATATCGATATTCAAAGAGCCATAATTCTGTGAATAAATCATTCAGTGATAATATGTTGATGAAATGCAGATCTCCTCTTGTTAGTGAAAGCTTCCCTTTAAGCATCATTGATTGAATTCCAACTAGTGGTTGTTGAGAAATAGCTACATGTTGGACATGTAGGACACAAGAAGCCCTCTATCACGCTATATAGACATTCCAAAGACATAAAATCATTTGGCTTGAACATGGTGACAATATGCACAATTTCTGTTGTTAATGAAGCTTCCAATGAAGTATCATCGAATTCCGACTAGTGGTTGCTGATAAATTGCTCCTATGTCAACAATTTAAAAGGGCAATGAATGTGAAAAAAAAAACGAGTCGGAACATGGTGATAACATGCAATTGTCCTCTAGTTAGTGAAGCTTTTCATGAAGTTGCACTGCATTTAAGTCAATGGATGCTGAGAAATAGCCCGAACAAAAGCTGTTCAGATATAAATTAAAAAGGCAATAATTCTACTATGAAAGATCGCCTCTCTTTAGTTAAGCTTTCCACAAAGTTTCAATGAATTCAAAGCAGTGGTCGCTGGGAAATAGCCTGGACAAAAGCGGGACGGAAGGACATATCAATTAAAAAGGTAATTATTCTGGGAAAAATAATCGAGCCGGAACGTGTTAACACTATTCACGTCTTCTCTTGTAAGTTTGTAAGTGAAGCTTCCCCTAAAAAGGTACCATTGCATTCAAGGCAGTGGTCGCTGAGAAATAGCCTGTCGCTGAGAAATAGCCTGGACAAAAGCGGAGGGAAGTACATATTTATTAAAACGGCAATTACTCTGTTAAAAAACATCGAGCCGGAACGTGTTTAGACTATTCACGTCTTCTCTTGTAATTGAAGCTTCCCAGAAAATTCCATTGCATTCAAAAGGCAGTGGTCACTAAGAAATAGCATCGACAAACGCGGGACGGAATGACATATCAATTAAAAAGGCAATAACTCTGTGGAAAAACATCGAACCGGAACGTGTTTAGACTTTTCACGTCTTATCGTGTAAGTGAAACTTCCCAAAAGGTTTCTTTGCATTCAAGGCAGTGGTCGCTGAGAAATAGCATTGACAAAAGCGGAACGGAAGGACATATTAATTAAAAGGTCAATTACTCTGTGAAAAATTATCGAGCCGGAACGTGTTGAGAATATTCACGTCTTCTCTTGTAATTGAAGCTACTCAACAGGTTCCATTGAATTCAAGTCAATGGCTGCTGAGAAATAAACCGGAAGAAAGCGAGATGGAAGCAAATAGAAATTAAAAAGGCATGCAATAACTCTGTAAAAAAACATCGAGACGGAACGTGTCGATGATTTTGAACATCTCTTGTTTGTGAAGCTGCCCAAAATATTGTTTACCAAGAAAATTGATTTAACGCTTATAATGACTTTATGGTGAGGTGATTAACCTTGGTAAAAAAATACCAATTTTAGTTACAACCATTTCACGCCAAGCCCTCGAAATGCCCGTACACGGATAGTCGTATATCATACTATATCGATATTCAAAGAGCCATAATTCTGTGAATAAATCATTCAGTGATAATATGTTGATGAACTGCAGATCTCCTCTTGTTAGTTAAAGCTTCCCTTTAAGCATCATTGATTGAATTCCAACTAGTGGATGTTGAGAAATAGCTACATGTTGGACATGTAGGACACGAGAAGCCCTCTATCACTCTATATAGACATTCCAAAGTCATAAAATCATTTGGCTTGAACATGGTGACAATATGCACATTTCCTGTTGTTAATGAAGCTTCCAATGAAGTATCATCGAATTCCGACTAGTGGTTGCTGAGAAATTGCTCCTATGTCAACAATTTAAAAGGGCAATGAATGTGAAAAAAACATCAAGTCGGAACATGGTGATAACATGCAATTGTCCTCTAGTTAGTGAAGCTTTTCATGAAGTTGCACTGCATTCAAATCAATGGATCCTGAGAAATAGCCCAAACAAAAGCTGTTCAGATAGAGATAAAAAAGGCAATAATTCTACTATGAAAGATCGCCTCTCGTTAGTTAAGCTTTCCACAAAGTTTCAATGAATTCAAAGCAGTGGTCGCTGGGAAATAGCCTGGACAAAAGCGGGACGGAAGGACATATCAATTAAAAAGGTAATTATTCTGGGAAAAATAATCGAGCCGGAACGTGTTGACCCTATTCACGTCTTCTCTTGTAAGTTTGTAAGTGAAGCTTCCCCTAAAAAGGTACCATTGCATTCAAGGCAGTGGTCGCTGAGAAATAGCCTGTCGCTGAGAAATAGCCTGGACAAAAGCGGAGGGAAGTACATATTTATTAAAAAGGCAATTACTCTGTGAAAAAACATCGAGCCGGAACGTGTTGAGACTATTCACGTCTTCTCTTGTAATTGAAGCTTCCCAGAAAATTCCATTGCATTCAAAAGGCAGTGGTCACTAAGAAATAGCATTGACAAACGCGGGACGGAATGACATATCAATTAAAAAGGCAATAACTCTGTGGAAAAACATCGAACCGGAACGTGTTTAGACTTTTCACGTCTTATCGTGTAAGTGAAGCTTCCCAAAAGGTTTCTTTGCATTCAAGGCAGTGGTCGCTGAGAATTAGCATTGACAAAAGCGGAACGGAAGGACATATAAATTAAAAGGTCAATTACTCTGTGAAAGATTATCGGGTCGCAACGTGTTGAGAATATTCACGTCCTCTCTTGTAATTGAAGCTACTCAACAGGTTCCATTGAATTCAAATCAATGGCTGCTGAGAAATAAACCGGAAGAAAGCGAGATGGAAGCAGATAGAAATTAAAAAGGCAATTACTCTGTAAAAAACCATCGAGCCGGAACGTGTCGATGATTGTGATGCTGCCCAAAATATTTCATTGAATTAATGTCAGTGATTGCTGACAAATAGCCGCGACACAAGTAGGATGGTTGGACATAGATATTTAAAAGAAAGTAAATCTGTAAAAAATCATCAAACTAAAATGTGTTGATAATAAGCACATCCTCTTTTGCTGGTGAAGCTCCCCATTAAGTTTCATTTAATTCATTCAGTTGTTGCTGAGAAATAGCCTGGACAAAGGCGGGATGGACAGAATTAACAAAACGGCGACTATATTCTCATTCGAAATCTTTTAAAAATGTGTTCAACTTTATAATATGTATAATTATGTACTTACAATTCAAAATACTATAACAAAAAGATATATATTTATGTGGACTTAGTTATTTACTTAAATAATTTGCAAAATATGAATGGTGGAATGTGTGCCAACTTTATTTAAGGTTTTTTAAGTATTACTTAGCTATAAGTAGAGTTTGTTCGAATACATGTATGCGAGATCGTAATTTAAGCCACGACAATTGTCAAGCATCACAAACAAGCCAATAATTAATCGCTAAAAACTACCCGGTTCTCATGCATAACATGGCTTTTGTTTATGATGCAGAAACCGTGTTCGGCAATCGAGTGTACCGGAGAAAACATATCTATCGATTGTTTTGACTGGCTAAAATAGAGGATATTACATGAGTGGTCATTCAATACGACATTTTTTTAAACGAGTTTAATAAAATTTTGTATTGAATGACCACTAATGTTATATTCTATTTATATCATAAATTCCAATTCGACGATTATTAGCGCAAAATATATATAACGTCGCTATATAGCGCGGTCATTTCAATGCTTTTCAGTATGACGTTACGTAGCATTGTTATTTCACTAGTTGAATACGCAATTTATACAATGGCTTTATTACACTCCCGGCGACGTCATTTATGATGTAAATACTGCATCTAATTTAGCAAATCAGATGCATCAGAAAAAATTTAAAATTACAAATATTACGAATACTTGCTATGGAAGGATTTAAGAAAAAATATTATTTCTAGATATAACTGACATAATGTTGAAAACGGCGTCAACAAACAATAAAAAGCAAAACAAATACTAGATGTCGCGACTCCTTCATTCAGCTCTACTAGGAAAAAGGGAAAAGATAACAATTCTCAACAACTTATTTTCTCCAATAGTGCGAATAAACAGGAAAGTCTCAGGAAATGGACCTTTCACGAACTCTTGAAACACGTCTAATGAAAATCGAATAGTTTGTACTTAAGTGTGATGGACGACATCATGTGTGCAACAAACAGACAAGCAAACAAATAGCATATCGTCCTCAGATGTTGATAGATTAGAACGGAACAGAACAGAACTCCCCCAATAGTATTAGACATTGAGCATGCGAGCTCATAGTGAAACAACATACTATAATCAAAGCACTGAACAAACTAGATGGACATTTGTGTTGGAATTCGTAACATAAGGTCAGGCAGGCAGTTGTTTATGTATGTACACAAGATATGCTTCTTTTTTTTCCAATTCCGTGAACATTTAAATAACCTGGGTCCAATTCCACTAACATTACTTAGTGCTAAGTAATACTTTTTAAAAATACTTAAAGGCATAATTCATAATTTTTCCCTAATAAAAATGGCAAACAATTTCTTTTCTTAAAAACAATTATTTGTCAGCAAGGTAACTATTTATGTCCATTTAGTCATATACTTAAATTTATTTCACAATTATGTATTACAAAATATTAGGGAAACAAAAATCATGAATTATGCCTTTAAGTATTTAAGTATTACTTAGCACTAAGTAATGTTGGTGGAATTGGACCCAGAACTAGTTAAATAATAGTAATACGCCTTCTTTCAATATGAGCCGTCCCGCTTGAAAACCAACATTATGGTCGTTGCATAAAGTAATGACCCGGATCAACCTAAGCATGCCGCGCAGGCTAACCCGGACAGACACTTTTCGCCTCCTGTGGATTTTTGTTTCAGGAATCACTACTCTATCCCTCTATCCCCCTGGAACGGAATGTGTCAGCCCGAATCAGTCTGCACGGACTGCGCAGGCGGATCTGGGTCGATACATTACGTAGAGGCCATAATGTTGGTTTTTCTCGAGGGACGGTTGATACTTTCGAAGATAGAACTCCCCCTTTCAGTATCTACAGGAATCCCGAGGAAAACTCGACAATCTTGGATTTGTGTTACTTACGATCGAACATGCTTAATTGACCCTTCAAAGTCCATAGGAATTCGTTAGGGATCGGTATTGTTCGTGGTTTCGTCACGATCGACAACCAAAACGATTACGGGCGGAAATCACCGGGACTGTCGAAAACAACCGACATCGGGCGGACATCGCCGAGCCTTATAGTCTAAGGCGGAAATATAAAATAAACATGTTTAAAGCTATTTAGAGCTTATATTGGGTTTTTTTGTTGCCATTTATGTACCAAATTTAAACCTCATTCCAACTATTATTATTATTATTCAATGATTGTACAACCCCTGGGATTTGGTTTACATGTTCTAACATGTTTATGGACGAGTTTTTATTAAATATTGATCATTGAGTATTGATTGATTGGGGTTTAACGCCTTTTTTAACAATTTATCAGTTATATCACGGCGACCAGTTCACCTACTCATGCATTTCCTGGTTTTCTCACATCACTACTCCACACAACAATCTTCCCAAGCAACTGGCTGCTTTTCCACATAGACTTAGCCCATTGGTGGAAAACAAATGACGCAAGTCGCATTGACTTTTGTCAATCCTCGGAAAGAAAGTTGGCCGAGCCGGAATTCGAGCTCACAACCCCTGGATTGACAGCCCGCGTCGCTACCGACTGAGCTACCGGGGATCATTGAGTAGCGAACACTACAGATCAAGATTAGACTGCAAGCTTGTATGGTATCTTAACAGTCCTTTGCTTTTGGAAACAAAGATTGAAGATGAAATTTTGAAATCTGGTAATAAGTTTAATTTAGTATTTTAGGTATAACGCCATTTTCAACATTTTTCAGTCGTTTGACGTTGGCCAGTTTACCTACGCATGTATTTCCTGGTATTCCCACACCAGTTCTCCGCACAACAGATGTCCAAGCAACTGACTGCTTTTCCACAAAGACTGTTAGCCCATTGGTAGAAGTCGAATGACGCTTGTCTCTGTGACTTTTGTCAAACGTTGGATAGAATGTTAGCCTCTCTGGCGATCTAACTCAAGACCCCTTGATTGACAGCCGGCATGCTACTGACTGAGCTACCGGGGCTTGGCTGGAAAATAGGAAGCTTAATATTGACACGTGTTGATTTGAGATGAAAAAGAGAATATGTAAATAGGATATCTCGGAATGTGTGATAAGGAGATCTGGGAATGTTTGAATGATAAAAAAAAAAATGGAATGTGTGATAAGGAGATCTGGGAATGTTTGAATGATAAAAAAAAAATTGGAATGTGTGATAAGGAGATCTGGAAATGTTTTAATGATAAAAAAAAACTTGGAATGTGTGATTAGGAGATCTGGGAATGTGTGGAATTCATATCTGGAACATGTGATAAGAAGATCCTGGAGTGTGTGTTAATGAGATATGGGAATGTGTAATAAGAAGAGCTGGGAATGTGTGATAAGGAGATCTTGGAATGTATGATAATAATATATGGGAATGTGTAATTAGAAGATCCTGGAGTGTGTGATAATGAGATATGGGAATGTGTAATAAGAAGAGCTGAGAATGTGTGATAACGAGATCTTGGAATGTGTGATAAGGATATATGGGAATGAGTGAAAAGAAGATTTTGAATATGGATAAGCATATCTATGAAAGTGATATGATGGCATCTGGACTTGTGTGATAATGATAATGTGGGAATGTGTGATAATGAGATATGAGAATGTGTGAAAAGAAGATATGGGAATGTGTAAAAATGAGACATAGGAGTGCGTGATAAGGAGATGAGGGAATGTGTTATAGATTTTTTGAATGTGTGGAAATGAGATATGGGAATGTGTAAAAAGGAGATCTGGGAATGTGTGATATTTTCTCTTTTTATCGTATATAGATTTTATTTCTCAAATCGTCTGAACGCCTCGGTGGTGTAGTGGTAGATCGTCCGTCTTGCGTGTTGGAGGTCACGGGTTTGATTCCCCGCCAGGTTATACCAAATTCTTTTTTTAAAAAATGGTACTATTGGATTTCCCTCCTGGGCGATCAGGGTTGCGGAGTTAGCATAACGACTGACGACATAGTTTTAGGTTATGTTGGCGTGTAGTACTGGTCACTTACTTACCACGGAAACTTAAAACTTAAATTGTTGAAAGCAGTGTAAAACACCATACAAAGAAACAAAACTTTTTTTTTTAAATCATCTGACGCCTATTATCGACCCGGCCGGGTAGCTCAATTGGTAGCGTATCTGACTCGTGATCTGGAGGTCACGGGTTCGATACCCGGTTGCGTCGACATTCTTTCGGGCGATGTCTTCCATTGCCTCTCACCTCTGATCTATGTGAGAAAGTAGTCAGTGGCTTCGAAAGAATGCTGTGTAAGTACTGGTGTGGGAAAGCCAGGAAAACATGGGTAGGTGCACTGACCGCCGTGATATGACCAAAGCTGTTGAAAGCGGCGTTAAACTCCAAACAAACAAACAAACAAACAAAACGCCTATTATCGTCAGTTGTCGTCTGTACTAGGGAAAGCCGAGCCCCGGTAGCTCAGTCGATAGAGACGCGGGCTGTCAATCCAGGGGTTGTGAGTTCGAATCCCGGCTCAGCCAACTTTCTTTCCGACGATTGACAAAAGTCAATGCGACATGCGTCATTCGTCTTCCACCAATGGGCTAAATCTATGTGGTAGAGCAGCCAGTTGTTTTGGAAGTTTGTTGTGTGGATTACTGGTGTGAGAAAACCAGGAAATGCATGAGTAGGTGAACTAGCCGCCGTGATATAACTGAGAAATTGTTAAAAACGGCGTTAAACCCCAATCAATCAACTGTGGTAGGGAAAACGTGTCAGGTTGCATTATTAATAGGTTATTTCGAGGGCTTAGCGTGAACGGTTATAACTAAAAACCTATTTTGAAATCCCTGATTTAGGGGCAATTTTGACCCCTTTGTAAACAATGCAAATTTAGGTGCCATTGCTCAGAACGAGCAATGGCACCTAAATTTCCATTTTTTACCAAGAAAAAGTATTTAACGCTTATAAATACTTTATGGCGAGGTGATTAACCTTGGTAAAAACAATACCAATTTTAGTAACAATCGTTTCACGCAAAGCCCTCGATTTGTATGCGCGTTGTAGGTCAATTATTCATGATCGTGTACTTGTTTTATGGACCGAATCCGTTATGAAAATGTCATGAAAGATTGTAATCCTAAACCCATTCCCACATACAGACGCTTCCTCCCCGGCTGTAGCTTTTCCGGGGACTCGAACGAAAATCCCCGGAAAATCCCCGGAGTATTCGGACAACTTTCCAGGGATAATTTGGGATAATCTGACACTTTCCATGGAAACTCCAGCACATTTAAGAGGAAAACTCGGAAATTCCATGGACAACCCTGAAAGGTTCCATGGACATCCCGGAACGGTTCCATGGACACCCCGGAACGGTTCTGTGAACACCCTGGAATGGTTCCGTGGACCCCGGAGTATTCGGACTATTTCCAGCGTTTCCGCATCTTATCATTAAATTCCATGTTTTTTTCCATGTTTTTTCCATAATTTCCCTGTATTTTCCGCGTATTTTTGTATTTTCTGTTAAGAGTCCCCGGAAAAGCTACAGCCAGGTAACGCCCGACAAAGTTTTCACCTAACGCCCAACGAAGTTTGAAAACATTGTGGCAAAAGGAAAAATATAATGAGAACATTCCCCTTTTGCCACAATGTTTTAAACTCTATTCAATAATTATATATCTTGTATGTTATATATAACATGTTTTCATTGTTCTGACGTATTGTGTTCAAAGTCCGATACTTCAATTGGAAAAGGGTTCGCAAACGGGAAAACAAGTGAGTAGAACTGCTTTTAAACACATGGGGTGCATTCCTTTACAATCAGTGGCTGTAACTCCAAAACAATAAAGACCTAGAAATAACCTCGATTTAACGACGTAATTTATTCATACCTTTAACCCTTAAGTTTAAACTTATTTATTTTGCATCGATTGCGAAGCAAGCTTTCAGCTTATAAGAACCCGCTCATCACGGGACTCGAAAGCGGGTCTTTAACCCTTTAAACTCGATGTTAAACAGGATTTACGTTCTCTATATCTCAATGTACGACGGTAAACAGCAATTAGAGTTAACTATTTTTTAATATGATAGCTTAGAATCATTTGTTTTAGATAATTACTAGAAATTAAGGGACATAATCAATCATTTCTGCTACTGGTAATTTTGTTTCAACTATATTCAATAATTGAATAGTTTCTTTCATTTAGAGAGAGAGTTTTGACTACTTGTTTTTCAAGGTCGTCTTCTGCAGATTTTCTGTAAGTGGGATACAATTTAAAACAGTAAGGACTAAGTGTATGTCAGAGAAAGTGACTTTTACAATACAATTCAATACTAAACGATGCAATACAATACAATAAAATATAATGCAATACAATACAATACAATATAATGCAATACAATGCAATAACATGCAATACCATGCAATACCATGCAATACCATGCAATACGTTGCAATGTATTACAATATAATGCAATCCAAAATAATACAATACAATACATGTAGTACAATACGATACAATTCAATACGATGCAATGCATTACAATACAATACAGTTATATACAATACGTTGCAATGTATTACAATATAATGCAATCCAAAATAATACAATACATGTAATACAATACGATACAATTCAAAACGATGCAATGCATTACAATATAATGCAATACAAAATAATGCAATACAATGTGATGTGGACTAAATTGCAATTTGGTCCAGGCAAGTAACGAAAATGAAGCTAACTCCAAATCTATGAAAGTTAAATCAGTGCGCAGAATTTGTGCTCAAGTGTTTGGTTGATCAGAAGCAAATTCGTTGCATAGAGTTAATGTTTGAGCACCTATTACGTGTTCGGAGATGTTTAATTTCGGGTCCTGCAGATGCAGCTGACATATCAGCCAGTTGTATCAGAATAAAGGCTGCATAATTTGTTCGAATTGTTCCTGGTCGTTCTATTCTGATTACGCTGAATGCTTGCACTTCCGTTTATAGTTCTCGTCTAACAATTAATTCTGCTGTTTTACTGAATTTGTGTATAATGATGAATTGGAGACCATAACAAACTATTGAAATGTGTCGATATCACATGCTTGAATAATGAATATATCCTGCTTTTTTGAAAAATATCCTTAACCAAAGGTCTAAAGGTTTATTTAGAACAAAGGTTGTTAATTGAATGAAATATTTCCTTAAAATTGTAACTTGAAAACTGTTGTATGATCCGACTCGACGAAATACTCACTTGTCAAAATACCGATCCGAGTCCATACCGAATGAATGTAGTTCATACATAATAGTTTAATCCTATCAAAATTAAACCAAATCACTACCCATTTCATGAAGAACGCTCGAGGTCGACATCGAGTAACGAGTTTAGACGAAGAGTTCCGAGTGTCGACGAACAGACGTAACCCTTTCCAAAATACGGACGCTGTTTAACGCCTCTGCAGCAGTCGACTTTTGAGAAACAATATGTCAAAAAGATATTATATTGGTTTGAATTTTGGTGGTTCACGCCGTTTTCAACATGTTTTCAGTTATATCACGGCGTTTCCTGGGTAAGTTACCTGTACTGCTATTCCATTTATCCTGACACCAGCCAGTCATATAGGTTAAGGCCTCTGCATTGGAAAATATTGTGTTGGACGAGTTCCTACGACTGAGAACGTTTGTAGTTTTCCATAATCATGGCTTTTTTTATTGAATAGTTTGATATTGGCTATTTAAAATATGTCGTTTTGTGGGTTTTAAAAACATTTAAAAAATTAATAATTGATTTGAATTGTTTTGATAAATTAACATTTACGATATATCGCGCATTTATTGTCCTTTCCGACGGTTGCTAGGGTCGTGGAATATATAGTTACCAGTCGCCATTTTTGTTCCCCATTTGGTCTCGACTCTCGAAATTGAATCATCGACAAAATGATGTGTAATGCTTTTTCTAATAATGCTTTTCATCATTTCGTGCATTATTTTATTTGGGTATTTACGCCTGGATATTTGTGTTTTTTATTACAATCTAATCACAGAAAGGGAGGATACATTTATTCGTAGAAAATTGCTTTTTAATTGCTGTCACGGAAATGACGTCACGATGTCCTGACGACGTCTCCTCATCACAATTTGATCTCTGCGACACAAGCATGGACTGCACTTAAATTTCTGTTGTATTTTTTTAAATATTGATAAAGACAAAGTGGTCGGAAATTCGGTTATTAAAGAGTTTTAATGATATAAAGTGTTCTTTATTACAATTAAGATGCCCCTTTTGACCTAACAGTATGTTCAGTAAAGCAAACACACATCTTTTATTTTGCGTCGAAAACTTCACACCGGAATGACAAATCATTTGCAGATTAATCCTATCAATTATTAAATCCCACTTGGGTTTGTTGGTCATGCGTAATTGAGATAAACGAAAATTAAAAATCAGTAGGCCTATAGCGTATGACGAAATGTGTACAGTCTACAAATACGGATGTCATTGAAATACACGTCACATTAACGCGTCAGAAACTAAGTATGTATTTACAAACTTTACACACAGCTAGCGCTATGGAAAGAACGGATTGGTTTGTTTGTACTTCTATCAATTTGTCAAAGCGTGTCATCTACAAACGATGTACCAAACATTGTTAGCTGGTCTCTATAAACTCATCAAAGGTTGGATGGGAGCGTTCTGTAACGTTGATGCATGAGATAATTCCGTACTTAGCAGCACGTGAAAACAATCTGAGTGGAATATCAAAGCGTGCTATATGGACTTATATTGCATCCTTTTTTCAGATGGAAAACGGAAGGAAAAATATCATAGTATACAATACGTGGTTATACTCACCCCGCAACCATATGCGCTAAGGAAGGCAGCCATTACTACCATGTTTAAATTATTCTGTCAAAAGGTAGACAGAATGCTCCCCTTTGGTTACAATGTTTTCAACTTTATTCGATTACTGTTCGTTGATTTATCGAGAGATTCCAAATGTTTGACTACATATTTTCAAAGCCATCTTCTGTCGATGTGTTGAATGTGCTAAAGGTTCAAGATGAATGATAATATAGAGTAAGCAACGTCGTACGAAAACAATATACTGTCGACTCAAGTGTTGTAAACCTCTTGAGGTCATTTAAAAATAATCGACATAAACATCGAGCGTAGACTTCTCGAAACATTTTGGACATGTCTTACTGAAGATAAGCAATATGTATCGAAATAACAGGAACCTCAAGATTTCCGGATTTGATATAGCGATCAGAGACTATAATGACAATAACAATTACAATCAGTCTACTGTTAAATGTCATTGTTGGACGGTACCACTGAGGTACCTTCTATTGTAGTATCATGTTGAATAGCGTTCATGAATTGACTTCCCCGATTTCAAACAGAAATACATAGCAAATTCTTGAAACCAGACTCCAAAAGTTAACACCAGTTAAAGACGTACCAAACATCAGTTCAGATATCTGAATTTTGAAGATTAACATTTGAAACGGCAGCGTTATTGTTTTTTTATTGGTTCTAACTTAACTGTAATTTATTCACACGCAATCTTTGAATACAAACACAAGTGTTTACATTTACATATATTTAATTATTTTGAGCTCAATGCCAGACTTGTCTGTAAACAATCGATTATACTGTGACCTCGTGAAAATACAACAAGTTAGTTTGAACGGCATTTTAATAATTGATATCCGATAGCTGTTGTGCACGACTTAACCCTTTTCCCGAATACAACAAATCAGCTACAAGCAAACATATGGAAAACACTACGAATAAAGATATAGGTATTGCATATATTGGAAAACATTGTGGTAAAAGGAGTAATTGCTCAAGATAGGCGATGTTTTTGAACTGTCCTCTGCTGCACATTCTTCAACATGCAGGTGGTATAGTGAAAGTGTTCATTACTATAAATGATAAGCTGCTTAACCTTGTCCACGTACAAGGCTACAGCAACAGGTGTCTGAGTTTCCATTTCAGTAAAGGAATGGGGAAAAAACACACATTACTGCGTTAAGATACTCAAATAGTCTCTCTGTATTGACCATATCGAGGGCTTGGCGTGAAACAGTTGTAACTAAAAACCTGTTTTGAAAACCCTGGTTTAGGGGCAATTTTGACCCCTTTGTAAACAATGCAAATTTAGGTGCCATTGCTCAGAACGAGCAATGGCACCTAAATTTCCATTGTTTACCAAGAAAAATGATATAACGCTTATAAAGACTTCATTTCGATGTGATTAACCTTGGTAAAATAATACCAATTTGAGTTACAACCGTTTCACGCCAAGCCCTCGATATGCTATAATAAAAATGATCGTACTGTTAATTTGGGGAATCCCTCTCGTGTTACTATAAATAGCCTCTCTTTACGGTTCATATAGTATAATAATAAGTATTTTTACATATAATACAATATGGAGTCTATTTATAGAAACATGGTCTTGTTTAGGATTCCCCGAGTTTTCTTATACGATAACATAACGGTCGTTATTATCATAGCATATGGACCATATAAAGATTATGTGTAGTAGTTTAACCAGGTAGTGTGTCTTTTTTTTTTTTTTTTCTTTTTTTTTCAATTTTCTCAAAAGAAAACTCGGTCGCCTGTGCTACAACAGACGAATTGTAATACATATATGTAACACTATGGAAATATGTATACCATTTCCCACATACAACAAAACTGCAGATGAAGATTTAAAAACATGTAGGCAAAAATTATCGATTTCTCAATTATTGGAAATATAATTATTAAACCAATTGAAAACATTGAAGCAAAGGAACAAACTGCTCCTCATGAGCAATTACTGAAAGTATCAATATTGAAAAGAATTTAAACCATTTTGGCAAATGGAGAAATTGTTAACGATGAGCAATTTACTCCCCCCCCCCCCCCCCCCCCCCTCCCCCCTCCAACCCGGCGCCCCCTGGTGTTTTCAAATGTTCTAGCTACTGTAACAAACGTACTGTACTTATTCTGTCATTCTGTCATTAATACAGATCATCACTGTGTTGGAATCAGTTAGCGGCCGGGCGTCCCGGGTTCGATCCCAAGTCGCGGCGTGACGGTCATGGTGAAGTGCCTTTGGAAAAGGCACGTTTCCTAGCCTAGTATTGGTTTGTTTACCCAGGGATCATGAATAAATGAACTGTTGCCGTGATATAACTGAAATAATGTTGAAACGGCGTAAAACCCCAATAAAATAGACCTAGACATTTTGAAGGTGTAGACTATTAAAATATAATTTCATGTAAATGGGTTTGCCTGCAAAGATTATGGCAATTAGTAGCCGATTACATAACCAATATCACTGATGGCGTTCACAGACCGACTCGTTGGTTATTAGTGTCATGAATAAATGAATGTTCAAGTGACATTCCTGATTTGCCCTGAGCCGCCATGCTGTCGGTTCATTCAGTCCGTTTGAAAATTACCTACAAAAAGTCCATGCTGTACGGCATATTGCTAAATAATTCTGCAGACTTGTCAATAAATCATAGGAATATGTCCTGTATCTTCAAGTAGTGTAATCACATAAACAAAGTATATCATTTCTACCATACGTGCGTTCAATTGAACATGTCCGAAAGAAATATTTAGTTTTTCTTTAATATATGTTTGAACTGTATGTAATTCTGCCTTTATGTTAAAATAATGTACAATTATGCAACTCTATCACTATTTTCCAAAACGTGCCACATGTGACAAACTTTTCCATTCATACCCGTGGTACGTCCCATAGCACGTGCAGTGCTTTGATTCCCATAATAGTTCAATTGAAGAGATCTGGAAAAAATATTTACCTTTTCTTTAATATATTTTTGAACTGTATGTATTTCTGTCTTTATGTTAACATAATTTGTAAGTGTGTAACTGTATTGTTACTTTCCCCAAAAAGAGCACATAGGTGACCAGCTTTTCCATTCATACCAGTGGTATCGTCCTAAAGTACTATCAGTGCTTTGATTCCCATAATAGTTCAATTGAAGATATCTGCATGACTCTTTCTTAAATATATGTTTAAACTGTATGTATTTTCGCCTTTATGTTAACATAATGTGCAATTAAGCAATTGAATTGTTACTTCCCCAACAATCAATAAGTGACCAGCTTTTCCATTTATACCAGTGGTACCGTCCAATAGCACTTTCAGTGCTTTGATTCCCTTAATAGTTCAATTGAAGATATCTGCAGGACTCTTTCTTAAATATATGTTTGAACTGTATATATTTCCGCCTTTGTGTTAACATAATTTGAAATTAAGCAACTGTATTGTTACTGCCACCAAATATGGCAACAGGTGACCAGCTTTTCCATTCGTACCAGTGGTACCGTCCTATAACACTTTCAGTGCTTTAATTCCCATAATAGTTCAATTGAAAATATCTGGAGGACTCTTTCTTAAATATATGTTTGAACTGTATGTATTTCCGCCTTTATGTTAACATAATTTGAAATTAAGCAACTGTATTATTACTTCCCCAAAAAGCAATACGTGACCAGCTTTTCCATTGATACCAGTGTTACCGTCCAATAGCACTTTCAGTGCTTTGATTCCCATAATAGTTCAATTGAAGATATTCGCAGGACTCTTATTTTTGAATTGCATGTATTTCCGCCTTTATGTTAACATAATTTGCAATTATCCAACTGTATTGTTACTTTCTCAAAAAGAGCAACGGGTGACCAGCTTTTCCCTTCATACCAGTGGTACCATCCAATTACAACTTTCAGTGGTTTGATTCCGATAATAATTCAATTGAAGATATCTGCAGGACTCCTTCTTAAATATATGTTTGAACTGTATGTAAATTCCTCCTTTATGTTAACACAATGTTAAATTAAGCAACTGTATTGTTACTTCCCCAAAAAGAGCACCAGGTGATCATATTTTCCATTTATACCAGTGGTACCGTCCACAAGTAAATATCTTATTCAGACTGCGCAGATTTCCAGAATGGTCTTCAGCGCGTCTTGTTGAAATTTCCTAAATGTGTCTTTGTATGACGTTGCTCAGATTTTCCATTCATAGCAGTGGTAACGTCCAATTTCACTTTCAGGGCTTTGATTCCCAATATAGGGACATTCAGGGTACTTCCACGACTATATGACGGACAGGAAATATCATGTTCAAACTGCTAGGATTCGCAGACCGGTATTCAGCTTGTCTTGTTGAAATGTCCCACGGTGTGTTTTCGTATGACATTGCTCCACCGCCATTTCATAAATCCATGTTTTATTTCCCCTCGTAAAATAGTACAGTATGTTGATGTATCTGAAGAGAGCGACTTTATATAAGAATAATTTATGGGATGGAATTGCGTCATGCAGACGAACCACCCCTTTTCCACAGACAACACAACTGCGGCTGACGACTTTGAAATCATCTTGAAAGCAAAACTATTATGTATATCTTTAAATTAAAGGTTAGATAAAAGTAATTGAATAGAGTTGAAAACATTATGGCAAAAGGACAAAATTCTACTTGTGTCACGTTTTTTTTCTTCAAAAATCATCAGCTGTACAGGCGTTGTAAACACGCCGCCGCGTCTGTTTGTGGGAAATGATTATGGGGAAACCCCCAATGCTCATGGGTACAGTTAAACGTGATCGCAGAATCACACCACGTGGAAGATAGACCATCGGAAGTTTTGAAATAATTGATTGATTACTTTTGGGGTTTTAACCTTTTACCCTCATATAGACGCTTTCCTGACGCCTCTGCGGCAGACGGCTATTTGAAAACATAGTGACAAAAGAAGAAATTGCTCAGAACGAGCATAAAATACGGAAAATCTCTATAAATGTAGCAATAATTATTGATTCTTTAAAACCCTTTTCCTCATATAGACGCTTTCCGACTCCTCTGCAGCAGACGGCTTTTTAAAAACATAGTGACAAAAGAAGAAATTGCTCAGAACGAGCAATTTCTTCTTTTGCCACAATGTTTTCCACTTTTAGTCATAGGTTATCCATTCAATTATAAAGATTTTTTTTATTTATTTTTGACAAAATACGTTCAAAGTCGTCTGCTGCAGAATTGTCGTATGAGGGAAAGGGCACGGTTAACGCCGTTTTCAACGGTATCTTAACTAAATCGCGGCTGTTGGCTGGAAATGTGTTTCCTAGGTATCTATTAACAGGGTCATATTACACCAACCATAACTTAATGTTAAGTAATACTTAAAAACTTAAGGCGTATTTCATCAATTTAACTTCCCTTATATTTTATAAAAAAAAAGAATAGTGTTATGTATTTTTCCTTCCCTAATATTTTATAAAAAAAGACGGCTATTTGAAAACATAGTGACAAAAGAAGAAATTGCTCAGAACGAGCATAAAATACGGAAAATCTCTATAAATGTAGCAATAATTATTGATTCTTTAAAACCCTTTTCCTCATATAGACGCTTTCCGACTCCTCTGCAGCAGACGGCTTTTTAAAAACATAGTGACAAAAGAAGAAATTGCTCAGAACGAGCAATTTCTTCTTTTGCCACAATGTTTTCCACTTTTAGTCATAGGTTATCCATTCAATTATAAAGATTTTTTTTATTTATTTTTGACAAAATACGTTCAAAGTCGTCTGCTGCAGAATTGTCGTATGAGGGAAAGGGCACGGTTAACGCCGTTTTCAACGGTATCTTAACTAAATCGCGGCTGTTGGTTGGAAATGTGTTTCCTAGGTATCTATTAACAGGGTCATATTACACCAACCATAACTTAATGTTAAGTAATACTTAAAAACTTAAGGCGTATTTCATCAATTTAACTTCCCTTATATTTTATAAAAAAAAAGAATAGTGTTATGTATTTTTCCTTCCCTAATATTTTATAAAAAAAGAATGGTTTAATGTATTTAAGTAAATGACTGAGTTGACATAAAAACTTAAAGGCGTATTTCATCATTTTGCCTTCCCTAATATGTTATAAAAAAAGAATGGTGCAATGTATATAAGTAAGTGACTGAGTTGACATAAAAACTTAAAGGCGTATTTCATCAATTTAACTTCCCTTATATTTTATAAAAAAAGAATGGTGCAATGTATTTAAGTAAATGACTGAGTTGAAATAAAAACTTAAAGGCGTATTTCATCATTTTTCCTTCACTAATATTTTATAAAAATGTATTTAAGTAAATGACTGAGTTGACATAAAAACTTAAAGGCGTATTTCATCATTTTTCCTTCACTAATATTTTATAAAAAAAAGAATGGTGCAATGTATTTAAGTAAAATGACTGAGTTGACATAAACACTTAAAGGCGTATTTTAACATTTTTTTTTTACTTTACTAATATTTTATAAAATATGAATGATGCAATGTATTTAAGTAAATGACCGAGTTGACATAAAAGGTTACCTTGTTGACTTACAATACTTGTTAAGAAATGAAATATTTAGGCATTGTTATAAGCGCAACTAAAATGATGCAATATGCCTTTAAGTTTTTAAATATTACTTAGCGTTAAGTACGGTTGGTGAAATTGGACCCAGGACTCCACCAATCATTATTCCCGGGGAAGGGGAAACCTTTCAGTATAGACCCCTCGGGTGAATTGATTGATTGTACTGGTGTTTGGAAAGCAAGGAAACACACGAGTAGGTGAACTGGCCGCCGTCATATGAAATTGTTGAAAACTCGTGTGTTTCCTTGCTTTCCAGACACCAGTACTATACACAATAGTCTTTCCAAGCAGCCGGCTGCTTTAACACATAGACTGTTATCCCATTTGTGGAAGACGGGTGACGCTTGTCACGATTTTATCAATCGTCGGTTAGAACGTTTGCTAAGCTTGGGCTCGAACTCATAACTCATGGGTTGATAGCCGACCCATCGGTGTGAATTTAATGACGCGTGTCACAGTGACATTTGTCAATGATCGGAAAAATGACTGAATAACCAAGACGGAATGCGAACGGTTTTAGAAAGTACGATTTATACGGATCAATATACATATTTGTATCGTCGTCTTTTTCTTAGGGCCGTATTGCCCTGGGTTTCCGGGATGCTTAATTAAAGAGCCTAATAACGAGAAAACAAACAATGTGGACTCTGCGTAAAGTTTCGACCCGGATCAGCCTAAGCATGCCGTGCAGTCTAACCCGGACATACATTTTAAGCCTCATGTGGATTTTCTGTTTCAGGAGTCATTACTCTATACCTCTATCCCCCTGAGACGGAATGTGTCGGCCCGGATTAGCCTGCGCGGACTGCGCAGGCTGATCTGGATCGATACATTACGCAGGGGCTATACTGTTGGTTTTCTCGCGGTACGGCTCCTTTACATACGTTGATCCAGATCAGACTGCGTCCGATAGCTGAATTAAATGGGTTTACGATGTCCTCGAAAACGTGCCGACGGGTTGGGATATATGTCAAGTGGACCACTTTCAAATAATGAAATGTTTGCTGTGATAGAAAGATATTTTAATCAGATTTCGTATGACAATACAAAGATTAATCATGATTTGTCGGTTATCGGAAATGATCACCCCCATTCTTTTATTGTCTCTCAAACTGATGTTGTGACCCTGCATTCGATATTTAGGTCAGGGTTGAAAACGTTACCCATTCAGTACATTATAACCACTTCTGACTATTTGGGGAGGGTGATGAATTAATTTCCTTAAAATAATCATATAAATGGAAAAATTAGCATACATTGATTGGATGGGGTTTAACGCCGTGTTCAACCCTTTCTCAGTCATATCAGGGCGCATTTCACCTACTCATGTGTTTTCTCACACCATTACTCCACACAACAATATTTCCAACCAACTGGCTGCTTTTCCACATAGACTTAGCCCATTGGTGGAAGCATTGACATTTAGTCAAACGTCGGAAAGAAAGTTGGCCGAGCCGGGATTCGAACTCACAACCCCTGGATTGACAGCCCGCTACCGGGACTCGCATACAACAACAGGTCTAGTTTTCTTGTTGAAGGATGCATCTAAGCTTGTGGTGGGACTGTTCGGATGCACGTGCTCCCCTGCGTCTCTAGTGTACGCAGATGCTATATGAGTCCTAAACCGCTAGACTAGATTAATTGATTGATTGATTGATTGATTGATTCATTTATTTATTTATTTTTGATTGATTGATTGGTTGATTGATTCATTTATTTATTTATTTTGGATTAATTGATTGGTTGATTGATCAAATGAACGATTGACTGACTGACTCACGGACTAACTCACTCACCCACTGAATGTTTAACTCACGCACTCACCGACCGACCGACCGACCGACCGACCGACCGACCGACCAACCAACCAACCGACCGACTTACCGACCGACTGACCGACTGACCGACCGACCGACCGACCGACCGACCGACCGACCGACCGACTGACCGACCGATCCACCGACCGACCGACTGATTCACCGACCCACCGACCGTCCGAACGAACGACCAACCGACCGACCGACTGACCGACCGACCAACCGACCCACCGACCGACCAACTGACTGACTGACCGACAACCATCCAACTGACCGACCGACCGACCGACCGACCGACCGACCGACCGACCGACCAACCGACCGACCGACCGACCGACCGACCGACCAACCGACCGACCAACTGACTGACTGACCGACCGACTGACCGACAACCAGCCAACTGACCGACCGACCGACCGACCGACCAACCGACCGACCGACTGACCGACCGACCGACCGTCCAACCGACCGACCAACTGACTGACTGACCGACCGACTGACCGACAACCAGCCAACTGACCAACCGACTGACTGATCGACTGACTGATCGACAGCCACACCAACCGACTGACTTACTTACTGACTGATAGGTTGATTGATTGATTGATTGATTTATTTAAAAGTGAATATGTAAATTGATATTGATTGATAGCAGAGTCGGGCCTCGAAATCACGACAACCGATTGTTAGCCGTCAAGGTTAACGCCTGATAAATTGCCGTTCGACTGGACATTGATTAACAATAACTTCATGGGGCTTCAACTCAACCAATATGACTGTATGTAATATATAGGTACATGTATATAGATGATTTTAATAGTTTTAAAAGTCGCGTGCTGTAGAGACGCAAAAAGACGTCTGTTTTAGCTAAACTTATAAAATACCTTAACATTGAATTATAAACTACGACTATCCAAAAGGGTATTTCTGTGCCCTTATTTTTGGTATTTCAAATACATACAAAATGGTTTTGCAGTGCCCTTATTGTTGTACTACATAAACGAACAAAGGGGTCTTGCAGTGCCCCTATTTTCGTATTACAAATACGAACAAAAGGGTCTTGCAGTGCCCCTATTTTTGTATTACAAATACGAACAAAAACCTTGCAAATACTAAGCTTTATTTCTGAGTGAACAGTGAAGGCATTGACAAGACCTTGTATATAGAGAGTCTCGTCGTCGAAGGTTTGTTTTTGTCTATTCTCAGCTGATTTACAAGCATATATGATTACGACCATGGAATTATTTCTTCATAGCATTGTATTACAAGATGCATGCATAAGTTTATATAATAAAAATCTGTCTAATTAATATAAAAAAGTACAACATATTTATAAACGAGGCTGTAAATACAACATTATACAAGTTTACCAACAAATATAGGCGGGAGATTCAACCTATTTATTTCGGATTTAAGAACTCGGAATAAAGATCATTTCAGCTGTGAAACTTATTGTAAATAAATAACTTTTATTATAGCGACAAAAAACATTAAAAAATGGGATAATGAAATAACACTGGACTCCGGGGGACTCTACATGTCACTGATTACACATTTCCCACTTACAAATCTGTAGCAGAAGACTTCGAAAAACTCAATATTAAACTATGGAATTTCTTTATAAATGCGAGTATAATAGAGTGAATAGAGTTCACATTGTGGTAAAAGGAGAAATTGGATAACCTATGACTAAAATTAGAAAACATTGTGGCAAAAGGAGAAATTGCTCGTTTTGAGCAATTTTTTCTTTTGTCACTATGTTTTCAAAATGCCGTCTACTGCAGAGGAGTCGGAATGCGTCTATATGAGGTAAAGGGTTTTAAACAATCAATTATTATTCCTACATTTATAGAGATTTACCGTGTTTTATGCATAGATATTTTCGAAGCCGTCTGCCGCAGAGGCGTCGGAAAGCGTCTATATGAGGGAAAGGGTTTTAAACAATCAATTATTATTCCTACATTTATAGAGAATTTCCGTGTTTTATGCATTGATATTTTCGAAGCCGTCTGCTGCAGAGGCGTCGGAAAGCGTCTATATGAGGGAAAGGGTTTTAAACAATCAAATATTATTCCTACATTTATAGAGAATTTCCGTGTTTTATGCATATATATTTTCGAAGCCGTCTGCCGCAGAGGCGTCGGAAAGCGTCTATATGAGGGAAAGGGTTTTAAACAATCAATTATTATTCTTACATTTATAGAGATTTACCGTGTTTTATGAATAGATATTTTCGATGCCGTCTGCTGCATAGACGTCGGAAAGCGTCTATACGGGGAAAAGGGTTTTAAACAATCAATTATTATTCTTACATTTATAGAGATTTTCCGTGTTTTATGAATAGATATTTTCGATGCCGTCTGCTGCATAGACGTCGGAAAGCATCTATATGAGGGAAAGGGTTTTAAACAATCAATTATTATTCCTACATTTATAGAGAATTTCCGTGTTTTATGCATTGATATTTTCGAAGCCGTCTGCTGCAGAGGCGTCGGAAAGCGTCTATACGGGGAAAAGGGTTTTAAACAATCAATTATTATTCTTACATTTATAGAGATTTTCCGTGTTTTATGAATAGATATTTTCGATGCCGTCTGCTGCATAGACGTCGGAAAGCATCTATATGAGGGAAAGGGTTTTAAACAATCAATTAATATTCCTACATTTATAGAGAATTTCCGTGTTTTATGCATTGATATTTTCGAAGTCGACTGCTACGGATGTTGTGAATATGAGGAAGGGATAAAGGACAGACCAGTATTCTTGATTTCGTTTTACAAATCGAGGGCTTAGCGTGAAACGGTTGTAACTACAATTGGTATATTTTTTAACCAAGGTTAATCACCTCGCCATAAAGTCTCTATAAGCGTTAAATCATTTTTCTTGGTAAACAATGGAAATTTAGGTGCCATTGCTCGTTCTGACCAATGGCACATAAACTTTCATTGTTTACAAAGGGGTCAAAATTTCCCTAAACCAGGGTTTTCAAAATAGTTTCTTAGTTACAACCGTTTCACGCCAAGCCCTCGAAATAGTGTACATCTTGAGGAATAACAATAAATACACGGATTGTTAATACAGAATTCAGTCATGTGAATATATGACTAAAATAACCATGGAACGGACACAAAGGAATTTCTTATGTATTAATTAATCTAAAACGCTCCCCAGAAGTATATACGTAGTAAATACATCAGAAGGGATTTCATCATTGTATTAAAACCTTTTTTTTTGTTGTATCTCTTTATTTTTTGAGGGGTTAAATAATATGTTTTTTTTTATCTCTTTATTTTTTAAGGGGTTAAAAAATATGTATTTTTTTATCTCTTTATTTTTTGAGGGGTTAAATAATAGTGTGTTTTTTATCTCTTTATTTTTTGAGGGGTTAAAAAATATGTATTATTTTATCTCTTTATTTTGTGAGGGGTTAAATAATGGTTTTTTTTTTATCTCTTTATTTTTTGAGGGGTTAAAAAATATGTGTTTTTTTATCTCTTTATTTTTTGAGGGGTTAAATAATATGTATTTTTTTATCTCTTTATTTTTTGAGGGGTTAAATTATATGTTTTTGTGTTATCTCTTTATTTTTTGAGGGGTTAAATAATACGAGTGGTTATTATAGCTGCTTTATTCTGGGATTGAAAGCCTAACTCATTATTGATAGTTATAAGATTATTAGGACCATTCTTGGAATAGTATCAACAATGTAATGAACATGCTATTAACCGTGTCCAATCCGTTTGAGAAAAGTATTTGTTGCATGGAGAGAAATTTATATCAGTTTTAAATTGCTTGTTTTCTAATCTATGCTGATCAATGGTATGTATAAGTAGCTTGAAAACTCTGCGTAAAGTATCGATCCGGATCAGCTTAAGCATGCTGCACAGGCGAACCCGGATATACACTTTTCGCCTCCTGTGGATTTTCTGTTTCAGGAATCATTGCTATATACCTCTATTCACGGAACGTGTCGACCCGGATCAGTCTGCGTGGACTGCGCAGGCTGATCTGGGGATCGATACATTACGCAGAGGCCATAATGTTGGTTTTCTCGCGAGACGGCAAAATATTATTGTTTAAACTATCATTGGATTCATTTCATTTCATGAATTAAGAACTTTCAATACTCAAGCATTTGTTGCATGGAGGGGAATTTATATAAGTTTTTAAGTTGCTTGTTTTCTTAACCATGCTGATCAATGGTATGTTTTAGTAGCTTGAAAATAGCTATATAAACTTTAAGTTATTAACATATGAATTGTCCCGCGAGAAAAACAACATTGTGGACTCTGCGTAGAGTATCGATCCGGATCAGCCTAAGCATGCCGCACAGGCGAACCCGGAAAGACACGTTTCGCCTCCAGTGGATTTTCTGTTTCTGGAATCGGGAGGTCGAGAGTTTGGGTACGGGAGGTCGAGGGTTCGGGTACGGAAGGTCGAGGGTTCGGGTACGGGAGGTCGAGGGTTCGGGTACGGGAGGTCGAGGGTTCGGGTACGGAAGGTCGAGGGTTCGGATACGGGAGGTCGAGGGTTCGGGTACGGGAGGTCGATGGTTCGATCACCGACCGGGTCACACACAATTAGTTAACAATGGTAGTAATGGCTGCCCTACTTTGCACTCCGGGTTGCGGGATAAGCATTACGACTGACTGACTGACTGACTGGTGTCAGGATAAATGGTCCAGTAGTACTGGTAACTTACCAAGGAAACGCCGTGGTATGATTGAAAAGTTGTTATAAGCGGCGTAAAACACCAATCAATCAATCAATCAAACAAACAATCAATCAATAAATCAATAAATCAATCATCCAATCAAACAATCAATCAATCAATCAATCAATCAATCAAACAATCATGAAAAAAGTGTGTACACATGTATGGGGATAAACAGGCAATTACACTCCATATACAATGATGGGTTTACATGTAGACTAGTTACACGCATGTAAACTTCTGACTTTGAAAGATAGTAATTAAATCCGTGTGTAATTGTCATGACAACAACATATCGCATCGGTGGCGTAGTGGTAGTGAGTCCACCTTGGGTGAGGGAGGTCGCGGGTTCGATGTCCGGTCGGGTCATACCAAATACTTTCAAAATGGTCATAATGACTGCCCCTCCTTCGCCCTCTGGATTATGGGGTTGGAATAACTTTTCCAGATTTCCCCTTCAGATGTTTTCATTTTGCTGCTGTTTAACGTTTGTACATCAGGTATCTATAGTTCTAATAACGATCAGATCAGGAAAAGACCAAGGGGATTTTAACTTCAAAGTCCGAGAAATGTTAGAAAAAATGTCAAAACTTATTAGAAATTAGTAAATTGTGTAAGTTTGGAGAATGGAAGAAAACAAGTTGTAATTGTAATTTGAGGGATATGATTATCAAAATCATACCAAAGACTTTTAAAATGGTAGTAATGGCTGCCCTCCTTGGCGATTGCAGGGTGAGCATTACGGCTGACTAACTTGTGTCGGGTTAAATGGACCAGTAATACGTGTTACTCACCGCTTACGCCGTGATATAATTGAACAATTGTTGAAAGCGTCATCAAACACAATACAAACAAACAACATCAAACTAACCCCTATCCCTTTCCCACCACAAACAGCAAATTTGCAGCAGACGATTTTGAAACACATAGTGACAAAAACCTTAAAATAAAATTCCTTTAAAATATAGCTTAATAATCAAATGAATGTGTAAACATTGTGGTCAAAGGAGACATTGCTCATCATGAGCAATGTCACCTTTGGCCACAATGTTTTTCAAAAGTCGTCTGCTGCTATTGCATCAAAGTGCGTCTTATATGCGGGTTTCTATTCACATGACGCATAGAACAGTTTAAATTGACAAACGGACACAACTCACGGATGTGGTTGGTAATTACATTCAATAAATCACGATTAACCCTTTCCAACATACAGACGCTTTCTGGCACGTTTGCAGTAGACGACTTTTGGCAAAAGAGGAAATTTCTCAAAACTATAGAAAGTCAGGTTGCAGGCTTACCATATAAGTAAGTAAGTAAGTTAGTTAGTAATTAAGTAAGTTAGTAAGTTAGTAAGTAAGTAAGTAAGTAAGTAAGTAAGTAAGTAAGTAAGTAAGTAAGTAAGTAAGTAAGTAAGTAAGTAAGTAAGTAAGTAAGTAAGTAAGTAAGTAAGTAAGTAAGTAAGTAAGTAAGTAAGTAAGTAAGTAAGTAAATAAGTAAGTAAGTAAGTAAGTAAGTAGGTAAGTAAGTTAGAAGGTAAGTAAATAAGTAAGTAAGTAAGTAAGTAAGTAAGTAAGTAAGTAAGTACGTAGGTAAGTTAGTAAGTAAGTAAGTAAGTAAGTAAGTAAGTAAGTAAGTAAGTAAGTAAGTAAGTAAGTAAGTAAGTAAGTAAGTAAGTAAGTAAGTAAGTAAGTAAGTAAGTAAGTAAGTAAGTTAGTAAGTAAGTAGGTAAGTAAGTAAGTAAGTAAGTAAGTAAGTAAGTAAGTAGGTAAGTAAGTTAGAAGGTAAGTAAATAAGTAAGTAAGTAAGTAAGTAAGTAAGTAAGTAAGTAGGTAAGTTAGTAAGTAAGACAGAAAGTAAGCAAGTAAGTAAGTAAGTTAGAAGGTAAGTAAGTAAGTAAGTAAGTAAGTAAGTAAGTAAGTAAGTAAGTAAGTAAGTAAGTAAGTAAGTAAGTAAGTAAGTAAGTAAGTAAGTAAGTAAGTAAGTAAGTAAGTAAGTAAGTAAGTTAGTAAGTAAGTAACTCTTTTATTAAAGTGACATGTGTTTAACATATAATATAACATAATACATAGTTTATAGGAAAATAAAACCCGACCCCAGTAATTTATTTATTGTTTTGGAGTTTTACGCCGCATAAAACATGTTTCAAGTTATATCACGGCGTTTCCTGAGTAAGTTACCAGTACTACTAGTCCATTTATCCTGACACCAGTCCAGTCAGTCAGTCGTAATGCTAACTCCGCAACACTGAGCGCCAAGGAAGGCAGCCATTACAATCATTTTTAAAGTCGTCCTAACAGGTAGTACACCATTGAAAGGAGTAAAAGTGATCAAATCAAACAGTTCCAGTGCATCCTATACACATTTCAATGCATTTAAAGTTTAAACTCATTGTCACATATTAAATGCAGTCTGTTGAAGGTATACACTCATTTCTAAACCAAGAAGAGGTTGGTTTTTAGGGATATTTTGGCTTCCAGGTAAGTATTTGACATTTGGCTTTATTGTTAGTTTGTATATTATATATTTTTTTTCTGGTATATCAGGAACGTAGATAAGAGGGACAAGTAACTAAATTATATACTAAAATATCACCCGTGCCGACATTTGTAGCAAGTAAAACTCAAAAACTATTCAAGATATGAAAATAAAAAAAGTATTTTCTGAAAGTTTAAACATTCTTCTATTGCAGTAGATAAAAATATTTAAATATATTACAGGTTTTGATAATATGTTATCCGTGTGAAAAATGTCAGTCTATTAATTTTTGGAAAAAAAATAATATAATTCAGAAATCCCAATATCTGTGTCTTTTAAACCAGTCAGTGTTCAAAATACAAAGAAATTCCAGTTGTTTATTGTATCTCTAACTTAAGTTGAAATGTTAAGCTTTCAGAATATGTATGTTTTGTTCATGTGCCAAATGTGACTTCAAAGTTTTATTTGCTACGAAATGTGAAAATTTGGATAATTTTATTTCTATGTGTGATATTTTAACCAGATAACAGGTGTACAGGTGGAGTTGCGAAAGACCGGTGGTGACTTCCAAACTTCGTACTTCACATTTCATACTTCACACTTCACACTTCATACTTCACACTTCACACTTCACACTTCACACTTCACACTTCACACTTCACACTTCAAACATATTATCTATGAAGTGTGAAGGATGAATTCTGAATTTCAAAGACTTCAGACTTCAAACATATTATCTATGAAGTTTGAAGTGCAAAGTGTGAAGTGTGAAATGTGAAGTATTGAGTTTGGAAGTCACCACCGGTCTTTCGTACTATCCCTCTTATATCTACGTCCCTGGGTATATGTAGCAGAAATACACATATCTTCGAGAGAACAAAATGTAAATATAAATGTATTTATTCTTTTTTAAATATCAGTGTCATTTGCGCTAATAACGGTTGTAGGTATGAAACTTGGTTTGTCGTTCTGTATCCGATTACCTACTTCCAGGGGCGTAGCTCCCTTTAGGCACTGTAGGCACGTGCCTACACATTTGTTCTCAAAATGCCCACAAAATGCAGCTGCTGCAATAGACATCTGCGTAATGTATCGACCAGATCATCCAGCGCTGTCCGCGCAGACTGACCCGGCCGACACATTCCGTCTTAGGGGGATAGATGTATAGAGTAGTGATTCCTGAAACAGAAAACCCACAGGAGGCGAAAAGTGTCTATCCGGGTAGACCTGTGAGTCATGCTTAGGCTGATCCGAGTCGATACTTTACGCGGAGTCCACAATGTTGATTTTCTCACGAGATGGCCTGTCAATCTATCCAGGGGTTGTGAGCTCGAACCCTGAATTCGCAAACATTATTTCTGACGCGTGAAAAACGTCGATAGATAATATATATAGATATATTTATAGATTGACAGATATAACTATATATATATATAAGCCGTTCCACGAGAAAACCGACATTATGGAATATGCGTACTGTATCGACCAGATCAGCCTGCGCAGTCCGCTCAGGCTAATCCGGGCCGACACATTAAGTCTCACGGGGGATAAAGGTATAGAGTAATGATTCCAAAAACAGAAAATCCACAGGAGGTGAAAAGTGTCTGCCCGGATTAGCCTGCACGACATGCTTAGGCTGATCCTGTAGTCCATAATGCTGGTTTTCTCGCGGAACGGCTCATATACATATATATAGACAGATATGTATTCTATATTTTGTAGTTTCATACAAATAAGTATATAAATAAATTAACAAAGTTACGAATTAGTCATAAGCATGAATCCGGTATAACATATACATATACGAGGATGAACAAGACATAGATAGTTACGTCATAATTTGAGCCATCCCGCGAGAAAACTAACATAATGGCATCTGCGTAATGTATCGACCAGATCAGTCTGCGCTGTCCGCGCAGACTGATCCGGCCGACATATTCCGTCTTAGTGGGGATATATGTATAGAGTAGTGATACCTGAAACAGAAAATCCATTGGAGGCGAAAAATGTATGGCCGGATTAGCCTGCGCCGCATGCTTAGGCTGATCCGGGTTGACACTTTACGCAGAGTCCACAATGTTGGTTTTCTCGCGACACGGCTCATTTCTTGATACAACAGCACAACATCAAAATGAGAACCAATCATGGTCAATGTCAGATTAGTTTATATAAATCGAAGTCAGACTTTAATTAAGATACATGCTTCTCGAATACATTTAGCCAAAATCATCAATATTTTGATGTTATAATAGTTATAAAGTTAACCAATTCTCACAAACAACACAGTCGACTTTGAAATGATACCGGAAGAAAGTGGGGAATTCCGCTATAAATAATAATTTAATTATAATGGACTTATACATACAGTTGTTAATATTCGTCTTTTGCAGAAGCGACACAATGTAATGAATGTATATTGTTTTATGGCGCATCGACAGCTAAGGTCATTTAGCGCGCAATTCAATTTAATTAGTCATGATCCCTGGGTAAACAAACCAGTACTAGGCTAGAAAATGTGCCTTGCCCAAGGGACCTCCACCATGACCGTAGTGCCGCGACTGGGGATCGAACTCGGGACACCCGGTTTCGAAATCCCCGACGCTAACCACTCGACCACAGCGGATTCCCAGAAGCGACACAAAGCGACTGTATGTGGGAAAGGATTAAAGGTGTCAGATTTCTCAAATCGGCTGCTGTTTTCCTCGTTTCCTTCCTTATTTACAGTCGAGACCCGGTAGCTCAGTCGGTAGCGACGCGGGCTGTCAATCCCGGGGTTGTGAGTTCGAATCCCAGCTCGGCCAACATTCATTCCGACGTTTGACAAAAGTCATTGTGACATGCGTCATTTGTCTTCCACCAATGGGCTAAGTCTATGTGGAAAACAGCCAGTTGCTTGGGAAGATTTTTGTGTGGAGTACTGGTGTGAGAAAACCAGGACACACATGCGTAGGTGAACTGGCCGCCGTGATATGACTGAGAAATTGTTAAAAACGGCGTTAAACCCCAATCAATCAATCCTTATTTACAATGACTGGTAAGTTGCCTGACACGGAATCCGCTTTGGTCGAGTGGTTAAGTCTGTTGTAGATTTGCTATGTGTGGGAAAGGGTTTAACCATTAAAGTTATCGATACAACCATGGTGTATTCTTTGTCGTGGGCCTTTTACAATAGAATATAGGGGTTGGGGACGAGAGAGGAGTGTGTGTGTGTGGGGGGGGGGGGGGCGTTTAAGGGGTGGTGATGGTAGAGGAGTTGGGATGGTTAAGGGCTGGGGACGGTAGAGGGGTGAATGATAACACAAATTTGGACGAAAAGATAAGTAAAATAGCCTTCCATAGTCTTCGTAGCTAACCTCAGTAATGCAGGCCATACTGACCGTATTTTCGACCAGTGACCAAATCCGATGCTATCTTTCTAGAATTATTCGGGTGTTTTAATTGTATGCGTGTAGGTAAAGGTATCCATTGCCGCTGTGATACAACTGAAATAATGTTGAAAGCGACATAAAACCCCAATAAAACAAAAAAACAAATATCGAAATGTTTCAGAGCCAGATCAACCTGCTCATCCACACAGTTTGATCGGGTATGGAGTGTGAGCCAATAATTAATAGAAATAATAGTAACTTCAAAAACAAGAGGACCATGATGGCCCTGGATTGCTCACCTTAATTATACAATGTACCGCAATGCAAAACACATCAAGACAATTATTCTGAATGCAACCTCCACAGTGTTAACAAGATTTTCCTTCATTTGGCCTAGTGATCTATATTTTTTTACCTGATATGACCCATATTCCAACATGGACTAGATATCATCAAGACAACATTCTGACAAATTTTCAACTTGCTCAAAGTAAAAATATGGCCTCCGGAGTTTGAACAATAATTTCCTTTATTGACCTTGTTTCTGACCGAATATTACACATTTTCGAACTTGACCTAGATATAATTCAGACAAACATTCTGACCAGATTTCAAGCTGCTGAAGCAAAAAATGCGGCATCCAAAGTGTTAACAAGATTTCCCTTCAATTTAGCCTAGTGACCTAGTTTCTGACCCAATATGACCCATATTTAAACTTGACCTGGATATCTTTAAGACAAACATTCTGACAAAATGTCATGCTCAAGTTGAAAATGTAGCCTGTACAGTGTTAACAAGATTACCCTTCAATTTGGCATAGTGACCTAGTTTCCGACCCAATATTATCCATATTCGGACTTTGTCTAGATATCATTTAGCTCAACATTCTGACCAAATTTCAAACATGCGCCTTCTACAGAGTTAACAAGATTTTTTAACAAGATTTTTCCCATATTTAAACTTGATCTAGATATCTTTAAGAGACAAACATTCTGACAAAATGTCTACATGCTCAAGTTGAAAATGTGGCCTCTACAGTGTTAACAAGATTACCCTTTAATATGACCCATATTCGATCTTGATCTAGATATTTTTAAGACAAACAATCTGACAAAATTTCAAACTGCTGAAGCAAAAATTGCGGCCTCTGGAGTGTTAACAAGATTTTCCTTCAATTTGACCTAGTGACCTACTTTTTGACCCGACATGACCCATGTTCGAAATTGATAAAGTGCTCAAGTTGAAAATGTGGCCTCCAGAGTGTTCAATTTGACCTAGTGACCTCGTTTTTGACCTCATATGACCTCATATGGCCCAGTTTCGAACTTGTCCAAGATTTGATAGAGATGAATGTTCTGATTCACTTTCATGAATATTGAATGCAAAATGTAGCCTGTAGAGTGTTAAGAAGCTGAAATGTTGACGACGCACGACGCACGACGTCCGCATGAGAGAGTACTTGTGGGGTCTGTTGCTATTTATAAAAAATGGTGCATATCAGGAAAAAACGGTGCATATCGCAAGATATTTTTTCAAAAAATTACTTTTTAGCCAATGAAAAAGCGTCTATTTATAGGTTATATAATAACATGTATTATTTGTTGTGTCTTTTTTTATATTATGATTTTACGCCGTTTTCAACATCATTTTAGTTATTTCACCGCGAGAGTTTCACATTCATGATCCCTGTGTAAACACACCATTACTGGACTACTAGGAAATGTGCCTTGTCCAGGGGTACTTCACCATGACCGCCGCGTCTGGGGATCGAGCACGGGAAGCCCGCTTCCAAATCCCCGGCGCTAACCAGCCGTCCTCGGTTGATACATGGACTTACATGTACATGTATATACTTACAGGCATCCGCTGTAGTCAAGTGGTTAGCGTCGGGTATTTCGAAACCGGGTGTCCGTCCCGGTGTGATCCCCAGTCGCGGCACTACGGTCATGGTGGAGTGCCCATGGGCAAGGCACATTTTCAAGCCTAGTACTGGTTCGTTTACCCAGGGATCATGAATGAATAAGTGAACTGTCGCCGTGATATAACTGAAATAATGTTGAAAGCGCCTTAAAACCCCAATAAATAAATAAATATATTTACACGAAACGAAAAATTCGTTTGAAAAGAGAACGGGTGCGGAAGGTTGTGGGTTGGATCCCCGGCAGGGTCGTAAAAAAAGACTTAATAAAATGGTAGCAATGGCTTACTATACTTGGAACTCAGGATTTGTGGGGATGGCTTTACGACTGACTTGCTGGTGTCAGGATAAATTGACCAAAGGTATTGGTAACTTACCCATGAAACGCCGGGATATTACTGACGGGCTGGTGTCAGGATAAATGGACCAGTAATACTGGTAAATTACCCATGAAACGCCGGGATATTACTGACGGGCTGGTGTCAGGATAAATTGACCAAAGGTACTGGTGACCTACCCAGGAAACGCCGTGATATAACTGAAAAATTGTTGCAAGCAAGGTAAAAACCCAAACAATCAATTGAAAAGAGCTGTTTCACCAAAAAAACACCATTATGGTATATGCGTAATGTATCGACCTCAGTCCGCGCAGGCTAATCCGGCCGACACATTCCGTCTCAGGGGGATAAATATATAAAGTAATGATTCCTGAAACAGAAAATCAACAGGAGGCGAAAAGTGCCGTCTGTCTGGGTTAGCCTGCGCGGCATGCTTAGGCTGATCCGGGTCGATACTTTACGCAACAATGTTGTTTTTTTTCTCGCGGAACGGCTCAAACGAGAAAAAACAGCATCCGGATTGAGAAACTGCGCTTAACCCTTTTCCTCATACGTCAATTCTGCAGCAGACGTGTCAAAAAATAGAAAATCTCAATAATTGAATGGATAACCTATGACAAAAAGTGGGAAACATTGTGGCAAAAGGAGAAATTGCACGTTTTGTGCAATTTCTTCTTTTGTCACTATGTTTTCAAAAAGCCAGTCTGCTGGAAAGGCGTCAGAAAGCGTCTATATGAGGGAAAGGGTCAATGGTATGTTGTAACGAGACTTTAAGAAAATAGTATTGTACACGCGTTTCGCATTGTATTGGTCTTCGAAAGAATTTGACGAAGACGATAAGAAAATACTGAATAACAAGGAGATATTAAGGTTATTCATATTGAACAAAAAACACTCCATTTTTGTTTTAAATGGGATCACGACCCTGTCACGTCACGTCCGGTTGGATAAAAGATAAAAATATTTCAAAAAACAAAATTGATATTTAGAGTATAATTGATATATACAGAATTTTAAAAGGTTTGAATATTTTCGATACATTCCCACACGCATCTTCAACATACGACGTATGCATGCAAATATTATGGTAAAAGGAGAAACTGCTTATACTGTTCACCTGTCCACTGTCCACATTTACCACGATATTTTAAACACTATTCAAGCCTATTAATCTGATCGTCACCTTTGTTTAAATATAGAGTCAAACCTGTGCTTAGGACCACGTTGAATGTACTTTGGGCAGAAAGATCTGCAGGTATATTATACAGATGCATACTATTTTGAGATGCATGTACATGTATTTTTTATCAACTTTTTAAAAAAGTAATTTATGAAATATATCTATAGGTCTCCTAAATTCCTGATAATCATCAACATAAACTACATTATCGAGTACTGAATGCATATTTATTTAAACATCAGAAAATAATTACACAATTCTCAATTGACTGCTAATACAAAGTCGTGGGAGAAAAGCAAGAAAATAATTACACAATTCTCAATACACTGCTTAGAAATTACCTGTCTATAGCAACCACACTTTTAATTTCCAAGTTACTCATGTTCTGCATAAATGACCCTGAAGTTAAAGACCACCTGTGCACAAAGACCAGAATGTTTCCTTCCCATGGGTGGTCTTTATACGCAGGTTCCGATGAACATGCTTATATGATATACAGGTATATATATGGTGTTGTTTACGCCACATTCAACACTTATTCAGGTATATATCATCATGGCATGTCCCGGATCATTAACCAGTGATAACTGCTGGTCCATTTATCCGGAAACCAGTTGCCGAGTCATCAAGCTATTCCGCACAACCCTGAGTGAGTGCCGAGCCCCGGTAGCTCGGTCGGTAGCAACGCGGGCTGTCAATCTAGGGGTTGTTAGTTCGAATTCATTCCGGCTCGGCCAACTTTCTTCCCGACGATTGATCTAAAAGTCAATGCGACGTGCGTCAATCGTTTTCCACCAATGGGGCTAAGTCTATGTGGAAATGCAGCCAGTTGCCTGGGAAGATTGTTGTGTGGAGCACTGGTGTGAGAAAACCAAGAAATGCATGAGTAGGCGAACTGGCCGCCGTGATATAACTGAGAAATTGTTTTAAAAACGGCGTTAAACCCCAATCAATCAATTAGTAACGTCTGACAAAAATTACAACACAAAGGACTGTATTATTTTGAGACAAACAGCAAACAATGTGTGAATATGAGAAATGGTTCCCGCCGAGCAATGTCACCTCTTCCTATATTCTATTTTATTTTCCACGAAGTGTTATTTTCCGTCAACGATTCATCCATTTTCTTGTTACAGACGGAGTTTTGTCGTCTACCATATGACGTTTGAATAGACAGGAGAACATGTTCATAAAATTGATTGGTTGATTGGTGTTTAACGCCGTTTTTAACAATTTCTCAGTTATATCACGGCGGCCAGTTCACCTACTCATGCATTTCCTAGGTTTTCTCACACCAGTACTCCACACAACAATCTTCCCAAGCAACTGCCTGCTTTTTCTCTTAGACTTAGCAAATTGGTGGAAGACGAATGACGCATGTCATATTGACTTGTGTCAATCGTCGGAAAGAAAGTTGGCCGAGCCGGGATTAGAACTCACAACCCCTGGATTGACAGCCCGCGTCGCTACCGACTAAGCTACCGGGGCTCGGCTGTTCGTAAAAGCATCCTTCTGAAATAATATTTTCAAATATGTATCCAAAAACATACTTATAATTGTCATAATGATTCACTTCATTTATTCATGATTATGTTACAACCATCAAAAGGTTACGCAGCAAACGACACTGAAATCTCGCGAAGCCTCGTATGAGGTAAACAAGTACACGTGTAATCCACACCGACCCACTCATTAACATTCATGAGTTTTCGCGATTGAAATCCATCACTGATGCATTCTGGGTTTTTAGCAAAAAACAAGTTTTGATGTCAGTGTAATTTTTGTTTGTTTGAATGGCGTTTTACGCAATTTTCAAACAAAAAATGTTCAGATACATCACCGCGTTTCCTGTGTAAGGTACCAGAACTACTTGTCCACAATCCTGACAGCCATTTTTTCTACCGTTTTTAAAGTCTAAAGAATGCATACATACATGTATATATTATTACCACTTAAGATATAACAAATCAGCCATTTCTACCGTTTTTAAAGTCTTTAGAATGACCCGGCTTGGGATTAAAAACCCGACCACCCGGACAGACACTTTTCGCCTCCTGTGGATTGTCTGTTTCAGATATCTTTACACTCTATATCTATATCCCCCTGAGACGGAATGTGTCGGCCCGGATTAGCCTGTGCGGATTGCGCAGGCTGATCCGGGTCGATACATTACATTACTCAGAGTCCATAGTGTCGCTTTTTTCTTCGTGCAACAGTACGTACATGTATATATTATTACCACTTAAGATATAACAAATCAGCCATTCCTACCGTTTTTAAAGTCTTTAGTATGTCCCGGCTTGGGATTAAAAAAACGCGACCACCCGGACAGACACTTTTCGCCTCCTGTGGATTGTCTGTTTCAGGAATCTTTACACTCTATACCTACATGTATATCCCCCTGAGACGGAATTGCGCAGGCTGATCTGGGTCGATACATTACATTACTCAGAGTCCATAGTGTCGGGTTTTTTTCTCGTGGAACGGCTCTTGCATGTATGTTTTATTACCACTTTAAGATATAACAAATTACCAAATTATCTATTGGACGAAAAATGGAACCGTCCAATTTTCAACATGTAAGAGTCGACATTGTGACATTTGGCAGTAAAAGAGTTAGTCGAATTTTCAAAGAAGATATGAGCCGTCTAGCGAGAAAACCAATAGTATTGTATCTGCGTAATGTATCTACCCAGATCAGCCTGCGCTGTCCGCGCAGGCTGATCCGGGCCGACACATTCCGCCTTTGGGGGATAGATGTATAGAGTAATGATACCTGAAACAGAAAATCTACAGGGGGCGAAAAGTGTCAGTCCGGGTTAGCCTGCGCGTCATGCTTTGGCTGATCCGGATCAATACTATACGCATAGTCCATAGTGTTGTTTTTTTCTCTCGAGACGGCTCATCTCTCTTTAACAGTACAACCTCTCCATAGCAACCATCTGGTCGGGACAAAGCACTACAGTCGTTCTAGAGAGGTGTCGCTCATTCGAGGTTAGTAAAACATTGTGGGAAAAGATTAAAGTGTCGTTCTACAGAGAGGTCGCTTTGAAAGGTTACAGTACAAAAACAGATACACGGGTAAAGGACATATGATATGTTAAAAGTGTGTTTCGACAGAGATGTCGCGTGGAGAGGTTACAGTGCAATATCAGATACACAGATAATGATATTTCATGTGTTTAAAGTGTCTTTCGACAGAGGTGGTCGCTTCGAAAGGTTACAGCGCAATTACAGATACACAGATCATGAAATTTTAATGTGTTTAAAGTGTCTTTCAATAGAGGTGTTCGCTTCGAAAGGTTACAGTGCAATATCAGATACTCAGATAATGATATTTTAATGTGTTTAAAGTGTCTTTCGACAGAGGTGGTCGCTTCGAAAGGTTACAGCGCAATTACAGATTAACAGATAATGTTTACAGCGACCTTGAACAAGAGGTGTCGCTTCTAAATGTTGCAGTGCTAAATCAGACAAACAGATAAGGAAATTTAATACATTCAAAATCTATTCAATCTATCAGATAACTCAAATAGTCCAATAGATTTACTGCGCGCGAGTAGGACGGATGTCAGTCACATAACACTTTTTCGATACTTTACGTTTATCGAGTGCGTCGCTTGGTTTTGGGACATTTTGTTCATTATTTCTGTGTAAAATACATTATTGTTTAACACAAATCTGGCTAAAATGTTCATCCTGCGTAATAGTGACATTTAAATTAAATAGTGTGTGATCTTTTGATGTTGTATGAGTGGCTTATTTACGAGAGTTTTATTTATGCTATATTTGCGGTTCTAATCGGTGCCGCCAATTTTAAGCACCGCTGTTCTAAAAATTAAAAAATTTAAACCGCGTAATATATTCTATTCTTTATAAATCATATTTATAGATTTAGGACGTCGCCTATTAATGACACCGTAGATATAAAGCGTCATACAATTTTGAATTTAATTCTTATTATAGCCATAGTATAGGGAAATAACTCTACCGTTTAAGTAACGTAAATGACACATGTTGAAATGGAAGTTTATAACCTAAGACATGTTTATATCTACCTTCTCTTCGTTAGATATTTTGCTGTTTGTAACAGTTTAGATTGTGCTAACAATAGATCTACATATTTGACCGGAACCGGAAGTGCGATGTGTCAGCTTGTGATAAGCCACCCTGCTGGAAGGCCGAATGGACCGAGGAAACAAATGTGAGTACATTACGTTTTGACATAGAAATAATTATATTTTGGTGAAACGTATCACGTCGGTGCATAATATTTTTTGTTGTGATGTTGAATGATGTCATATCCGGAAACTCGTACAGCGTTTCCCCGGCAATAAAAGCACGCGAAGTTTATATATATCATAGGTGTGAATACAAGCAGGGAGCGTTTGACTGTTACATCTTACTCAACGTTTGTTCAGTATCTCGTGCGCACGAGATACTAAGTCGTGCGAAAGAGATACTATCTCGTGCGCACGAGATAAAAAAAAATCTTATGTAATTTATAAAAATGTGTGTGTCCCTTTAGAGCTGCCGTAGAAATTCTCTCAAACTAATGATAATCTTTTTAATAACATATTCATCTACTTTTTGTACAGCACATATTGATTTATCATACATTCATTTCTAAAACTGAATCATCAAGGACTGACTTTGTCCTGTTGGTAGGTGCATTTGTTGTTATGCTGGGTTAGCTTGCGCAAAGGTCATTATAGCCTTTTTGCTTCAGTATGGCTCCACTCTCGGCTCCATTCGCCTCCACTCGGCTCCACTCGGCTCCACTCGGTTATTTCCGGAAATTGACATCGGAAATGCCACGGCCTCACGGGGAACTAGTTTCGTACATACATGTTCAGTGACGTATTACACGCTTCTTAACCCCTTTCCCATATACAACAAATCTGCAGCAGACAATTTTGAAAACATTTTGGCAAAACTATGCAAAATCGCTATAAATGAAAGTATGATCATTTTTAAATAGAATTGAACACGTTGTGCCAAAAGTAAAGTTTGCTCATTATGAGCAATGTCTTCTTTTCGTTCAATGTTTTCAATAGTCTTCTACTGCAGAGGTGTTAAAATGCATATACATGTAGGAAAAGGTCTTTGTCAAAAAAGAAAGAAAAATCTCCATACTTGAATGGACAACCTTTGAGTAAAAGTGGAAAACATTGTGGCAAAAGGAGAAATTGCTCGTCTTGAGCAATTTCTTCTTTTGTCACTATATTTTCAAAAAGCCGTCTGCTACAGAGGCGTCAGAAAGCCTCTATATTAGGGAAAGGGTTAACTAGCCCATCATATTATTCGTGTTATTCAAGCAAACATGCTTACTTCTCAACCCTTTTACTGCACAATTTTCTAAAGTAGACGATGCCGTGTTTTAAATCGGGAATATCCATTTGTTTTATATATCCACTGTGGTCGAGTGGTTAGCGGCGGGGATTTCGAAACCGGGTGTTCCGGGCTCGATACCCAGTCGCGGCACTACGGTCATGGTGGAGTGCCCTTGGGCAAGACACATATGCTAGCCTAGTACTGGTTTGTTTACCCAGAGATCATGAATAAGTGAACTGTCGCCGTGATATATCTGAAATAATGTTAAAAGCGGTGTAAAACCCCAATAAATAAATAAATAAATGTTTTATGTAGTAAGAGTCTTGGAATAATTTGATAACTTAAAGGAAAACGATGCTGATAACAGGTGAGGCAGCTAGTTACAAGCTGTACACTGGTGAATCTGTAATGTTTGCAAAAAATCTCAATATTAACTTTAATAATATTCCTGCGAATATTCATGTATTATTGAAAAGCGTGGGCTACTAAAGTGCATCAATTTTCTTTGAAAATAGCGTATTTTGGTTCGAAGGAATTAGAACTGGCCGTCAAGCGGCCCATGTTCGATCCCCGCCTGCGGCAGTTCTGGTTGCGTGTCCATGAACAATGGACCATTAATTCAATTAAAAGGAATCCGCCGTGATCGAGTGGTTAGCGTCGGGGATTTGAAATCGAGCGTCCCAGGTTCGATCCTCAATCGCGGCACGAGGCGGAGTGCCCTTGGACAAGGCACATTTCCTGGCCTAGTACTGGTTCGTTTACCCAGGAATAAATAAGTGAAATGTCGAAGAGATATAATTGAACGAATGTTGAAAACGGCGTAAAACCCCAATAATACAATAATACATCATTCAAAAAGATTGATTGATTGATCACGGCGGCCAGTTCACCTACTCATGCATTTCCTGGTTTTCTCACACCAGTACTCCACACAACAATCTTCCCAAGCAACTGGGTGCTTTTCCACATAGACTTAGCCCATTGGTGGTAGACGAATGACGCATGCCGCATTGACTTTTGTCAATCCTCGGAAAGAAAGTTGGCCGAGCCGGAATTCGAACTCACAACCCCTGGATTGACAGCCCGCGTCGCTACCGACTGAGCTACCGGGATTCGGCCATTCTAAAAGAAAACGAACGCTTAAAGCTGATATAGATCATCCCCTACAGCAGTGCGTTCTTATCTCTCAGCTTAATTATTGATCACCAAGCCCCGAATGGGCTAAGTCATGTGGAAAAGCAGCCAGTTGCTTGGGAAGATTGTTGTGTGGAGTACTGGTCTGAGAAATCCAGGAAATGAATGAGTAGGTGAACTGGCCGCCGTGATATATCTGAGAAATTGTTAAAAACAGCGTTAAACCCAAATCAATCAATCAATCAATAATTATTGATCAGAATGATCCAAAAGAAGAAGTAAAGATAAAGGAATGTTATGATATAGTAAAGATGTTAATTTCAAAGATGAGTGAGATATGATTGCGATAAAAGATATTAAAGGTATGCAGTTACCGGAAAGCGGTCCACTCACTATTCATATATATGGGTTATATTCGCATACTATATCCGCAGTGGAAATTGAGTTTTTCGAGGCGACCGGAAAACTCTTTAAATTCGAATAGATTACGTAAGATAACCGTGATGTATGCCTATTGTCCTAACACACCAAACACTCGGCCGTTTGCTAGTTTAAAGCTGTCATTTGATTGGTTGATCGGGGCTAGCACCAGCCGAGCGCTCGGAGGTATACATTATCACTTCTCACACTGAACAGTGAAAAGTTTAAATAAAAAAAAATTGTTAATTCATGTATAGATGTGTTTTTTAAGACGAGATTCAGTTCTGTTCCTGATCACTACCGTCACTAAATACTGGACACGTTACAATTAACTACGGAGTCCTGTAAGAGACATCTCGCATTTCTCTCGTCGACATTTGACTACAACCGAAGAAAAAGAATTCGACATGTCTTTGTTACTCTGCCGCATTCGTTTTTTGGCCCGGGCCATTAGCCCGTGGTCATAGAAGTAATACCATTTTTCGGAGCTGGCAGCCTGCCAATTGCTGTTAAACTCCTACAAGGCATTTTATTCTTTAATTGTTCACACTAATTTCATTGGTAAAACTACCTAGTTTCCCATTGAAAGGCAACGAAACTATCAGATTCGACCTGAACTTATTTTCCAGTCAGGACCTACTTGTAGGGATATTTGTGATTTTCAGATACTTTTTCGCAATTTGTCTCTTTCTAATCGCATCATTTCTACCATATTCAAATAAAAAAGTTTAAAAAAAAAAAAAAATTATTACAGTAAACGCCATCAAAGACAAAATTCGACATCAGAATTTTACCTTGCTCCCTCCCTCTCTTCATTGTCTCTATCTCTCTCTCTCTCTCTTTCTCTCTCTCTCTCTCTCTTTCTCTCTCTCTATCTATCTTTCTCTCTCTCTTGCATTTTGTCCTTAGTCAACACGATTTGTCAATTGTTTACCCAAAACGAATTGAATCGATGTGATTTAATCAAGAATGTTGCCATATCGGTATTGTTATGAGAGTACTTGGCAACTGTGAGATCATTGAGGACAGAAAAAAGTAATAATATCTACAGGATATCACATAGAATATGGGAAAAAGGAAAATCACGCACTGTATTTGTACACTCAGATCCGAGTCTGCTTCACTTAAATGTTTATAAAACCCGACTTACAATAAAGCTTCTGAAAGATCACCCACGCAGTTTGAGTGGACGCTTGAACTACTCCGATCAACACGCACGTGTCGCGTCAATCCGTGCATGTTTTGTTGTGTGGAGGCTTAATATTCAGAGAACAGATCTAAAGCAATCATATTTATATCTTTTGGTCAAACAAATTGCGGGGTAATCGCAACACATTGTAAGATTGGTTTTCTGGAATGAAGAATTTCAATCGCTTGTTTAATTGTTTATCTAGCCTCCAGCCGTTATCTAGCTTCCAGCCGTTTCTCGGTTAATTATGACGTTTCTTAGATATATGTCAACGATGCATTAGTTGTAATACTACAAATGTATCTACTGACACTAGCTACTGTAACCAATCATTGGTACCAGTCACTGATACCAGCCACCAAAACCATGCATATATACTAGTCACTGATAGTATCCAGCGACCGAAACCAAGAATTGATACCAGTCACTGATACCAGTCACATAATCCATGCATTGATACCAGTCACTGATACCAGCTACCGAAACCAGGCATTGATAACAGTCAACGATACCAGTCACAGAAACCATGCATTGATACTAATCACCAATACCAGCCACCGAAACCATGCATTGATACCAGTCATCGATACCAGATCATGAAACCAGCAACAACTGAAACCAGCCTGTGATACCAGTCATCGAAACTGGCTTGTGATACTAGTTACCGATACGGGCCTGTGAAATCAGTCACTGATACCGGCCTATGAAACAAGTCATTGATAGCGGCCTGTGAAACCAGTCATTGATACCGGCCTGTGAAACCAGTCACTGATACCGGCCTGTGAAACTAGTCACTGATACCGGCCTGTGAAACCAGTCACTGATACCGGCCTGTGAAATCAGTCACTTTTACCGGCCTGTGAAACCAGTCACTGATACCGGCCTGTAAAACAAGTAACTGATACCGGCCTGTGAAACCAGTCACTGATACCGACCTGTGAAACCAGTCACTTTTACCGGCCTGTGAAACCAGTCACTGATACCGGCCTGTAAAACCAGTCACTTATACCGGCCTGTGATAACAGCCACTGATACCGGCCTGTGGAAACATTCTCTGATACAATACCATGTAACCAGTCATTGATACCGGCCTACGAAACCAGTCACTTATACCGGCCTACGAAACCAGTCATTTATACCGGCCTGCGAAACCAGTCACTTATACCGGCCTGCGAAACCAGTCACTTATACCGGCCTGCGAAACCAGTCACTTATACCGGCCTGTGTAACAAGTCACTGATACCGGCCTGTGAAACCAGTCACTTATACCGGCCTATGATACCAGTCACTGATACCGGCCTGTGAAACCAGTCACTTATACCGGGTGGTGAAACCAGTCACTGATACCGGCCTGTGAAACCAGTTACTGATACCAGCCTATGAAACCAGTCACTGATACCAGCCTATGAAACCAGTCACTGATAACGGCCTGTGTAACCAGTCACTGATACGGGCCTGTGAAACCAGTCACGTATACCGACCTGTGATAATAGGCACTGATACCTGCCTGTGAAACCAGTCAATGATAACGGCCTGTGAAACCAATCACTGATACCGGTCTGCAAAACTAGTCACTGATACCAGCCACTGAAAGTAATCACTGATACCGGCCTGTGAAACTAGTCACTGATACCGGCCTGTGAAACTAGTCACTGATACCGGCCTGTGAAACTAGTCACTGATACCGGCCTGTGAAACTAGTCACTGATACCGGCCTGTGAAACAAGTCACTAATACCGGCCTGTGAAACTAGTCACTGATACCGGCCTGTGAAACAAGTCACTGATACCGGCCTGTGAAACAAGTCACTGATACCGGCCTGTGAAACTAGTCACTGATACCGGCCTGTGAAACAAGTCACTGATACCGGCCTGTGAAACTAGTCACTGATACCGGCCTGTGAAACTAGTCACTGATACCGGCCTGTGAAACTAGTCACTGAAACCAGCCACTTAATCCAGTCACTGATACCAGCCACTGAAACCAGTCACTGATACCGGCCTGACAAACCAGTCACTGATACCAGCCACTGAAACCAGTCACTGATACCGGACTGCGCAGGCTCATCTGGGTCGATACATTACGCAGAGGCCATAATGTTGGTGTTCTCGCGGGATGGGCTCAAATACTCTTGGTTGTTTTTGAGGTAACCCGGGAAATGCCGCCGTGATAAATCTGAAATATTGTTGAAAGCCACGTAAAGCATCAATCAATTAATCTGTGCATGTCGTACGGGACGAGGTTTTGGGTTTTTCCTACAAATTAATGAATGTCATTTTCTTTTGTGTTGTCCACAATATTCAGTTATCAGACAAAAACATCTTGGTAATATGCAATGGCCCAGCATAAGTCAATTTATTAAATTACTGTCTAGTTCAAAACAGAGGGTATTAATAAATCTATGTAGATATATTTCGGAATGTTATGCTGTTCGCGATGACGTAATAAAGCTAGTTGCTGTTCCCTAAAATATTCTTATTGTGTACCTTTTTTTCATTTGATATACTAAATATTATTTATTTGATACATTGTATAGTTGTATATGTATTTTCTTTTGTCTAAGCCATATTCTTCCACCTATGTAAATGGCCAAAGACAAATTTTGTCGATACTTGCCAATAAAGGATTGAATTGAAATTGAAACAATGACCGTGTTCATCCCACTCATAATGTATAACAATTATAGTACAAATTCAGCCAACATCCTTAATTAATGTTAACCCTTTCCCTCATACAACCAATATACAGTAGACAACTCTGAAAACATTAATTAAAAACTATGGAAACACCCCATAAATGAAAGAACGCTTATTGAATAAATCTCACAACATTTTCGGTAAATAGAAGAAATTGCTCATTTTGAGCTGTTCCTCCTGCTGTCACAATGTTTTCAAATTTCAGCTCACCACATAGACGTCAGAAAAGCGTCTGCATGCGGGGGGATTGGTTAACCCTTAGACGAGGTAATTACGTTCAAGTATTAAACCGCAATTATCTATCATTTGTTAACCCTTTCCCACTTTATAGACGCTTTCTGACGTATCTGCAGCAGAAGACTTTTGAAAAACATTGTGACAAAAGGAGAAATTGCTCAAAATGAGCAATTTCACTTTTTTGCCACTATGTATTCAACTTTTTTTCCGGTAATTATACTTTCATTTAGTGAGATTTTTCTACATTTTTGATTGATTGTTTTCAAAGTAGTCTCCTGAAGATTTGTTGTATTTGGGGAAGGGTTAACCTAGTGTAAAACAATGATTTTTAAACTTTTGCCAAGAACAAACCTTGCTAAAACCATGTCACGTGAAACACAACCTTTGGTATTTTTTTTTTTTTTTTTAAACAATTTCCAACATACAGACACTTTCTCTAACACCTCTGCAGTAAAACGACTTTTGAAAACATTGTGACAAAAAGAAGAAATTGCTCAGAACGAGCAATTTCTCCTTTTGCCACAGTGTTTTCACCTTCAAGTATTCAATAATTGTACCATTATTTATAGAGATTTTTCACATTTTTGCCATGATGTGTTCAATGTCGTCTGCTGCACATCTGCCTAATGCTGGAAAGGGTTAAAACATATCCTACTTGCAGACGCAATGTGACGCCTCCGCTGCAGGCGACCCTTGAGAACATCGGGGTAAATTGAGAAATGAGTAAGTACAATACAAAACAGAACATGAATAAGTACAATACAAAACAATACATGGGTATATACCAATACAAAACAATACATGAGTATTTACAATACAAAACAATACAAGAGTAAGTACAATACAAAACACTACATGAGTAAGTACAATACAAAACAATACATGAATAAGTACAATACAAAACAATACAAGAGTAAGTACAATACAAAACAATACATGAGTAAGTACAATACAAAACAATACATGAGTAAGTACAATACAAAACAATACATGAGTATGTACCAATACAAAACAATACATGATTAATTACAATACAAGAGTAAATACAATACAAAACAATACATGAGTAAGTAAAATACAAAACAATACATGATATAGTATAATACAAAACAATACATTAGTTATTACAATACAAAACTATACAGGAGTAAGTACAATACAAAAAAATACGAGAGTAAGTACAATACAAAACAATACAGGAGTAAGTACAATAGAAAACACTACATGAGTAAGTACAATACAAAACAATACAGGAGTAAGTACAATACAAAACAATACAGGAGTAAGTATAATACAAAACAATACAGGAGTAAGTACAATACAAAACACTACATAAGTAAGTACAATACAAAACAATACAGGAGTAAGTACAATACAAAACAATACAGGAGTAAGTACAATACAAAACAAAAACAATAACGTAATAAGTAGACTCTCAATGGTAGGCTACACACTTTCGTTGTGTTTACCTAGACGTTTTCAAAGTCGTAGGCTGTAGACTATAGATGTCTTGTCTGAGGAAAAGGGTTTATTTTGAAGATTAAGCATTTCCCATATACAGTCAAACCTGTGCTAAAGACAACCTCTGTTTAGAAATATTCCCTGTCTAGAGCATCGGCACATTTAATGTTCCAATTATTCTTTTTTTTTTGCATAAATGAATCTGTAGTTCAAGACCACCTGTGAACAAAGACCAAAGTGCTCTCTTTCCATTGACGGTCTTTAAACACACGTTGAACTGTTCATGCAATTGTTGACGCCTCTGTATCAGATGACATTTGAAAACAGTGTGGCAAGAATAGGAAATCACCAATATTGTGCAATATTCGCCTTTTGACACAATGTTTTCAACTCTATTCATTAGTTTTATTTTAATTTGTAGATATTTTCTATTGTATTTTCAAGATGTTTTCAACGTCGTCTGCAGCAAAATTGTTGTATGTTGGAAAGGCTTGAGGTTTCGCAAAATCGAAGATAAAAACAATTCGGGTGCGGGAGGTTGCGGATTTGATCCCCGGCCAGGTCATACTAAAGACTTTAAAACTAGTAGCAATGGATTTCTCTCCTCGGCGGTCAGGGTTGCGGGCTTATCATTACGACTGACTGACAGGTGTCAGGATGGACATGTTGTACTGGTTACTTACCCAGAAAATGCCGTGGTATAACTGATTTATTTTTAAAGCGGCGTAAAACACCAATCAATCAATCAATAAATCAATAAATCAATCAATCAATCAAACAAACAAACAAACAAACAAACAAACAAACAATTATTCAATCAATCAATCAATCAACCAAGCAAACAAACAATCAATCAACCAAACAATATATCAAACAATCAATCAACAAAACAATATATCAAACAAACAAACACACACACACACACAAACAAACAAACAAACAAACACACACACACACAAACAAACACAAACAAACAAACAAACAAACACACATACAAACAAACAAACACATAAACGATCAATCAATCAATCAAACAATCAACCAAACAATCAATCAATCAATCGAGGTTACAGGAAAACCAACCATATAGAACATTCGCGAGCAGTTTAACGCAAGACCGACCTGTCCATTGGCATACCGTGTTCGCTGACAGGCTCGGGTGCGGTATGTCGCGGATTCGATCCCCGGACTGTTACAGTGTACAGCTACTGCATGGACGCACGCTCCCTTAGTCTATTACCGTTATGTCAAATTGCATAACATACTGGATACGTCTTCTCCGTCTTGAAACCCAACAGATACCCGCTTTGACAATGTTATTACTTACTTTTTACAATTATATTACGCTGAAAGAGAAACATGGGCTACGTATATAAAACATTTATTAATTATAGTTATTTTTTTAAATATGGTTTTTGATATGTATGGATTATTTTCAAAACGTTGGAGATCAAGATAAATTTCTAGTTACTTTTAAACAGAACGTATCGACTGTTATTCAGACCACTCTACATTGTGACATAGAATCATCCACTAAAGCAATACACTATCACCACCACCACGCGTCTTTACTAAGTGTTGAAACAAAACCTGTCTGTTGAATTAAGCTATAATTTAAAAACAAGTTCTTGGCACATTTAAGATGCTCTTGTCATGGCCTAGATAAAGGCGGGACAACACCGTAACGTAGATAGAGACTTAACCTGCAGACGAATCTTGGCGCAATAGCAGCAGACGACCTTTGAAAACATTGTGGTCAAAAGTAACAATTATTTCTCCTTTGGCCACAATGTTTTCAATTAATCTATCTTTCATGCAGATTTTTCAGATTTGTGTTACTGTGTTTTCAAAGTCGTTTGCTGCAGATATTTTGTAGACTGTGGGAAAGGGTTAAGACACTGTCCTCTATGCTATTTGATAAATGTAAGGGTTGTTGAAGATGAAATACTTTTTTTTTTTTACTGTTTTTGGTTCGAACAAATTCGAAATAAATGTTGTTAACCCTTTTGGTTAACTAGCGGAACAAATGCGGTCTTTCACAATAGTATCACATCCCGGAACAAAATCATAATATTACTCGAGGTTACAACACACCAACAAAATTCCTTCTTTGTTTCCATGTAAATCGACTAGTTTCAGTCCTCAATTTTCACACTTTCTAAGCGTTTCTCATGTAGAACACCATATATCATTAACAAGAGTTACCTCCTAGCTTTAAAACAATCCAAAGAAAATGTGCATTACATTATGCAAGAAAGAACTCACCAGGCGAAATGATAACCGTCATTTTGGACCAAATCGGCTCCGGGCAAAACCGGTGTTTAGCATTCTCAACTTTCACTTTCAAACACGGTCAAATTACTAAAAGTGATCAAATCAATCATTTCCAGTGCATCCTATACACATTCACAATGCATTTAAACTCAATGCCATATATTCAATACATTCTGGTGATGGTATACACTTATTTCTACGCAAACAAAGGCTTCTTTAGGGACTATAGTACTGTAGATCAGCAAGTCAGCGGATGAATTTAGCGTAATTTGACCTTAAAAAGCGTATTTCTTACACCACGCCTTTCAATTTCGTAAACAGTTTTTGAAGGATGAGAAATAAATGTACTAGATGTATTACTTGTTTCATATGATGAATAGACCAGTGATTCTGACATGAATATGTACAATGTACGTCATTCAGTTGATATAAATGAGCCGTCCCACGAGAAAATCAACATTGTTGACTCTGCGTAAAGTATCAACCCGGATCAGTCTAAGCATGCCGCACAATCTAACCCCGACAGACACTTTTCGCCTTCTGTGGATTTTCTGTTTCAGGAATCATTACTCTATACCTGTATCCCCCCGAAACGAATTGTGTTGGCCCGGAGTAGCCTGCACGGACTGCGCAGGCTGATTTGGGGCGTTTCATTACGCAGAATCCATAATATTGGTTTTCTCGTCGAACGGCTTAAATGTAAGGGCAGTTGAAGAGGAAATGCTTTTATTTTTTTTCTGTTCTTCGTTCGAAAAAATCCGAAATATGTGTTGTTTACCCTCATAGTTAACGAGCATGAAATGTGTCCTTTTACAATATTATCTCATCCTCGATGTCTGCTTCCTGGAGACTTCACCAGTACTCGCGCCGTTTGTGTGGAAAAATCCCGAAGTCAGGACCCGCTCATCACGGGACTCGAACTAGGGACCTTTGATACGAGAGGCCGACGCTCTACCTCTGCACCACTGTCTTCCACATGTATATGTAGTCATGAAGTTTATATAGCTAGTTATACTATGTTGATTTTAGTGTTGGCCGGCGGCCGAATGCACGGTAGAGTAATTTTATTATCTGAACCAGCACTGCTACCGACTTATTCAAAGATTATGTACCCGTAAAGCTTTCTTCACTGTTCCTAACAATCTCCAAATTGAACAAGATATCTCTATTATATATACTTTAATTAACATAGCGCACGAGTTTTTATATGCTAGAATCTCTTTCACGAGGGATTTAATTCCCAAATCATGAAAACAATGTTTATTAAACTATATATTATATAATCGGCGATAATTTTCGTTTTTAAACGACAATACCCCTGTGCAGCTCATTTATTTTTTAGCTTAGAAGCGGAGAGAGATCTGAATGCTGTAATCTTCCTGTTTTGCAGTGACGTCACTACGCGCGCACCGACAAATGTATACATTGGTTGAAATAAATGTGTCATGTCGATTCAAGCTCTTATTTGCGGATTTAAAAGTGCAATTGTGGATTGTTTAACTGTTCATCATGGAAATAAAGTGTTAAGTAGTGAAAACGGAGCTTAAAAGTGTTTAACGATGAGTTTATTTTTATCTTGATGCTAGTACATGTATTTAGAGATTTAAAAAAGTAGTTCCGGAAATCCGGCTAGTGAGCTATATCGCACACTAGGCGATATTGCTCAGTAGACAAAAAGCATGTTATAGGTTTTCTCAAGTTGGGAAATCTCTATATTTTATCATTGAGTATATAATATATCGTATTTAAGTATTTTCTAATATGGAAACTCGGATTCCTGTGATAAGATCAACTGTGCGATCATTTTTCGGCGATAGCTGTTTAACCTCAGTTTTGACCTAGATGTAAAACAAATGATCTAGATTGTAGACCAATCAAATGTTGTATTTAATGAAAAATGTCGAAAAAATATAGGAAAAGAAACGTTTTGATTGGTTCATAGTTAAGTTGGCGATCCTACGAGAGGCACCAATAAGATGAAGTTTAAAAATGAAATGTTCTACATACTAACTTTTAATTTTTTTCCTTAAGAAATAAATTTCAGTGAAAAAAATCAGTGAAAACGAATGAAATATAATATTTAAGAGCAAAATATTAATGATTTTTGAAACATGATAAGTTTTTAGTTATTTATCGTCAATTGAAACTTATACTCCTCTTGGGAGCCTCGCGTAATCTCCAGTATTGTGTGATAATCTTTTTATAGAAACTTAGGCTGGATGGAGATGGCCGATTAGCCTTTAGTAAACACATAGATTATTGCGCAAATGTTATAATTCATGGAAAATTACTGATTACTTTGTTCAAACTTAGCAAAACCTTTCTGATATTCAAGTCAAACAATATGTTCCATTTCTTAGTGTTTTCTCATATTGATCGCCGTTTATCTTTTTTAAAGATATTTCTTGTTATTCTGTCAGCTTTATTTGCAGAAATACCTATACAGTGGGTGGCAGAGTGATAGGAGAGGACAATTAATTCTCGAAAACTCGGCCATTCATTTTCTCCTCATGTCATATGTCTGACAATTACCATTTCGTGTTATTTACCTTTTATCATTCAGTGGCTACGCACGGATAATGAAGTGTTAGTCAAAATCATTCAAAAGTCGATTAATATGATCAAGCAATGTATTGTCACCACTCCTCTCTTTGTACATTACTATTTGTATGTATTTATGGGCAAAGAGGCCAGAGATCTTGAATAATCAAATTGAATTGAATTGATAAAATATGTCTACGCACAAACAGATGTTTGCGAGGCAATGCCTGACTCCCTCTCTAACTAACCCGCATTTCTTTTAATGGTTATTCACATTAATTCATTATGTTCTATTAGTGCATTTACTTAATCATGTTTTGACCTAGATGTTAAACAAATGATCTAGCTTGTAGAACAATCAAATGTTGTATTTAATGAATAATGTCGAAGAAATAAAGGAAATGCTTTGATTTGTTCAAAAGTGGGTGGCAGAGTGATAGGAGAGGACAATTGATTCTCGAAGACTCGGCCATTAATTTTCTCCTCATGTCCTATGTCTGAAAATAACCATTTCGTATTATTTACCTTTTATCATTCAGTGGATACGCACAGATAATGTTTTGTTACCACTCCTCTCTATGTACATTACTATATATGTATTTTTTTAATGGGCAAAGAGACCAGAGATTTTGAAAAAACAAATTGATCAAATCTACTTTACGCCCCAACAGATCGAGGGCTTGGCGTGAAAGGGTTGTAACTTAAAACCTATTTTGAAAACCCTGGTTTAGGGGCAATTTTGACCCTTTTGTAAACAATGCAAATTTATATGCCATTGCTCAGAACGAGCAATGGCACCTAAATTTACATTGTTTACCAAGAAAAGTGATTTAACACTTATAAAGACTTTATGGCGAGGTGATTAACCTTGGTAAAAAAATACCAATTTTAGATACAACTGTTTCACGCCAAGCCCTCGAGATGTTTCTGATGCAATTTTTGATGTTCCAAAGGGAGTTATCAAAGTCCCTCTCTATTTCTCTCACCAAGCCCGCATTTTGTTTAATGGTTATTCACATTAATTCGTTATGTTCTAAACCGATAACTGCACCCGTAGTAACTCGAGGGCTTGTCGTGAAACGGTTGTTACTAAAATTGGTATTTTTTTACCAAATTTAATCACAATGCCATAAACTCTTTATAAGTGTTAAATCATTTTTCTTGGTAAACAATGGAAATTTAGGTTCCGTTGATCGGTCTGAGCAATGGCACCTAAATTTGCATTGTTTACAAAGGGGTCAAAATTTCCCCTAGACCAGGGGTTTCTAAATAGGTTTGTAGTCACAAACGGAATATACATGTAGATATTTTCATTCTTAAAAAGTGTCATTGTGTTAAGCTAAACACAACAATATAGTTGCATTTTGAAACACATTGTCAACATTTCATTGCATATTCTTTACATACCAGACAGGGGACATTATATTTGATATCTTCCGGGTATTTAGTTTTCAGAAACTAGAGGTTGATTGATTGATTGATTAATTGACTGATTGATTGATCGATTGATTCTGTTTCAGGAAACATTACTCTATATCTCTTTTCACCCGAGACGGACTGTTTCGGCCAGGATTAACCTGCGCGGACTACGCAGGCTGATCTGGTCGATACATAACGCAGAGGCCATACTGTTTGTTTTCTCGCGGGACACGGCTCATATATGTTTGTCCAAAAAAACAATGCCGGAGAGAACTGGTTCTGCTATTGACATTGATCGGGTCAGAAAGAATATACTATTCCACCATCCCGAAAACCTATCTTTGAATATATTCTAAATATGCTACGTGCCAAGCAATTTTCATCTTGAGTCAAGCAACATTGTCCTGATGTGTGCGGTTTTCTTCCACCAATGCGCATACTATTCTATGTGGGAAGGTAGCCAGGGAAAATTATTTGTATTGGCCGCTGTGATATGACCTGAAATGTCTCTGAGGACCGCGTTTAACTTAAAACAATCAATGACGAAAATACCTTAATGAGCCCACAGTTTGATCTTCAACAACAGAATGGACTGCTCTTAATTTATATTTTTAGATCTTTGGAGAGACCAAGATTTAATGAGATAAAGTGTTTTATATGTACCTCAATGAATTTAGAAACAAACCGAGGGATCACTCGAACACGTCGATAACTGGAACACGGCGATAACTCAAACCACGGCGATAACTCGAAGTAAAAAACCAGTAAACATGATAACTCGAACACGGCGTGACTCGAACCAGGCGATAACTCGAACACGGCGATAACTCGATAACTCAAAGTAAATAACCAGTAAATACCAGGCGATAACTCGAACACGGCGATAATTCGAAAAATGTGATCACTCGAACATGACAATAACTCGAACATGACGATAACTCGAACACGGGGATAACTCGAACACGTTGATAACATGAACATGACGATAACTCGAACACGGTGATAACATGAACATGACGATAACTCGAACACGGTGATAACTCGAACACGGCGATAACTCGGATACGGCGATAACTCGAACATGATGATAACTCGAACATGACGATAACTCGAACACGGCGATAACTCGAACACGGCGATATCTCGAACACGGCGATAACTCGAATTCGGCGATAACTCGAACACGGCGATAACTCGAACACGGCGATAACTCGAACACGGCGATAATTCGAACACGGCGATATCTCGAACATGACGATAACTCGAACATGACGATAACTCGAACACGGTGATAACTCGAACACGGCGATATCTCGAACATGACGATAACTCGAACATGACGATAACTCGAACATGACGATAACTCGAACATAACGACAACTTGAACACGGTGATAACTCGAACACGGCGATAACTCGAACATGACGATAACTCGAACATGATGATAACTCAAACATGATGATAACTCAAACATGATGATAACTCGAACATGACGATAACTCGAACATGATGATAACTTGAACATGACGATAAATCGAACACGGCGATAACTCGAACACGGCGATACCTTCAACAAGACGAAAATTCGAACAAGGCGACAACTCGAACACGGCGATATCTCGAACATGACGATAACTCGAACATGACGATAACTCGAACACGGCGATATCTCGAACATGATGATCACTCGAACATGATGATAACTCAAACATGACGATAACTCGAACATGACGATAACTCGAACACGGCGATAACTCGAACATGATGATAACTAGAACATGACGATAACTCGATCATGACGATAACTCGAACACGGCGATAACTCGAACATGACGATAACTAGAACATGACGATAACTCGATCATGACGATAACTCGAACACGGCGATAACTCGAACATGATGATAACTCGAACATGACGATAACTCGAACATGATGATAACTCGAACACGGCGATAACTCGAACATGACGATAACTTGAACATGACGATAACTCGATCATGACGATAACTAGAACATGACGATAACTCGATCATGACGATAACTCGAACACGGCGATAACTCGATCATGACGATAACTCGATCATGACGATAACTCGAACACGGCGATAACTCGATCACGGCGATAACTCGATCATGACGATAACTCGAACACGGCGATAACTCGATCATGACGATAACTCGAACACGGCGATAACTCGAACATGACGATAACTAGAACATGACGATAACTCGATCATGACGATAACTCGAACAAGGCGATAACTCGAACATAGCGATAACTCGAACATGACGATAACTCGAACATGATGATAACTCGAACACGGGGATAACTCGAACACGGTGATACAAAATGTAACTCTAACAAGGCGATTAATCAAACACGGCGATAACTCGATCATGACGATAATTCGAACATGGCGATAACTCGAACATGACGATAACTCGAACATGACGATAACTCGAACACGGGGATAACTCGAACACGGTGATAACTGGAACAAGGCGATCAATCAAACATGGTGATAACTCGAACATGACGATAACTAGAACATGACGTTAAATCAAACACGGAGATAACTCGAACATGACGATAACTCGAACACGGCGATCACTCGTATACGATGAGAACTCGAACACGGCGACAACTCGATAACTCGAAGTAAATAACCAGTAAGTCTGTTAACTAGAGGTAAATAACCAGTAAATCAGATAACTCGAACACGGCGATAACTTAAACACGGCTATAACTCGAAAACGGTGATAACTCGAACACGGCGATAACTCGATAACTCGAAGTAAATAACCAGTAAGTCTGTTAACTAGAGGTAAATAACCAGTAAATCAGATAACTCGAACACGGCGATAACTTAAACACGGCTATAACTCGAAAACGGTGATAACTCGAACACGGCGATAACTCGATAACTCGAAGTAAATAACCAGTACATCTGATAACTCGAACACGGCGATAACTCGAACACGGTGATAACTCGAACACGGCGATTACTCGATAACTCGAAGTAAATAACCAGTAAATCTGATAACTCGAACACGGCGATAACTCGATAACAAATCTGCAACAGACGAATTTAAAAACATCGAGGCAAAGCTATTGAATATCTCTGAAAATAAAAGTATAATTATTGAATATGGTAGGAAAACATTGAAAAATGTCCATACATTGGAGTTAAATTATTGGATAGAGTTGAAACCATTGTGGCAAATAGAGAAATAGCTCATTAGCTCTTTTGCCACAATGTTTTCAAAAGTCATCTGTTGCAGAGGCCTAAGAAACCCTTTCCCACATACAACAACTATGCATTAGACGACTTTAAAAAACATCAAGGCAAAACTATCTCTGTAAATAAAAGTATAATTATTGAATATTGTAAGAAAACATTGTGGCAAAAGGATAAATTGCTCAGAATGAGTAATTTATCCTTTTGTCTCAATGTATTCAAAAGTCATCTGCTGCAGAGGTATAATAAACTCTTTCCCAAATACAACAATTCTGCAGCAGACGACTTTAAAAAACATTGCGGTAAAATTTAAAAAAAAAATCCATAAATTGGAGTTTAATTATTGAATAGAGTTGAAAACATTGTGGCAAAAGGAGAAATTGCTCATTATAAGCAATTTATCCTATTTCCTCAAAGTCTTCAAAAGTCGTCTGCTGTAAATGCGTTAAATTACGTCTATAAGTGCTACTCTTCTTTAACTTATTTATAGTATTAACTCTTTCAGCGCCAAAGGCAATTTTGAGGTTTTTGCAAACAATGCAGATTCAGATTCAGGCGAGTCAGCTCGTAACGAGCTGTCTCACCTGAAATCAGCATTGTTTGCCTTTTAGTTATAAAAATAATCCAAAAGTCGTATTACAAGAGAAATGGAAACGCCTGATTTGGAACATGGAAGAGTCTACTTTAAACAATTCGGCGCTGAAAGGGTTAAGGAAGTGGTTTTCTATTTATTTTTGATATATTTTGAGTTATACACATTCGATTTTGTGTAAATTTCCTGTTTATTGTAATTCATTATATGGTTAATTTGTATTGTATATATATCCCTTTGGTGTATTGTTTGACTAGAAACTAAGTAGTTTACGTCAATAAAATATTTTAAAAATAGTCTATAAGTGGAAAAGGGTAAACGGGTCCCTTTTGCCATACCTCGAGTCGACTGTATTTATATAGTGTTAAGAGTTGTCTCCCTTTGAGGTCTCCCTGAAATTTAACCATATGTTCACGTAAAGACGCATTCTGAAGCATCTGCTGTAGACGACATTTGAAAACAGTGTGGCAAAAGAAGACATTGCTGATAATGAGTAATTAGGCCACCGGCCAAAAGTACCAAGCATTCTATTTAACAAATAGTATAGAGCTGAGAATGATGTCCTTATCATTTTTTCATTAAAATATAGATGAAATATGAAAGTTTCTTTGTTACATCAGGAGTGCCTGTCTACATCAGGAGTGCCTGTCTGTGTCGCCTACATACCAATTAAATAAAAATACAGTTCTAAATTGATCAAGCTTGTAGCATTGAGATAACACACGAAACTCGACCAGTCTCGATGCCAAATTTGTGGTTTGAGCAAGTGAAATTTTAGAAAAAGCTATTCTATATTTAAATGGCATGTCAATTATCAGATCTCTTTCAGTATTCAGTAGAGATTTATAATGTTTGTAACGATGGCAACGTAATGCTAACCTACCTCGCAACTCTGAGTTCCAAGAACTATTACTACCCTGTTTAAAGCTTTTGGCTTTTACCTGGCCGTTTATCGACCCCGCCACCTACCACACTCGCTGCGGATTTTTTTTTTTTTTTTTTTTTTACGCCGCTTTCAACATTTTTTCAGTTATATCACGGCGACAGTTCACTTATTCATGATCCCCGGGGTGGTAAACAAACCAGTACTAGGCTAGAAAAATGTGCCTTGCCCCAAGTGCATTTACACCACGACCGTCGTGCCGCGACTTTGGGATTGAACCCGGGACGCCCGGTAGTTCAAATCACCGACGCTAACCACTCGACCACGGCGGATACCATCTCGATGCGGAAGCTTTACAACTATACCACCGAGGTGGTGTGTAGATCTTATAGATAAAGTTTGATGCGCATAAACTAGTTTCGGTTTAAAACTAGTTTCGTAAACCATCCATTTGTTAATCAAACCAGTTTTTCCATTTGTTTACACAAACTTAAAACTGTTTTCTTAAACCGATCAAACCGCCCTCGAATGTGGTCTCGGAGGTTTGATGTATCCGAATACATGTTCACTTGGAAGAGAGAAAATGGCGACTGAACCGCTTAAATTAGCCCTAACATGTTGAAATGCACTAGACTGGGTTCAGCCATAGTCTGATAATGGTCATAAGAATATATTTGGATTTTTAAACATATAAATACTTTATTTACTCGTTTTATGAAGTAATTATGACCAGAAAATAAAAAGATAAAAACATTTGTATCAAAGTCAGCCATGTTGTTCTCAAAACCGGCCGTTTGTGGCGAAAAATCCAAACCCCGTAAACCAGTTTGGGTTTGATATTAAACTGTTGAAACCTTAAACCACAAACTAAAACCAGTTCAAGTGCAACAAGTTGGCTCATGATGAACTAATAATGCATATATCGTGATCTACACTGTTCATAAAAGTCCCTTTTTAAATCCTTCCCTCGTAAAAATGAACGCATGTTGACGCATCTGCAGCAGACGACTTCTGAAAACATTGTGACAAAATGATGAATGGCATTACAATGAGCAATTAGTCCTTTTGCAATAATGTTGATTGATTGATTGATTGATTGATTGATTGATTGATTGATTGATTGATTGATTGATTGATTGATTGATTGATTGGGGTTTAACGCCGTTTTTAACAATTTCTCAGTCATATCACGGCGGCCAGTTCACCTACTCATACGTTTCCTGGTTTTCTCACACCAGTACTCCACACAACAATCTTCCCAAGCAACTGGCTGCTTTTCCACATAGACTGATAGCCCATTGGTGGAAGACGAATGACGCATGTCGCAATGACTTTTGTCAAACGTCGGAAAGAAAGTTGGCCGAGCCGGGATTCGAACTCACAACCCCTGGATTGACAGCCCGCGTCGTTACCGACTGAGCTACCGGGACTCGACTTGCAATAATGTTTTCAACTTTACGTAATGAGCTTACATTCATTTACTGAGCTATTCCCATTGTCTAGACGTTTTCAAAGACTTCTGCTACTGACGTTCTGTTTGTTGGAAAGAGGTTAATGTTAACCCTTTCCCGCATACGACAATTCTGCAGCAGACGACTTTGAACCTAGTTTGTCAAAACATAGAAAATCTCTATAATTGAATGGATAACCTATGACAAAAAGTGGAAAACATTGTGGCAAAAGGAGAAATTGCACGTTCTGTGCAATTTCTTCTTTTGTCACTATGTTTTCAAAAAGCCATCCTTTAACCCTTTCCCGCATACGACAATTCTGCAGCGGACGACTTTGAACGTATTTTGTCAAAAAAATCTCTATAATTGAATGAATAGATAACCTATGACTAAAAGTGGAAAAAATATCGTGGCAAAAGGAGCAATTTCTTCTTTTGTCGGTATATTATCAAAAAGCTGTCTGCCGCCGAAGCGTCAGAAAGCGCATATATGAGGGAAAGGGTTAACTTGAAGTGTAAGTAATCGCCCTCAAGACTAAAACTCATTGATCACGTGATTTAATCATGTGACCTAACAAGTGTGCTCCATTGGATTGGCTACTGTCTCCAATTAGTTGTTTGCATTTCCTAGGCTATGTTTCGGTCAAACTCATGAAATATTAGACCAAACGTTTCCTATGTGCATACATTTGATCTGACGAAACACCATTAAAGGTCGTCTTAAATTCACTTCATACGTTTAAATATTCATTAGCAGGTTCTCATTGTTTTCTGTCCAGTGACATTGCACGATACAACCAAGGCTGGGACATAACCGCTTCTCTATCGGGTTTATTTGTATTGGTTATTTCCCCTGTCGATACCATTATGTTTTCTGTCCAATGACATCGCACGATACAACCGAGGCTGGGACATAACCGCTTCTCTGTCTGGTTTATTTGTATTGGTTATTTCCCCTGTCGATACCATCATGTTTTCTGTCCAATGACATCGCACGATACAACCGAGGCTGGGATATAACCGCTTCTCTATCGGGTTTATTTGTATTGGTTATTTCCCCTGTCGATACCATTATGTTTTCTGTCCAATGACATCGCACGATACAACCGAGGCTGGGACATAACCGCTTCTCTGTCTTGTTTATTTGTATTGGTTATTTCCCCTGTCGATACCATCATGTTTTCTGTCCAATGACATCGCACGATACAACCAGTGCTGGGACATAATCGCTTCTCTATCTGGTTTATTTGTATTGGTTATTTCCCCTGTCGATACATGATAATTTCTGTCCAATGACATCGCACGATACAACCAAGTCTGGGACATAACCGCTTCTCTATCTGGTTTATTTGTATTGGTTATTTCCCGTGTCGATACCTAATGCTTTTTGTAGGCGACAATTCATTTGGCTGATGCAAATGTTAATCGTTGACGACCTGTCAAAGGCAGTCACCTGATCTATACGAGCGTTTGCTGCTTCAACGAAATTAACGTCTGATTTTAGTGACATGAGCTGTTCCACGAGAAAACCAACACTGTGGACTGTGCGTAAAGTATCGACCCGGATCAGCCTAAGTATGCCGCACACAGACTAACCCGGACAGACACTTTTCGCCTCCTGTGTATTTTCTGTTAAAGGAATCATTACTCTATACTTCTAACCCCCGAGGCGGAATGTGTCGGCCCGGATTAGCCTACGCGGACTGCGCAGGCTGATCTGGGCCGATACATTACGCAGAGTCCATAATGTTGGTTTTTCTCGTGGAACGGCTCATATTGTATTTCCTTATACATAATTTATGAGAAGATGAGTTGCCATTACAAAACAAAAACTAGCCACGTAAGAAAAGACATTGTAGAATGTTAATGACAGTGTAACCCACCTGCAGATGATATATGCAACAGACTTTTTGCCACAATGTTTTCAAAGAGATTTTTAAAAAAAACAAAAATCCATTATGTTTTCGAAATCGTCTGCTGCAGATTTGTTTTTTAATGTTGGAAAGGGTAAAACCCGCATTCACAAATAACAATGATTACAGATCGATATAGTTATAAGGGTATTTATCAAACGTTTCCCAGATACTGAGTCTCGAGCACAATGTTTCAGTTTAATCAGGGCATTTCATTTCCATTACTACTTAATCTGACATCAGTGAGACTATATAGAAAAAGTATCTCATAAATTACTACACTTAACCCTATGTTGTGGGTACTCAAAATAATCGTCTCATTGAGACGATTATTTTGAGAACCCACAACATAGGGTTTGATTGAGTAATTTGTGATGGGTTACTCTGTCATTCAAATTCTACAAGATGTATTATGTGGCTAGTTTTTTTAGTGAGACGATTATTTTGAGTACCCACAACATAGGATTTGCATGTCAAATAAGGATATTAGAACATGTAAAACGCCCCTTATCTAGAGGCGTAATGCTTAACCCCTCATCATCCTGGGCGTTAAGGAGATAAATGCAGTACTACCAGTTTAACTCTTTCAGCGCCGAATTGTTGAAAGTAGACTCTTCCATGTTCCAAATCGGGCGTCTCCATTTCTCATGTAATACATTTTTTAGACTATTTTGATAACTGAAAGGCAAACACTGCTCGTTACGAGCTGACTCGCCTGAATCAGTATTGTTTGCAAAACCCTTAATATTGCCTTTGTATTTGGCGCTAAAAGAGTTGATAGTCTTTGGTATAACACGGCCGGTGATCGAGCCCGCGACCTTCCGCACTGGGGTGGACGCTCTACCAATACGCCACCGCGAGTAGGGCATGCAGGACGCATTGCTCCCCTTAAATTAGGCGGTAGACTCGGGTAGAAATCCGACTTACGGCCGTTGTACATGTAGCTCTCCCGCGGCGGTACACAATTATGGGAAAGTAAAACATTGCATAGAACAAGAAAATTCTCATTCTTTCTATATTGATTACAATTCTATACAAGAATGAATCTTTAAGCATTCTTGGTGTCACCGTTCGAAGCGGATTCTTTTAAAACAGTACATTTTATCAAAGCGATTAACCCTTTCAGCGCCGAATTGTTTCAAGTAGACTCTTCCATGTTGAAAATCGGGTATGTCCATTTCTCAATTTATAAAAAAGTTTTGGACTATTTTGGTAACTAAAAGGCAAACAATTCTGATTTCAGGTGAGTCAGCTCGTGACGAGCTGACTCGCCTGTATCTGCATTGTTTGCAAAAACCTGAATATTGCCTTTGGCGCTGAAAGAGTTAAATGATAAAATTGCTACTAGGAATTGATGATTTGTTCGGTGTTTTACGCCGCTTTCAGTTAAAGTTTCGTTTAAATGATAACGTTTTCATGGTCAATTATTATTCCAATATCTGACCGAGCCCCGGTAGCTCAGTCGGTAGCGACCCGGGCTGTCAATCCAGGGGTTGTGAGTTCGAATTCCGGCTCGGCCAATTTTCTTTTTCGACGATTGACAAAAGTCAATGCGACATGCGTCATTCGTCTTCCACCAATGGGCTAAGTCTATGTGGAAAAGCAGCCAGTTGCTTGGGAAGATTGTGGTGTGGAGTACTGGTGTGAGGAAATGCATGAGTAGGTGAACTGGCCACCGTGATATAACGGAGAAATTGTTAAAAATGGCGTTAAACCCCTATCAATCAATCAATCAATCAATCCATTTACCCTGATACCAGCGAGTCAGTCGTAATGCTTACGCCACTCCTCTGAGTGCTCAGGATGGGGATAAGTTATAACCGTCATTATTAGTGTACATTCGGAACATATCGGCAGACTACATCTGTTAGATGAAGTGTACCGATATCGGCCGAGGAGTGTCGAATGTGCCTAACCCTATTCGACATTAGCGTGTTGACTCGGGTATCCGGACATGTCCACGGACAAAACGCCACAACATGAAACATTTAATTGTGAATTATAATTTTAAAGCGGCACACCACAAGTGGCAACAGTATTTGAGTGAAACAGTTCATGATTTATCACTTTTATCGGCTATCCACACATGCCATTTAACATCCTGGCATCCCATAACACTTGTGGTGTGCCGCTTTAACATTATAATTCACAATAAGATGTTTTCGAAATAAACTGTGGCATTTTGTCCTCTTTTCATATTGTGGCATTTTGTCCGTGGACATTTTGTCCTGTGGCATTTTCTCCGTGGACATTATGTCCGTGGACATTATGTCCGTGGATATTTTGTCCTGTGGCATTTTGTTCGTGGACATTATGTCCGTGGACATTTTGTCCTGTGGTATTTTGTTCGTGGATATTTTGTCCGTGGACATTTTGTCCTGTGGCATTTTGTCCGTGGACATTTTGTCCGTGGACATTTTGTCCTGTGGCATTTTGTCCGTGGACATTTTGTCCTGTGGCATTTTGTCCGTGGACATTTTGTCCTGTGGCATTTTGTCCGTGGACATTTCGTCCTGTGGCATTTTGTCCGTGGACATTATGTCCTGTGGTGTTTTGTCCGTGGACATTTTGTCCCGGGTTCGTTGACTCGAGTTGAATCGAGTGACGTTCGTTTTCAACAAGAGACAGCCTACTCCAGTTAACCCACTGTTATCCTACCCCAACACCTAGGTAATATCGGATAAATTATTCGAAAACTAGTTCAACTCAGTCTTGCAACATTGCAATAGATTTGGCTGACAAAAATTGGAACCAGTAAATCAAATGACGAAAATTGGAACCAGTAAATCAAATGACGAAAATCGGAATCAGTAAATCAAATTTTAAACACTTTATCAAGCGGTGTGTTCGGGTGATAATATCGAATAGGCTCAATCTAGTGGAAGGGGCAGGTAACTCATGACTAAGTTGAGGAATACCGGGAAAATACTTTTCATTTTATTTAGATAAAAGCGCTTAATTAATGTTTGTCAACAACTACAGTCGATTTTAACAAGCATCTGTAATTGCGTTGTTGTTACATAAGGTCAACGAGATGACGACAAAAGATATGGGCCGCCTGTAGCAATTTGGGGGTGTCTTATTTAACACTCCGTAATGGGATCATTCAGAGGTATATTGCTGTAAAAACTAAAGGGGCTACAGTGCCAGTATTTTGTCTCAATACGCATCAAGGACTTTAAAAGAAGAAAAAAACGTTTGTATGGACCGTTAAAGGCTCGAGTGAGACTGTGACTACATTTTACGCAGATGCAATAAGATCCGGAACGTACAGACGCGGCTGACGTAATATAGTAATGTCGAGTATGTCATCACAATGATACATATCGATGGCTTCATGTTAAACTGTTGTAACTACATCTTGATATAAGCGGAAGTTACAACCATTTTGCATGAATCCCTCGATATCCTTTGTACTTCCTCAGTACGACCTTCAATGGACAAAGTTGCGCATTTACATTCTGTCTTTCTTTTTGCGATTGGTGTTAAACACCGTTTTAAACGGTATATATCAGTTATATCCCGGCGTTGCCTGGGCAATGTACCAGTACTAAGGGCTAAGGGGCATTTGTCATGTTCTAAAATCCTTTTTTGACATTCAAAAACTATGTTGTGGGTACACAAAAGAATCGTCTCAGTGCCAAATCACATTTACTTCACTTTTCATACGAATACGTAACTATTTGTACTTTAATATGCTTAAATCCGCTATTTAAAAGTGCGTTCTTTAACCCTTTCCCACTTTAAGAAGCATGTTGACGCAATAGCAGCAGACGACCTTTGAAAACATTGTGGCCAAAGGTGAAATTGATCATGATGAGCAATTACCCTTTTTGCTACAATGTTTTCAACTTTATTTAACAATTCAGCTATCTACATGTATCTTTTACATAAATGGAGAATTTTTTATCAGGTTTTTATCACCATGTTTTCAAAGTCGTCTGCTGCATATTTGCTGTAGGTGGGAAAGGGTTAAGGTCGTTTGAACCGGACTATTGTATTTTATATTTATTTTTATTTTGACTGTTTCATATGATAATCAAACCTCTGAAAGAACTTTTTTGGCCCTATATCGCTCACCTGAGTGAAAGAGTATACAAATTAAAGACATGAAGAATCAAAGGATAGCAGGTTTAGGTAGAAACATTTTGAAGTTTCTGCATGATTATATTGAGAAATATGTTAAATCAACTTCCATCAAGTATTTTCTGTGTGTTTTACAAATTGTGCTCACTCGAGTAAACTTGGTGGAGGTTCAGAGAGGTTCACTCAAGGAACATTTCAGAGAAACTATTTTGAAATCCGGCTGGGCCAGTAGTTTCTGACAAAAAGAACTGAATAGTTTTTCTTTTTGTCGCCATGGCAACAAGTTGCGCACTGAATGGAATAATGTGAACAACTGTAGAAGTGGGGCCATGTAAGAAACATCCATGCCAAGTGTTATCAACTTGCAGGCAGTGGTTTTTGAGGAGACCTACGGACAGTGAGTGCGTCTAATAAATCGTCTAGAGCCTTTGGCTCAGGTGATCTAAACAAATCTTAGGTTACGGGACAACAACAAACTTAGTATATATTGAATACATAATTTCTTGTTTAAGGATGACCACAGACGTGGTCGAAACTGATAAGTGTAATTAAGCGTAGTATTGGGTAAACAAGAGAATATGTAAGCAACTTGATCCAGCAACTAACATAATGAACACATGAAAAGACATCACTATTACTTACAACTAGTTACACAGAACAAGGTGAATGAATGCAAAATAAGAATTTTCACAAAGAGCAATATGCTGCATCCCGTTAGCATGTGTTAATCCTACACATTGAAAGCATTAATTCATCATGTATCAGTCATGGATTGATTGGGTCCACTTTTATGGACAGAGTGGAACATAGTGGAGTAAGAGTTCAGAAAAATAAGAGCATTCCGAACCCTTAGTATACCTTTTTTAATAGCGTGCTGTAAGGGATTGGGAACATGTGTATTTATGGAGCACATGGTTATGTAGCATTTATGTGAAAAATGCACCATGATCATTTAGTTCCCATGAACCATTATTATGCTTTGGCAAATGACCTAATTTGAGAAAATTGGGCAGGTTTGAACGAGGCCCAAAGTACATGAGAAACAAATAGTATGACAAACGTTTCATAATGATTAAATTAGAAAATTAAAAATTCTCTAAACCATGGACTAGACTAGGAGAAAGTGTTTGATCATGGCTATACTGAACATAAAAAAATTATGATAACAATTAACAGCACATAGTGAACGAATTAATACAAGAGAAACACATGAGAGCACATAAGCATACGCTTGCAAAGAAACATAAACAAATATTTAATTAAGACAAAAGGAACCATGCTTAGACCCACTGACAATAGCAACTGCTAGAACATACTCGACTGAGGGTCAAACAAAAGAACATTTGTGCCAAATAATACTAAAAGCAATTACTGTTTTCAGAAAAGGAGTTTTTCTATAGCACTATAGCTCCACAGTATTGTTTTGGAGGACTAACACCAGCTTGAGCAAACTTGTTAGATGAACAAAGAAGGAAAATATTTCGGCGAAATTTACAATGCACCAGTAGTTACCGAAAAGACACTTTGCATTTCTTTTTTTTGCGATATTTCCCATAGCAACAACGTTATGCATTGAATACAATCCAACTCTTGGCATATATTTAAAAGGGGACTATCCTAAGAACAATATTGATATATGGAGACAGCCATGACAGCCATGTTTTAATTAATCCCAACAGATTAAGCAAACTGTGAAAATGTTTTCAAAACTTGGCTAGTAGATTCTGACAAGAAAAGTTTCAAAGGTTTTCCCTATTTGTTGCCATGGCAGATCTGTATTGAATAAACATATTTTGAAAAACCTAAATGTGGACCATGCAAGAAATATTATTGTTTTTTGAAGCCAATAGTTAAAATTGGACAGTGATAGATTGTGTTCCCAATATATCACCTTTAGCCGTCATGTCC